>CM062095.1:631744-974244 GCA_031163375.1 Conogethes punctiferalis
TCGACCCCTGTGGATGAGTTCTGGTGTCTAAGTATATAATTTGCCCTCGACTCGGGAAACATAAGATACGGACTATACTGATACTATTTTGTTCCCTTATGATGCTCGAATAAGGAACTCAGTCCTCAGCTGTAGCATTGCGCTTCGGTAGCTCAGATCCAATCATAGGGAGATCAAGCGCAGATTTCAGATGAATTGAAATATTGAAATGTTCCATCAAACTTATTTTTACTTCATCAACGTTACTATAAGTAAACGTATCAGTATAAAAAAAATGGAAAGGCAACAATAATCTAAATCGTGTTGTAATCAGCTGAATCTTTACATACTGTAAATAGCCGACTCCAGCTGTGAAGCTAAACATTTGGATTGCTTTGGAAACTGATAATGACGTCATGCTATCAAACATGTAATATCATGTATCCGTATCCTGCTCTTTAATAAGAAAACCTGAAGGGTTTCCCTAGAACCTCAAATAAAAATTCATTTCCTTTTTCGCGCACCTTTGAAAGTATATTTTGAACAGTGGTGCAGGGAAATTTTATCAAACAATTAAGGTATTCGTGTGGCAAAAAGTCACGCTTTGAATTTCACCCGGTTAAAGCGAGTGTAGCGCTTTAATAAAGATTTGTGCAGAAATGAAAATGAATACGAGCTTGAAGATTTTAGTAAAGATATCGTCAGAACAAAACTGAAGCTATGATACAGATTTAGGAGATAGACATGCTTGATGATGATTGATAAATTGCCACGCCTATCTAATGAAGAATGGATAATGAATGGACACAAAAATAACTAATAAAAATTTAGAGCAAAGAAAACATTCCCAATATAGCCTTTCGTCAAAATACTCATTAAATTACGAAATTATGATGTGGCGGCCAGCGAGATTGATTGGACCGTCAAATTTTAGGTTATAACAGTTCTTTGTCGAGTTTGGAAGTCGGGACGGTTTTCAAGTGCACGTATTTTGGTACGAAATTTCGGAAACAAAATTGTTGGAACAATCCAGGCGTCCATCTTTGAGACTGACAATTGGCGTAAGTTTTACGTGGCAATTAATGCCGTTTGCTGGAATGTAATTTTTAACATTTATGTAGCCTGTTTCATTTCCGGAGGCTGGAATATTTCATGATTTAATGTTTTCTTTGATAAAGATTGATAGAATGCGGAGTGGTTTTGTGGTTTATTGCTCGATCCAAAGAGGTCAAAGCGGAAATTAGCCGTTTTCGTAAACCGTACTGATCGACATAATGAAAAATATATTACTACGGGTATATTAAAAACAAATAACAATCCTTATGCTATTGTAATAAGTGCTGTCTATGACCAGATACCAAGTGTGAATCCCAAATCATATTTCGTCCTAGGATAAGTTATATCAAGATGTTATCCCAGAATAGCCACGGGGCGTACGCAGGCGATCCTAAGTTTTTCGCTCCAAGCCAGTTTGCTCGTGGTATCATCCGCTGATAACGGACAAGAATCTAGTCAACCACTGGTGTTTATCTATTTATGCCATCATATCTCGATACAAATTAATTTTCTGACTCACTATTGTTGAATAAGTAGTACCAAGAACACACATTACGAAACTCCATCGTCAAAATTCACAGGACCGAAATTTGAGTCCAAAACTAACCGCACTAGAAATTGTTTCGAGTTGTCATCAGTTAAGAAAATAACTGGACCGCATCATTCGAGGCAATATGATTGGCATACTCGCTCTTAACGACCCTAGGTTCAGCTTTAGCCTAGAAATGCTAGCTTACATCGCTACTAAATTAGCATATGTGTATCATTTCGGCTCCAAGATACTGTTCGTTCTTTTATGGTTTTGTAATATAGTGATGGTTGTGTTCTTTTATAGAGGCATATACGCCTTGAGATGGTGGTTTGCTGTATAATCAGGTCCTGTTACTCTCTATTGTTCTTATCGCTGTGAAATATGGATATAGTTTATATTTGGCAGAAATGACAACTCTATGAAGAAGGGTCCGTAGATTTATTGCTAGGTCATTATCTAGAGCGATAGGAAATATTAATTTTACGTGTCTTTATTTTTGAATATGCTAAAAGACGGTCCTATTACAATTTTTACCATAATAGCCACTTGTGATGGATATCCGCCAGCAGTCGGGTTACCAGCACTCAATTGTTTTTAGCGCATGATTGCTCCCCACGGGCAGGAGAGGTAATGATGATAGGTCGCTCCCTAAATCCATATGTGAACACATAATACATGACAAATTGACCGAACAGTGGCGTGTTGCGACGTCCAAAATGAAAAGGCCTCAGCATAGACTCTGCAGTGAAATGTCATCTAGTGCTAGTCTCTCCGAGGACGAGGTCCCGACTATTGTGTCAATATGTGTCACCCCCACTCGGTGACCTAGCGTGCCGACCCTGGCGGGCAACAGTTGAGCCAGCTGGCGGGGTCAACGGCCCCCCCGCATATCGATCCCAATCACGGGCTACGGACAGACCGACGGAGCGACGTGTGCCCTCCGCCCCGGTACTGGTATCGGGATACAAGTAGTTGGTACGGACGGACGAGAACATTGTATGAAGCTGTTTATGTCTAAGGCTATCGGATTGGGTTAGGCTTTAAATACAGAATATCTTGAAACATGTCGCTCGACATCCGATGCGGACGCTCTTATGAAATCTTTATACACTAGGTACTAGCAAACCCGGCGAACTCCGTTTCGCCACCAGGATAGGCTTCTTTTTCCTGATGATTTTCTTTGCTATAAACCTCACGGAGCCGAGTCCTTTCCAACGAATGCAAAGACCGTGGAAAATCGGTTCGGCGTTCTGGAGTTATAACGTCAGGGAGGAAAAACCGACTTTATTTTTATATAGTAGAAGACAACCCATTTTATGATAAATAAAAAGAAAGCAATTAAAACAAATCGGTCATGCTTCCCATTCAACTGTTTTTCAAAGAATCCCAGGATCTTTTACCCCAAATAAGACGTCTCTTTTGACGTAAATTTTGACACTTTTGTTTCTTAGTAACGCCATTTTCAAACACGTGTCAAAGGCTCTAGTTGGTCTGTATGTCATCCGATGATCTCAAGGGGCCGTTTGCATTGAAAACAAAAGTCTGGCCCATACAATTCCTCAAATCACAAGCACAGGGCGTCAACAATCGAATTGCAATTTTAATGGCGTACATTTTTTTTTAAACACACACCAATCGGACAAATACTCCCGGCCAGTGTACACTCGCCAGATTATTATCATACACTCGTCGTTACTCTTTTCGTGAACTGAGTTGTTAATGTTATGCGCATTAATTTGGACCTCCGCTTCCGAGGACAGGCTGGACGAGGCATGCTGCATATGTCCGAGGGCCCATGTGAATAATGAGGGGATATTGATTAACAGATACATTTTTTTGTAACAGACAGAGAGGCCAGTTTTGTTTGTTTAGGCCTAAAGGTTCCTTGGTATTTTTTTTTTCAATTGAATAAATAATTACGCCAGACAATACTCACACCAAGTCCACCTCAAATCAAGGTTTACTCTTGTAATATGACCGAGGGCGTCTTTCAGAAAACCCGGATGTTATATTCCTCGTATTTAAATAGATAAGTACAGTTATTCTCAGTGATTTAGCCTTAACGCACTATCCATCGCTGCTGATGCCGCTAATGTACATGAATCAGTTGATCTCAATCTCGAACTAAGCATTTCCATTATCTATAGGATCATGACTGGATGCGCAAATGTGAAGCCTGGTGGTAAGTTGACAGTCTGCCAACAGGGAGAGATGGGGGGAGATCGTGCGGAAAGCTGTGTCCGCCTCTACCACCGATGTGGATTTCTCTACGTGACCACGACCGCTCTGCCAAGAGCGAAACGACAGAGAAGAGAAGAAGAAGCAGTCAACACCGCCAATAGACACCCTCAACTCAAATCCAGTTCTGCGGTCACTGCCGGCCTTTTCAATAGGAATACGCTCATTTCTTAAAGGTTCCCAAAATATAGCTGTTCGGAAAGACTGTCCTATAAACACTAGACTATGCTAGAAGATTCGAGCCAATAAGAGTACTATCAATTGGCTCTCGTACTATAAAGCACAGTAAATCTTACTTTTGTCGTACAATTAGGCTGTGGAACTCTCTTCCAGCACACGTGTTCCCTTCTTCTTATAGTCTTGGGTCTTTTAAACGGGGCGTGAAGCGGCACTTATGCAGGCCGTCATAGTGTGATCGATCTGCATTGCACTAACCATGTGTGATGAGGATCGCTTACACTTTGGACTTCGTCGTTTGCTTAAAATCAGGCAGGACGCAGTCATTTTGACGTGCTAATATAAAAAAAAAAAAAAAAAAAAACTATACTTCGGTTACCTAAATTAACCCGAGCGGAAGTTAAGGACTTGGATAATAAGCCATCGTCTTGTCTACTATTGTTACGGACGATGCAAGAAAGGACCACAAAATTACTATATTGCTTGCGTCAATATCGTAGTTCTACAATATTACCTCACATTTATATGGAATCTTTACAAAATAAAAGCTCTACTAGTGACCGTTTCTAAGCCATAAAAATGTACGAAAAATTCATCATCTCATAACTAGAACGGTCGGTTCTTGTACTGACGACATGTTAGCGCCTGTTCATACTAGCGTTTATTTTCGTTCACACTAGCGGTTGATCCGCCCGGCGGCGACCGCAAATCGACCGCCGATCAACCGCAAAACGGCCGAGGTGTTCACACTAGCGGTCGCGGTTTTGCGGTTCGGCAGCTGGTAGTGTTGTAGATCGATGGTCGGCTATAGGTAATTGTTGATTCTTTAGTGAGAATAAATCGATTCAAGTACCAAATTATTTTAAAATCTAAACATCGATAATCGCTTTAAAGATAATTTATGTGTGACTTTAGTTACTCTGTTTTTGGGAATAGGATACACGACTGTTTACTGTTTTATATTACTTTCTGGTCACCTTAAGAAGAAGTACAATTTAACTTATTTGAGAGCCATGAGTACTAAATTGATTGCAAATGCGAAGTTTATTGATGACTACAAACTTCAAATATTATTACAAAAGTTAAGTTTTGATTATATTATAATATTATCGTATTTTTATCTATAATAACATCTTCATTTAAGAAATAAATTTCATAAACTTACATTTAATACAGTTGTCACAATTGTCTAAAGCGAACAGCAAATTATAAACGATTCCTAGTGATCGTTTAACTTTCTGGTGTCCAATGCTGATTACAATTTGTACTATTTACATATCGATTAATCATTATGATCCATTAGCGTAACGATTAAATTGTAACAACACTAAAAATAAAACAATTACGTATCTACTAACAGAACGTAACCATTTTTGAAGCGCGTTGCGAAAATAAAGAATTATTGTACTTACTTACTTCATACTAAAATTATGTTGTATTATGTTGTTCTACTACTGTTTTTACGGTAGATCTAATGGGAGTTTTCGTTCCCACAATAGGTACTTAAAGAAATTCTTATCAAATATTACAATGCTTCTTGTTTAGGAATTGAATAATTTAAACTTCCTATGTGATATGCACTCCTGGTACTTTCAATTAGAGAAGCACACATCAGTCATGTCGGTGCTATCGTCGACACGCACACAAACAAATCTCACAGGGTCGATACCGGTTCAATTGGGGATTTTCGCTAACAAATAAGTTTATGAGAACACAATAAAAGATGTGTAATAAGAAACACAGTTTGAATATGGATACCACATAAGTACCGTATAAGTATTCATGAATTAATCATGTTCAGATTTCCATTATTTCGTATTTCATAGAAAATAATGTTTGATTTTTGGTATAGAAAAATGCTAACTAAAAATGTATCCATAGTTTAATAACCATTTCTAAATAATTAGTGTGGCCTCATTGTGTACTTATATTTTCCACCATAATTTATAAATTCAAATAAATTTGTTTCATATTTTATTTTAACCGTGTAAAGTTACGTTCTATAAAACAGAAGAAGAAATGTCACTAGCTAGAGATGGAGGTATAGTGCTATTAAAGTTTCGATAATATCTAAATATAATAAGCTGAAAAGTAAAATAATTTTAAATGGAAATGGATAGTTTCTTGAGAAAATATTTCGACAAAGAGTAAAGAAAGGTAATTTTTTTATAGTGCAAACGGGCCATTATTATCACTTAGGAAATAGTTAAATATCTTTCTCCTTAGCTGTTGTGTAATGGTCGTCGTGGCCTCTCTCATCCTTTCTTTCCTATTCTATATTACCTTCGAGTACTGTTTTACGTAATGGGAGTTGAAGGCACTGGCGGAGTTCAGGGAGTGGTGGATATTGCTCACCCGACAAGAGCAAACCTCTTTAGAATTAATGAATATGAAATTTTGCGACATTGACTTGTGGTAGAGTATATCTTCTAGCTAAAAATATTTAGTAGTTGAAAATTTTACCCAAAATATGGATAGTATTGCTGCCCACCAATTGTGAACCATTAATTACGAGAGTACCTACACTAAAGAACTTACGTCGGCACTAAGTTATTTTCCTAGTGACACTACGTAGTGCAGATACGCTTACTTTGCATATGTAAGATTCGCGATGGGCATTTGTCTTCTACTTTCATCGATATTCACAATTTGACTATAGAGCAGCCCTAGCCCGCCGATGTCAAAACGCGGCCGCCGCCGCCGATAGTTCGAACAGGGGTAGCGAATCAACCGCCAAACCGCAGTTTGAACGCCGCGCCCCGCCGCGTTCGTAGTGTGAACAGGGGTAGCGGTTTGACGGCGGTTTGATGGCGGTTAAACGTCAATCTGAAGGAAGCCTTAGATTTTATGCCGAGCATAATATAAGGATAAATAGTATAATCAAGTAGTATTTGTTAGTACGACCTGTTATTTGATTCAAAAATACTTCAGAATTACGCTGACAATCAAGACACCCTCCCAGCCGCGGTGTTTCCTGATCGCTACGACATGTCCTTTTTCAAACGTGGTTTCAAAAAAGAGAGCTCTTTCCTCACGGTAGGCAGCGGCATGGCTGTACCTCTGGAATTGCTGTTTAACATCAGACAGCTGCTTGCTCGTCTGCCACCAAAAAGCTATAAAAAAACCCAGTTATACCAAAATTAGATGCACAAGTCGGTTAAAAAGAGACGACAGACGTCGCCGGTTAAAAGATTCTTTATTGTTTTGTAATCTTACACGATACTGTGATATAATATGAAGTCTTGTATGAGTAGGTACAGTCGTCAATAAAATTGACATTTGTTTTCTTATTGTAGATGCTTTAATTTGTTCAAAATAAGTTCCCGCTTGACTGCGATTTGCCTGAACGTAAGATAAAAGACTATAAAAAAGAGGCGAAACGCGCTGTGCAAGTCTTTGGAACTTGCACCATATAACGGTGCCTGTTCACCGTATTCTTGCTCTTCCCATGATAAAAAGGAGCAGGAGGAATCAAATTAAATAGTTTCGTCGCATACTCTGAAACATGCAACCGATAGAATACAGACAGACAGGTGACTTTTCGACGGTGTTCTAGACTTTGCAGTCTCGCGTCGATAAGTCGTTATTGATGAGCTTCCTTGCACGTTTCTCAATTAGGTATTATCAAAGCAGACTCGCAACATTATAATGAAAAAATCGCGCAAACAAAAGTGCGTTGTAAATTGCTCTTACAATACCGCTCGCAAACTTTGAAAAAAAAAGTATACAAAAAATCTACGAAAAACATCCTCAAATATAATCAATTTAAATATGTATTTGTGTATATATTGTATTGTTTATTTTATGTATGTAATATATATATAAACTTTTATCTTACTTGTAACAGTTGCACTGCCTTCCCCTTTTCTTTAGCAATTGTCCTCTACCTGAAGGTTGTCTGGAAGAGATCGCTCCCAGCGATAAGACCGCCTACATTGTATCTACTATATGTTTGTATACTCTTTCCTGTGGATGTTTATGTTTGTGCAATAAAGAATATCTTATCTAACGAACTTCCATCAAAATACTAACAGGCAACAACCGAAATGTAATCAATATACCTCCCCGAGGGAGCAACCAAATCGACCTCCGCATCCACCGCGCCACCTGACCGGGAGCAGGACCGATCACAACTTGTCCGACACGTAATGGAAGTTTAATTGTGTCCGAACTAACTTAACTCGGGAAAAAGCCATTTACTGTGTAGCTTTACGAAAATGGGATTTTGGGGAGTTACGGACTTGTTGAAATGGGGGAATGAGGAATGCAGGACTTTTTAGGGAATTATTGAAATCTTTTGTCGTTAAAGCTGGCTCTTGCCAGCTGTCCTGCGCAAGTACATTTGGAGCTGGATGAGAGAAGCCCAGGATCCATCTAAGTGGCCAACATGGGGAGAAGCCTATGTCCAGCAGTGGACTGATAAAGGTTGATGATGATACATTACAAACATAATAAAAACATTTGTGTGCATGGACATGTCATGGAAAGAGACACGTTCTCGTTGATTGCTATGTATAATATGTATTTATCTACAGTAAAGAAGCATGTTAGTAATTAATCAGGTTTATCTATTGCTAGTTTATCTATAACCCATAGTACAGGTTTTGGATTAGTTTGGAACTAGATGGCGCTGTGTGTCCCAGCTTGGCATATCTTAAATTGCATGTACATAAATAGGACAGTTTTTTGATGTTTAACCATGTCATTTGAGGGTTACAAGATTGAATGATTAAAACTTAAACCATTTAAAGAACTTGCACTGTTTATTAACTATCTTATCTGTACATTTTAAAATAATACGAATAAAACAAAATAGTACGGAAGGACGTAGTCTCTGCCTACCCCTCTGGGAGAAAGGCGTGACGGTATGTATGTATGTATGTAAACAAAATAGATATTTTAAATAAAGCGTTCATGAGCACATTTTTTTCACCACACTCAAAACACCTTGTAAATTGCCTGTTTAAAGAAGATACACATTTAGTCACTTAATGCGAACGTAATTTACAGGTCGTTTCTCAAACGTTGACACGGTATCGGTTAATATACCTTATCGAAGCGTAACGAAGCATAAAAGGGTAAGAAACGAAGTGAAAATGTCGAATGATATAACAGTATTTTCATCCTTGCTGCTTATTGGATTTTAGTGAAGAAAATTTTATTGTAATTGTACCAATACTTTAATCTTTGTCCAAGGTAACTCATGCTATTTACATTTCTTTGTCTACCTAAGTGAACTGATAAAAAAACTAGTTTGCATAACCTACCTACTTGTGTCATAGGAATCACGCAAATATTCACTTCATCATCATCATCATCAGCCTATTATAGTCCACTGCTGGACATAGGCCTCTCCAGTTGTTCGCCACTTAGGGCAAACATCTGACTATCGTACTGGTATTTTGTCCTAAATGGGATTCCAGCCTACGACTCCCAGAACTCAGAAGGCAGGACCGAGGACCAAATATTGATTAACATTTCACCATTTAAGTAGGGCATAGCGAATCTTTGCTTAAATTGAGCTCGTCCGGGGAAGGAACCTATAGAATACCGCAGCCAAATGACCTCTGGGTCGTGTTTCTGCCGGTGAGTAGGGTTTCCGGAGCTCGTGGGGGGTTAGGGTTGGGCCGGCATGGCGGTCGCAACTGACAGGAAACTGACCAGTAACTTTGATTGATTGATTCCATCAGGCGTAGGGAAGCCAAATATATACCTATATATATAAAAAAAACTAATACAACCGCATAAACTGTCGGTTCTTTAACGACTACTCCCAATCAAATAACGTGAAATATCGTAAAAAAATTGATAGCCCCTGTTCAGAACGCGTAAAAACGCGGGAAATGAACTTGTCCCGAGCGCGGGAGCCTTCGACTTGAAAAATCGACCCCATAAAAATGTAATTTAAATCATTGTCCTGATAAATTAATGTAGACGGGGCCTGTGTTGGCCTCTAATATAAGACCCTTGGTTGTCTGATTCGAACAATGAATGGCCAGACGCGAGAAAACCGTTTTATATTGTTGAATTACACTGTATTTTGGCGTTTTCCTGTAGTCCTTCATAAGGAAATCAATGTACGGTGAGTGTATTCTAAATGATGTAAGAGATGTTTTTTTTTTAAATATTAACACGTCAAAGTGACTGCGTCCTGCCTGACGTTAAGCATACGACGAAGTCCAAAAAGTGTAAGCGATGCAAGGGAGCGACCTATCATCTTTTCGCTCGAAACCACACTCACCTGCCCGTGGTGCATCCTGCTGAATTCCTGCCCTGGGTGGCCGGTGCATCCTACTGAATAACAAACGAGGCTCTGGCAACTGAGTGGTGATGGTATAACCATCACAATTGAAGGCGTAGCTAAATCCAAAGGCCGATGACGGGCAGCAGTGTCACCGGAGCGAGAAGGTACGCCCTGCGATCGCCAACCCGCCTGCCCAGCGTGGAGATTGTGGGTATATCCTCCAGATTTTTACCAGACTTCTCCAAACAACTGGAGAGGTCTATGTCCAGCAGTGGACTGCAATAGACTGATGATGAAACGCTGGTCGTTCCCTTATACTCAATTAGTCGCTACCACATCCACTTGATGAGATGGGAGAGATTTATGGTGAAAAAGTACGCGATCCGTTCAACGAACGATCGTTGTTGATTTCGGTGGTGGGTGCCCTTGTCGCAGCGTCTAATACGCTATAGATTTTCAAACAATCACCACGCTCACTCATTCCCTCATTTCGCACACGACAGTACAGTCAAATTCTCTATTGTTGCCGTCCGGCTAATCCAGAACAGCTGTTTGAGCTCGTAAAATGCGCGTGAGCTCTTTTATAGCGTTTATAGTTTTACTGCGGCCGAATTAGATTTACTGCCGACTTGTGACGGAATGCGGCTGTGTACTAATGTACTATTAGGGGACAAATTCACTCACTTCAAAACATAATATGTATTTTTTTCTTAATGACTACGACGTTAATAGCCAAGGCGACCTTATCATACGAAGGAGTGGAAGGTAGGAATCGTAGTAAGTGAAATACAAGAGGTCCCGGGTTCAGGTTCCAGGGCGAACGAAACATTGTTACTGGGATTTTACTGAGTAACAGCCCCGGAGTAAGATGTTGGCCTTTGGTCGCGGCTAATCTCTCTCCGGTCGTGTAGAAATATTCTACCCTTGCGTTTGGTATTTTACCAAACGGTAGAATATATCTAGAGGACCAAGCGTCCAAGAGCCAAGCCTGTCGTTAGATCATAGGACGGTGAGATTGAAAGAATAGCTTCCACATCATATTTGGTCAAGACTTAGGTACTATAATAAGTACCTATATCCTGAATACTTGGCTTTTGTCTTTAGAGATTGGGTTGTGGCTGTAACAAGACCAATTGACAATGTTTACATTTGGTTTTGTCTTGAAAATACCGTTAAAAGATGCGTCTAATAATGTTATTGGAAATGCATTAAGAGGTGTTCAATAAATCGTAATAAAAGCGATTTTCATGAAGTAATAAGAAGATAGTTAGCCCGCAGTGAGATTTGGCGCAGAAACAAAGTGAATTGGAAAGCACCTAATGTTATTTTCAGATGCACGATAAAAGTATTCGTACGGACACTAAAACTTTATCTTTTATTCGAAAACCCGCGTGCAATAATGCGAAAATACCTGCATTTTCATTAAAAGTAGCCTGCAACATTGATTCTCTCACTATCCCACTGAAAACTGTTTTTAAAAAGTTCGCTTTTGCGAACAAAATATCGGCTGTTGCCATATTTTGTAAACAGTTTTGTTTTGCTTGTCACACGCGTCGATTTTCTGTGCAAAGTTGACAATAACTTTATTTACTTTACGAGCGAGTGTTATGCAATGTCACAGGTTACACAAATTTGGTACATTCGATTCGTGTAATATTCCGTTTTGTACTAATATTAAGCTGATTAGATTAAAAGTTCTTTATAATGGTCAGGGCCGACCTGGATCAGGGACGCCGCATCTAGAATGTTTTGGAATTCCAGAAAGGAGGCAAATGTTCAGCAGTGGACGCTAAAATGCTGAGGAGAAGGAGAAGAATGATTATCATTATGATTATCATCCTGAAGCTGTCCACTGCTGGACATAGACCTCCCCCTAAGACATTTATCATTTTAGGAGAATTTGTTTAGTCACTTGGCAGGCCGCTTGGCGACCGCAGTCGGTTTTGTCTGTACTCAAGTAAACGCTACTGCCCATTTCCTGATAATATTCCCTTGATCTTCTTAGAAGACACCTATGGGATAAATAAATAAATAACCCAAGACATGCCACGCTGGGCCACATAGCGCCATCTAGCCCCAAACTAAGCCGAAGCTTGTACTATGGGTACTAGACAACTGATAAAATTACTTAGATTTTTTTTTTGTAAATAAATACATATTATACATAGAAAACACCCAGACCAATACAAACAGACATGTTCATGCACACAAATGTTTGTAATGTGTGGGGATCGAACCCACGACCCTTGGCTCAGAAGGCAGAGGTCACTACCAATTGAGCCACCGAGCCTGTCTTAGATGTCGAGGATGAGATGAGGTGGTCCCATTCTAAATCCGGAAACCACCAGGACACTTCATAATACTAAGACAAAATTAGCAAACCAAAATTCATACCTGTCTCAGGGCTCTGCCCAATGGAGTGCAGATCCTGCTGTGACCTCCTCCGCTGCCGGTAGTCGGCTCTATAGTCCGGCCACCTGCCATACTGCGCAGGAGCATTCAGGTACTCCTGTGAGGAGAACCTCGAAGCCCTCGGCGGCGAGAACCCCATCTGGTTGTAGTAGTCGTGCCTGAAGACCACGTCAGGGTGCCCCGTGATCCCGCCAGGAGCGACCTGGCTCCCAAAGTGACTCCTATGCCCAAGATACTCCGGCTTCATTGGGGGTCCATCAGTCAGCTCGTGGCCGTGGATAGAAGTCGACCGCTGGGGCCCGTAATCTCGCATCCTGTTCGAGTATTCCATGCTCATACGATGGGGGGAGTAGTCCAAGCCCCGGGGACCCATCTCGAAGTGCCCGTGCGGTCTACTGCTGCGGTAAAAGTGGGGAGAGAATGGATTCTTGCTCTCCTGACTGACCGGCCGCGCTGGGCTGTAAGTTGAATCTTTGATCTTCTCCTCAGCTTTCCCCTTCTCAGGCTGACTGGACTGAGGCTTGTCAGTTCCATTCTGACTTGGTTCTTTCTTCGGAGTGGCCTCGAGGTTCGAGGCCCTCGTTTTCTGAAGAGGAGGCGCCTCCGACATATCTTGGGAGGCTCTCCTATTGAACTCCTGCACTTTTTCCGGCACAAATCCTTGTTGGGGCATTTGCGACATGTTTTTCTAATTTTTTCTCACAAAAACGTCATCAAAATCTTTACACTAAACTTGACTAGAGTTATATAGGTATATGTTAAAAATTTACTACACAAATAGTCGTTATATCAAAAGTCTAAATGTGTCAATAAACTACGATAAATTCTTACAACTAGTTAAATGAGATGTGCAATATATGTAGGAAAAATAATCACAACCGAATACACAGACTGAGGGGAGAAACACATTCGTATTAAAAATTGGCGTTGACTTTTTTGACACTTCACTTTTTTTTTAACACACGACTGAGTTGAGACGAGTGGTGGTGGCGTGGATTTATGGCTAACTTTGTTTATGTCAGTCTAAAGTTTGTGGTGGTGTTTAAATGGGTGTACCTACGGTGTGGTATTTGGGTTGCAGTTTTACGTAGTAAAAAATATTACTATATAAACGAGATCTGATACCCAATTGCAAACAATTAGAATAAGTTCTGCGCTTTTGACTATGTTCGCTTTTAATATTCTGCGCCGTTGACATTTTCCGGTTTTGACATTTTATGGGGCATTATAAGAATGAGTCCTTTATAGAATGAGGCATTATGCGAATAGGTCCTTTGAAGAATAGGTTTTTTTTTCACGTGGCCATTTTGCGAATCCAATATCTACTAAACCGACATTTTGTTCTTTTGACTATGTGTGACCATTTTACGCTGTTAACATTAAGCTCCTAAGCGATAGGTACCTGACGTCCTCGGTATAAAAACCGTTCAATAATGCAAGTGCTTGAACTTCTTACTTTGCATTACAAATGTCATTTCAACGATCAAAGATCGACAGATACCCATTTAACCATAAAAGCAAAGTCAAGACTATGTTCAAATGTATTTGTTTTACTTATTCAATACTAACATAAAAATATATTCTGTCATAAAAAGAGATGATTACTTAAGGAAGACAAAAGACGAGGCATTTTTCCGAAGGCGATGTATCATCACAGTTAAGAAATTGTTCCTGCATGATTCACTGCTTTCCTATAAGCTCCCCGGTCTCGAGCATTCGTCTTTTGATGTCACATCACGCTCAAAACTCCACCTTACCTCCGAAAGTTTAGGTTTAATTCCATTCGGGAGGGACGGAGGCTGCGGAGGGAATTTCGTTAGCGGGACGCACTCTAGTAATTCGATTTCATACCCGTTCGTTATACTGAGCTATTATGTTAGCGTGTTACATTCCCCTTTGTTTATTCACGGTTTTTGCTAACAATAATGTCGTAGGCGTTATGTTGAATGAGCGAACACTTTTTCAACTGTTTATTTGGCGTGATCTGATAAACTAGTTTACATTCTATAGATAAACCAGTTTACTCGTAAAACTCGTTTATGTCGCGTAAACAACAATCGAGCGTTACTGTACTTGTGTACATCAGATTATTTCGAAGAGAATGCACAGACTATGCACATTAATTAGGTATTAAGGCTTATTAATATTATCCCCTGTGTATATAGGTACCATAGGTAGCGGATATAAGGGAGCAACCTATCATATTTTCGCTCTAAGCCAACCTCACCTGCCCGTGGTGCATCCTGCCGAACAACAAACGAGGCACTGGCAACTGACTGGTGGCGGTATAACCATCATGATTAAAGGCATAGCTAAATATCACAGGCCGATGACGGGCAGCAGCGTCACCGGAGCGATAAATCCTGCGATCGCCAACCCGCCTGCCCGTCCATATTTAAAATTTACTTGTTTTTTTTTTTATAGTGGCTCGATATAACGTGTGGAGGTCCTTCTCCGGACGGGCTCAATTCGAGCGAAGATTCGCTATGCCCTACCTCTCTTAACGTTGTGCGCGTATAAGGAGTGGTGGGGCGCGCAATTTTAAATTAGACGATCTTTACATACGTATGATAGACCAAAAAGTTGACCGAATCTCTACCAAAAGCATGCCCAAATTCAAAACTATCGCCATCAGATTTAATGGCGACAGCGTTCGGTGCCACCTCGACGTATTGGGGTCACGGGCCCGCAAAAAGCGAAGCGACACAAGCAGGTTGGGTCGCCACTGACGCAGGGTAATTACGGCAATTAACGGCCTTTCCGTGGGTGGGCGACACGCAGTGAGGTAACTGAGTAGCAGTTTTCTGCGGATGCAGGTCTCTTCTAAATATATATAATTCAAAGGTGACTGACTGACTGACATAGTGATCTATCAACGCACAGCCCAAACCACTGGACCAATCGAGCTGATGGATTTGGCCTGCAGGTAGATGTTATGACGTAGGCATCCGCTAAAAAAGGATTTTTATCAAATCCTGACATTCCCCCGGGAATGGGAATTAGCGGAAAAATCCTTTTGTTTGAAAAATCTAAGCACGCGGACGAAGTCGCGGGCAAAAGCTAGTGTTAGATAAAGGCAACAGTGAAGGGCACATCATCGCTACTCGAATGCATGAGGAAGGCATCTGTGAGGAAGGAATGGCGGCGCGTTGTGATGCTGGCCACCGACGCCTGAAGTGACGACCACGACCACTCAGTCAAGAGTGACATCGACGAAGAAGAAGTTAATTTATCAGTTGTCTAGTACCCATAGTACAAGCTTCGGCTTAGTTCGGGGATAGACTGCGCTGTGTGGCCCGGCGGGCTTGTCTTGGGTTATTTATTTATTTATATTTTGGGTGCAAAGTCGCGCTCTTAACTAGTATTTAAAACATTTTTCATCTTCTAACTAGTTCAATGAAGGTTCGTTTTATAATCAGATTATTTACTATTACATATTAAGCCAACATTATATACAAAATTGCATTCCGGCTTTGAATATTAAATTCCATGTACAAGTTTTATTCAAAGCAAGTATAACACACACGAGTGGGAGTTCCTACGTAATCCTCTTCACTGCTCTCCCAGCACTGTGCCATCTATAATAGAGAGGGTTTGATGAGGGACGGTTTGTTTGGCCCTCACTCCGCAACGAGGACAAATACGGCAGTCGAATAAAAAAAGAAACAAAAAATAAATTAGGGTGAAATTTTGGAGTCTTTGGTGTAAATCGGGCGGGTAAAGTGGTGTAACGAGGTTGGGTCCTTAAGGAAACGATGCTTACTTAATTGGCTTGAGTCTGGGTATTTGGGGAAACGCCCAAGTCATCATTTCATATTCAAAATTATAAAAGAAAACTTAGTTTAAGTGTATCGAAGGTCAGAACATTGGCGCATTTATTTTATACGTATAATCATAGACAATTCTATGCCTATAAATAAAAAGTGTCTTTTAGATTTCAATTGTGAAAGGTAAATTATTCACATTCTCTCGTTGTCCACTGCTAGATTTTTTGTACATTCTTGGTTAACAAGACATTTTTATTTCTTATTCTTTTTATACTTTATTCAACAAGTTAGTAGTCTTCACACCTAGACATCACGAATGTACTCAAATTTTTCGAGCCTAAATACCTCTCCTTAAATTCAGTCTAGAATGTACAACAAATGTACTTGGAAATTCAGCCTAGAATGTATGACGAATGTACTTAATATGTCTAAGTACATCAGACTAGAGTTCTAGTTTTTTTTTAAAGTGGCTCTACATAATGGCTTCCCTACGCCTGATGGAATGCGAAAGAGAAGCCCAAGTCGCTGTGACAACGGGCAAGTAACTGGTCAGTTACCTGTCAGTTGCCACCGCCATGCCGGCCCAACCCAAACCCCCCACGAGCTCCGGAAACCCTACTCACCGGCAGAAACACGACCCAGAGGTCATTTGACTGCGGTATTCTATAGGGTGGAGTGTCCTTCCCCGGACGGACGGCTCAATTCGACCGAAGATTCGCTATGCCCTACCTCTCTTAATAGTTACTAGAGTTCTAGTAGTTATATGTTTTGCTATGCCCTAAAGCATTTATAAATCTATCTATCAACTGCAGCCTGTACAAGCTGATGCATTCACTAACAAAGCAATTACTCAACCAATTCTAATTCTCCGTTTCATAGACAAAGCTACAAAGCATGCCCATGACCGCTACTGGCCGCAGAGCCTCAGACACCGATATTAATACCAGATAACACAACCGAAACGCCATTCATCACCCCTCTCTTTCCCACACAGGCAAAGCTTCAAAGGAGTGAAAGGGACAGAACGAGTGAGGTTTCAGGTGGCAAATTTATGGGTAAAGTTGGTTTGGTAAGTCCCAGCTCGTATAGTACGCTACAATGTTTAGTGGACACCTTTGTCTGAGATTTTAGTGATAATTTATAGCTTAGGTTCGGTTAATGTTGAAGTAACTTTAGTTACACTATCCGCCCTTTTTCGCTCCGGGCCTTTCAGGTAAACATATCAATCAGTTACATTAATAAGGGTATCTTCTAGCAATAAATATAACATATGTTAGTCAGGTTAAATGTAGCTTTACAATAGTTTAAACGGAATATATGAAAGAATTTTTGAAATCGGCTCAGTACTCAGTAGTCTAAGAGGGGTAGCTAGGGCATAGTGAATCTTCGCTCGAATTGAGCCGCCCGCCCGGGGAAGAACCACATAGAAAACCACAGCAAACTGACCTCCGGGTCGTGTTTCTGCCATAGAGTAGGGTTACCAGAGTTCGTGCGGCTGGCATGGCGGTGGCAACTGACAGGTAACAGACAGTGTTAGGTAATTAATTAGTGGTTTGCAAGAAGATGTAGTAATAGAATTGAGGAAGGTATGCTTATATGGTTTGGTCATGTAGAGAGGATGGATGAAAATAGATTAACCAAGAAAATATATAGCGAGGGTGTTAATCTGTTGGAATGAGAAAACCTAGGACATTCCATGACGAAAGAGAAAGTGTACTGAAAAAAGGTAAAATACTAAGTACCCTAAACCGACGAGCATGTATGAAGAGATTGATGAATGTGGACGAAGCAAAAGTTGTGTGCCAGGATCGTAGCAAATGGAAGGACTCTCTCTGGCTAACCCTCTAGGAGAAAGGCGTGACGTTATGTATTATGTATGTAGATAAAAACAATATAACCGCCTTTATCTCCACTGTGTACAACCGGTAAACTTGAACCCGTGACCCGGCGCCGTCAACAAGCCACTCCGCTAACTTTACCCATAAATCCTCGCAGACCTCCGCTGATAAACTTTCAGGCGCTAAGTCTGCATTTTGTATTATAAGTCTTATTGTCGCTGATTTTTATCTATTTTATCGATTAGGTATATTCGTTTAAATGTTTGTACTAAAGTGAGGTGAAAGACCACCTCTTTATAAGACCTCTTTTTTTTTTCTTTTAAATTTCTTATTCTTATAAAGAGGTGTGAAATAAGGTATTATACAGGACTAACTTTTCCCGCGGCTTCGCTCGCGTTAAATTCGAGGTGAATGCTCCATTCAAACTTCCACCCCCCATTTTAGGGAAGTGTTTCTAACCCGAAAGGGGCAAAAAGTAGCCTATGTTACTCTCTATTCCTTCAACTATCTCCACTTAACAAATCACGTCAATTCGTCGCTCCGTTTTGCCGTGAAAGAAAGACAAACATACAGACAGACAGACACACTTTCCCATTTATAATGTTATGTAAGTAAGTATGGATTGACAACTACATTTAAATATTGCTGATGCGTGATTTTCATTTATGATCGACACGTAAAGAAGACGAATGTTCCTTGGATAAATAATTCGGTTGGGTAGGTGCTCGACAACCGCATAACTGTTTTGTCACCGTTTTTTAAGTTCTTTTTTATGCCTAACATATGATCTATTTTTAAATTCGTTTATTAGACACTGACAAATTCCAATATTAAGGGTTTAATTGCAAAAAGGTGTAATTTTAATGATTTTTCTGGTAACTTCACAGTCCGAGCGCTAAATATAAGTATTTCCACTCGCGAATTGTTTAAGCCGTGCAAGGAATACTTTGCGAATTCCTTATAACGCGCTCAGTTACGAATGGAATGTGTTTATGGGTAAACTTTTCTCTGAAAGATATAAGCTTACGAGTACTTAAGTATCTTTAAGTCAACCACGGCCGTTTAACCTTTCTAAAAGTTTAGTATCTACGTATGTTATCAGTTGTCTAGTACCTATAGTACAAGCTTGGGCATAGTTTGGGTCTAGATGGCGCTGTGTGGCCCAGCGTGGCATGTCTTGGGTTATTTATTTTAACTACAGATTTTTCTTGTACTCTTTGTCTTACCTAATAATGAGTAATTGGCGGATCTTTTTTAATTCGAACCTTAGCCTACTTTGCATAGGTATTCCGTTACCGAAATTGACTAAACCGGGAATCAAACCTGAATCTTCGGTACTTTATAAAAGCACTTTAGAGCGCTATGTATACATTCGTTATTCCACAAAAAATATTTACAGGAACGAGTGTTTCAAACATATTACAGTACAATGCAGGCGGTCTTATCGCTGACAGCGATCTCATCCAGACCGCCAAAATCTTTAACAAAGTACCACAGAATATTGTTGAATTACCAATACATAGGTTTAAGTCTCATATTAAGTTATGTCTAATGAAAAAAGGATAATATAAAATACAAGACTTCCTACACATGCACATAATGAGCTGCTCGCCTGCACTTAACAAATATTGTATTAATGTATGACATCAAAAGTAAGATATGTATGTTTTTGAAAAACAGGCAAACTGGTGAGTTTCTTGCCGCATTGCTTCTCATCAGGCCTCATCCTTATCACGTCGAAGTGCTAGTAGGGAAAAAAATTTTTGACGTGCAAAAGAATTATCTACTCGTGAATCTATTTGCAGAAATAAATTATTTTATTGTATTTTATCTACAGGTAGAGGATATTTGCTAAGTAGAGGAGTGCTTAACTGTATCTTAACAATGCGTTATAAAAAAGATACATAGATAGTTATGTATTTAACCATGTTCACTGTCAATAATGAACAAAGGTCTCTCGTATTCACACTATACAATGACTCCGCCGATGCGTCGTGAATGGAACACATATTTTGGAACATTTTAGCGCTTATCGACTGGAATGAATTGGAACAAAATATCGGTTCGTTTTAAAATAACTGACGCTGCAATTCAACGTGGGGTGTTGGGTTAATGAATTAAGCTGTTCATTTATGCACGTACAAAACAGGATGATAACTTTTATTATCATTATTAATCATCAACATCAGCCTATTGCAGTCCACTGCTGGACATAGGCCTCTCAGTTGTCCACTTTGGGAAAAATACATGAAGGTTATACTCATAATCGCCACGCTGGGCAGGCGGGTTGGCGATCATAGAGCGTAGCTTGTCGCTCCGGTGACGCTGCTGCCCGTCATTGGCCTGTGGTATTTACTACGCCTTTAATCGCGATGGTTATACCGCCACCAGTCGGTTGCCAGCGCCTCGTTTATTATTCGGCAGGATGCACCACGGGCAGGTGAGTTTGGTTTATTATGAATAATCGGTATTATGTATCCTGATATTACTGATGGTAGCTCTTTATTGAACACCAACAGTTGACTCAAACTTGACACATCAAAGGATGTAAGGGAGCTGCCTATCATCTTTTCGCTCCAAGCCACCCTAACCTGCCCGTGGTGCATCCTGCCGAAAAACAAACGAGGCGCGAAAAAAACTGTACCGACTTTTGGCAGTCGGGTGAAAAAGTGCCTTACAGTTTTTTACACAAACTCCGATTGGACCACAAAGCAATACCCTCGTAAAGCGGCACGCGTAATCTCAGTCATCACACTCAGTTTTAAGACCATAACCGTTCGGGATGAATCGATGGGAGCCAATCCGAGCCGTTAGCGATGGGCTCGCTATGGGTTTACGAGCCTTCTTCTAACAGGCCTAGTGAGGTTATGGCGCCCGAAAAGCCTTGACTCGTATTAGGGCTGTCGTCTACAACACCAGACTAACTTACGGTCATAAGCGATAAATAAGACGTTTGTTAAAAGACCGCATGAATTGTACAATAAATGCCTATTATACCTAGGTTTAAGGCGACTGTATGGTGCGCAAATTAACAATATTAACTATCTACCTTATTCATCTATTTATTTTTAACCGACTTCAAAAAAGGACGAAGGTTTCTTAATTCGACCGTATGTTTTTTTATCACTTATGATAAAACTAGCGACCCGCCCTCGCTACGCATCAAAATCCGTTGCGAAGTTTCAAAGATTTAAGCGCATATAAGGATTTAGGGATATAGATAGGTACAGAAAAAGCGACGTTGTTTTATACTATGTAGTGATTTTTGGGCTGTACTGTGCATTTGACTTTTATACGTAGTAAAATGTATAGGTTAAAGAACGAGCGTTGGGTAGAATAGCGCTCTTGTTCTCTTTGTAAATAGAGTTCAGTAGGCCTACTCTTGAAACCAATCTCGATTTCAATCCTAACAAATTAAGTAATATTTAATTATAAATGAACGTATATTTAAATTTTCCTGTATTTGGTAGTTTACATTTTGTTACGTTATGACCACCCCAAGTCATAGTTAATTCATTCTCTTCATATTATCTGTACTAGATTCTGCAGAAGATTTCGATCCCAATCCCATTTGGTTCAAGAGTACCTACCCTGAAATGGTACTAAGCCGTATGTATCTCTTTCCTTCTAATGTTTTGTGGATTAAATAAAACCATTAATATAAAGCTTAGACGGCCTAATGGACGACGGCCCTTACAGTCGTAAGAAATGCATTACTGGAGTGATGTGCACAGGTGTGCGCCATGGGTAGTGGGGTAGACTGACACAGTGAGAAAGGAATTTAATGGATATAAATATCAAAATAAAGGGAGAAATAACAGCTTAAATACATTGTGCATTGTATTTTGAGGAAACTGTAACATCAAGATGCGTCAGGGGTATTTACAAAAATAATAGTAATATTTTGTGGTTTTTTAATTCTTTTCAGTATCCTCCAGAAGTTTGCCCTAGGTGGCGAACAACTGGAGAGACTTACGTCCAGCAGTGGACTGCAATAGCCTGATGATGATGATGCCCAAGTCGCTGTGACAACGGGTAGGTAACTAGTCTGTTACCAGTTACCTGTCAGTTACCACCGTCATGCCGGCCCAACCCTAACCCCCCACGAGCTCCGGACACCCTACTCACCAGCAGAAACGCGACACGAAGGTCATTTGGCTGCGGTATTCTATAGGGTGGAGGTACTTCCTCGGACCGGCAGCTCAATTCGAGCGAAGATTCCCTTGGGTTATTTATTATTATTATTCGACTTTGACTTTTCAAAAGGTGTACTACTTCACTTCAATAACGTCGCATAACTTCTCAATCTAGAGAGCAAAATACACCAATATTTATCACAAGCAAGCTCGCCCCGCCACCCCGACGCGCCGCGCGTCCCGAATAGCAATCATTATCGCGACGCTTCGCTTTGCTTCGCATTTGCGAATTCAGTATGCGAACTGAATTTCACGTACGGCCGATTGTCGAGAATTTCGTACAGCGCTTAATGATACTTGAACGTGATTTACCTACACTGCGAGATTTTTACGAGTCCACTCGAGTCTATGTAAGTCCATACGAGTCCGTGGGAGTCTATGCGAGTCCACGGCGGGCCTTAAGGTAATAATTTTTTAGAAAGTTAATTATGGGTTTAATGCTACTTTGGACAAAATATCTATACTATTGACAGTCTATTGGTTATTTTTTTAGGGTTTCGTATCTTAAAGCGGTAGCAACCGGGGTAAATATTAAACCAAATATTGATTAACATTTCACCATTTAAGTAGGGCATACCGAATCTTCGCTCGAATTGAGCCGCCCGTCTAGGGAAGGACCTCCACCTTATAGAATACCGCAGCCAAATGACCTCCGAGTCGAGTAGGGTTTTCGGAGCTCGTGGGTAACCACCTAACCCAGATTTGGGCCGGCATGGCGGTGGCAACTGACGTCGTGGGTTCGATTCCCGCACAGTCCAAGCATTTGTGTTCATGAACATGTCTGTTTGTATTGGTCTGGGTGTTTTCTATGTATAATATGTATTTATTTACAACAAAATGTATCTAAGTATGTTTATCAGTTCTCTAGTACCCATAGTACAAGCTTCGGCTTAGTTTTTTTTTTTTTAAATAAATAATTTTTTTTTAAATAAATAAATAACCCAAGACTTGCCACGCTGGGCCACACAGCGCCATCTAGCCCCAAACTAGCGTGGCGCTGTGTGGCCCAGCGTGGCATGTCTTGGGTTATTTATTTATTATTTATTTATTTACTTACTACAGAACTTTCCAAAAACTCAGAATCTTGAAATTCGGTTCAAAGCTACGTACGTAAAGTATACATTCAGAATCAAATCAAAAGGCGCAGTACCAGAATACCAAACGAAAACATATCGCAACTGTTCCCATATCAACACCAGTTGGTCAGTTATTAATGATATGTCCATGAGACCGATAGGAAGTCCTGTTGGAAGTAGGCCGGTGCCGGCGGCCGCGTAAACAAACAACGCATCGACATGTGCTGTCTGTGAGGTAAAGCTTGGGTTTGTCTGATAGCGGATGTAAGCTCGGCTACAGTACAGTTCAATACAAGTAAGATCGCTTTCAGTAGTTTGTTATATGCACGTTGTTACAACATGTAGTGGTAACTGACCAGTTACTTGCCATATGTCACAGCGACTTGGGCTTCTCTTTCGTTTTCCATCAGGCGTAGGGAAGCCATTACGTCGAGCTACTATAAAAAAAAAACCTCTATAGCTCACCATTTGGCGAAGAAAACCCACTGTACTTAGCCAAAAAATATAACATACAAACATACATCCCACGCTGGGCCACTCATCGCCATCTAGCCCCAAACTAAAATGAAGCTTGTACCTACTATGGGTACTAGACAACTGATAAACTTACTTAGATACTTTTTTTGTTAATTAAATTTAATGTCAATAATGAAATTTGTTATTCCAACGGTTTGCTCCGTGGTTCGAATAGACTAATTTATCCTTAACCATCGAACCTGCTAAGAGGCAGATTCATTCTTGCTTGACCCATTTAGCGATGGACGTATATAACTAATTATGTACCTATGATAGTGTTTATGGGTTTAAGATGCGAAGACGTGTAATGGGTGTGGTCAATCGAAAGTGGTCATGGTCAGAAAACTATGGATGAAACGAGCGAATATATCGCGATTAAAATAAGGTAAGCTGAGGTGATTTCATTTAATTGAAATGATAACTGACTTGTGTCTCAAAACACTCCTAGCCAAAATCGTCCAGCTTGTCATCCCGCCCCGCTCGCAGTCAAACGCCCGCCCGCCGCTAATTCCGCCCGCTCAGTGTACACAATTTGTATGCACGACGCGTGTCGATGACCCGCCCAAGAATTGGGTAAACTGTGGCTCAGGGAATCTTCTCACCGGATTATAAGCGCTTTATCAAAGCTACCTCGTAATTTTATGTCCACCAGTCATATTTGACGGAAATTGAAATAAAGGTTCAAGCCGCTGTGTTCCTTTTATTTCAATGTTCACCTGGAACCTTCAGATTCTTGCTGGTTAATACAAGAACTCTCTATTGCGAGTAGGAAAAGGGGGCAGCTTCATACGGTGGGGTACATTCATATAATGCCAATATTTTGATTGTAACATGCAAGAAAATTCACTAATTTTGTTACCATTTTAATGATTATAAATTGATGTTTGATTTTTAAGAGAGGTAGGGCATAGCGAATCTTCTCTCGAATTGAGCCGCCCCCTCCACCCTATAGAATACCGCAGTCAAATGACCTCTGGGTCGTGTCCTGCCGGTGAGTAGGGTTTCCGGAGCTCGTGGGGGGTTAGGGTTGAGCCGGCATGGCGGTGGCAACTGACAGGTAACTGACCAGTTACTTGCCCGTTGTCACAGCGACTTGGGCTTCTCTTTCGCTTTCCATCAGGCGTAGGGAAGCCATTATGTCGAGCCACTATAAAAAAAAAGAAGTAAAGCACACTGGCTATCAAAATATTCTTTTAATACATGATTAAGGTTTCAAGCCATTGATATTGCCACTGTATGAATGTACTCCACTGTATGAAGCTGCCACTTCTCCCCACGTCACTACGGTACCGAAGTTATGACAATCAAAGGTACTATAGACTACGATACCGAGGTTATGTAAATCAAGGGAAGGCTATTAGAGATATTTACAACAGTATCCATTTCAAAGAATCATCCTGGAGCCAAAATTGCCACAAACCAAAGGGCACTCTAAAAGAAAAGGCGGCACAAAAGGGTACCCCATTTGGACCCGCTAACTGTCAAGAGCAGAGATCGGACACCGCGGTATCCGCTGCCCAATATCCAGCTCCGGATATTATCCCTTATAAAACATGACGTGTCCGATTCATACATATTTATTGGGCTGGACTACATCCAAGTGCCGAGACAGAGGAGGTAGTGATGTGCCTGTTTGTCGATGGTTTAGCAGGTCGATATAATTAAAGGTTTTTTTTTAAATAAAATATTACTACGAGAACTAACGAGGGATGTAAGGGAGCGGCCTATCATCACTTCGCGCTAAGCCAACCTCACCTGCCCGAGGTGCATCCTGCCGAATAACAAACGAGGCGCTGGCAACCGACTAGTGCGGTATAACCATCACAATTGAAGGCGTAGCTAAATACCACCGACCGACGATGGGCAGAGTCACCGGAGCGAGAAGCTACGTCCTGCGATCGCCAACCCGCCTGCCCCGCGTTGCGGTTATGGGTATATCTTCCAGACATTTGCCCTAAGTGGCGAAAAACTGGGGAGGCGTGTGTCCAGTAGTGGACTGCAATTGGCTGATGATGATGATTAATCTCTCTCAATCTCAATCTCTTTTACGGATGAGATTTAATCTGAAATTTGACTAACTTTCCGGTGAAATACCGCAGTCTAATGTAACAGACTATTAAGATCAAAAGATAGGAGTCCTAGAATTTAATGAGCTTCTAACACTAGAGAAAATATATAGTACTAGCGACCCACCCCGGCTTCGCACGGGGTACCTAAGCTCTACGGTACCTAAGCTACGACCCTTCCAAATTTCAAGTGTCTACGTTTAGCCGATTAAGCTGTGCATTCATATGTCAGTCAGTCAGTTTCTCCTTTTATATGTTTAGATATTATCCATATAATTATACTAAAATATAGAGCGCGTGGGAAGCCAGTGTTGTGTAATCTGCGAAGGAAATCGTTTAAGCTGCGAATCGTTAAGCTGTCAGTCAGTATATGAATCTATCCTGTCTAAAACAGTGATAAATATTAAACAGATTGATCACGCGCTATTTGGTTTGTTTATATTGAAACTGCTGAATAAAATCGTGGCGTTTGAATTTTCTCATAAACTGTGCTGAATGTATTCCGAGTCCGATTCTAACAAGTAATGTTAAATTATGCATACATATGTACTCGTATATGCCTATATCCAACAGTGGATTATTTGAGGCTGATGATGAAGTAGAAATCAGAACGCCCAGACTCGAGCCAATTTAGATTTTCATTTAAATAAATAACCTAAGACATGACATGCCACGCTGGGCCACACATCGCCATCTAACCAAAAACTAAGCCGGAGCTTTTACTATGGGCACGACAACTGATAAACTTACATATTTTTTTTTTGTAAATAAATACGTCTTTTACATAGCAAACACCCAGACCAATACAAACAGACATGTTAAAGCACAAAAATGTTTGTACTGCCCGGGAATCGAACCCACGACCCTTGGCTCATGAGGCCGAGGTCACTATCAAATGAGCCATCAGGTCAGTCCATTTCAAAAAATTTTGTGCGTATGTTACTCAAATATAAGACTAAAAAAATATCGATATTGACTGGATCTAGGGACACCCCTAACCTGAATATCGGAAGTGACGCCCCCACCCCCATCTATCCCCTACAAATATAGCGGGGCTCTTGCGCAACGCTCCAGGAAATCGCACACGATTGGGCCTTCGGGATTACCAGGGCTCATTACATCTTCAACATAAATCGTTACTCATACATATGATATTATGCATGTAGGATTGTAGGTGGACGGACATATAGAGATATTGCACAATATACAATAAATATTATATTTTATTTTTGTTGTAGAGCTACTTGGTATATTATATCCAAAATAACCTACACATATTTGGCTTACATCACTATTAATGCGAGATCACTGACTTTCAAAACACAGGGTATCCTAGCTTGAAAGTCAGGGGACCTTATCATTGTATTTGTTTTTTAATCAGCCAATTTTTCAATAAAAATAAAAAAAAATAAAAAATAATATTAGACATCAAAATAACAATGATCCGATCCCAAAGTAAGGACCTATCCCAAATAAGTATCCATGTTTTTTTTAACAAGAGAGTATGTACAATAAATCCATCTCATTCCGTGGGTTTTGTAGAAGACGACTAAGGGAATATCAGTGCTATCAGTCGCTATGATAACGGGCAAGTAACTGGTCAGTTACCTGTCAGTTGCCACCGCCATGCCGGCCTAACCCTAACGCCCCACGAGCTCCGGAAACCTTACCACCGGCAGAAACACGACCCGGAGGTCATTTGGCTGCGGTATTCTATAGGGTGGAGGTCCTTCCCCGGACGGGCGGTTCAATTCGAGCGAAGAGTCGCTATGTCCTACCTCTCTTGATTTAGCTTCAATTACGATGGTTATACCGCCACCAGTCGGTTGCCAGCGCTGATGATAAAGCTTAACAAAGGGATTTGTTTCAACTCTACTTA
This sequence comes from Conogethes punctiferalis, assembly GCA_031163375.1. Taxonomy (NCBI): domain Eukaryota; kingdom Metazoa; phylum Arthropoda; class Insecta; order Lepidoptera; family Crambidae; genus Conogethes; species Conogethes punctiferalis. Next base: position 659,721 of record CM062095.1, read on the forward strand.
TTCCAGAATATGAGAACAAACTTCCTCCGAATATCCAGAGACAAATAACTTCCCACAATCTTAAAGTGTCCGTTAGAATTTGAATGAACGAACGAAGTGACGACGAGAGCAACTCGCCGGGACACTCATAACTCGGCCAGTTTACGAGTCCCGGCTCCCGAGGGACTCTCATTGGCGCCGGGTCTTTGAACTTAGCGGTAATGTTGTGCATTTTACGTTTACTATGTTATTTTGTAAAGAAAGTAGATAGATATATTCTTTATTGCACACCAAACAATTTACATAGAACTAGGTACAGTAGACATTTTGTTGTACAATATAGGCGGCCTTATCGCTATAAGCGATCTCTTCCAGGCAACCTTAGGGTAGAGGATAGTCAAAAGAGAGGGTGGGGTGGGCTATCAACTAAATAATCAAAAGTACCTACAATGAGAAGGGAAACCTTTAGTTCAGATGAAAAAAAATAGATTATTTTATAAGAGGGGGTCAATAAGCCTGGAATAGAGACATTTTTTTATATATTACATGCCACGCTGGCTGATTTCCTCTAATATATTTGTTCGATATCTTTGTATGTAAAATTGAAAATACCTACACATTTAGATTGTAATCTATATTGCGAGATTGTAAACTGTAACAACTGCTTAAAATTTAACGTATTATTATTCGGTAGATTGTGATCGATTAAAGTGGAAGTGTGAATAATTTAACGCTTGATAAATTAAAAATTTGCTTTGATCGATTACAATCTATACTTATAAATATTATAAAGCTGAAGAGTTTGTTTGTTTGTTTGAACGCGCTAATCTCAGGAACTACTGGTCCGAATTGAAAAAATATTTTTGTGTTGAATAGACCATTTATCGAGGAAGGCTTTAGGCTATATAACATCACGCTGCAACTATTAGGAGCGAAGAAATAATGGAAAATGTAAAAAAAAGGGGAAAAAATAACTATTCCACGCGGACGAGTCGCGAGTACTGCTAGTCTACTATAAAAATAATAGTAAAACTGTAAGCATTATGTTACAGTTCACAATCTTTCAGCATTTTACAATCTTGCCAAATAGATTTTCCTTTTTCAAGTCCTATGTTCAGCAGTGAACTAATGTGAGATGATGATCATAATAATATACATTATGTCAATGCCTATGCGTTACACAGAGCGTCAAATCGATCGATCAAAATCAATAGATTTACCGGCATTTGGCATAAACACCAACCTATTCCTGGCATACAGCATATTTCAGCGCTCGAAGGCTGTAAATAAGCTATTAGTTTGATGAATAATGCACCAATGCATGCGAGACCTAATTACTGTTTGACGGTAATATTTGATTGTTTGGTTGTTTTGTGAGATGTATAAGAGCTTTACACGTTTAAAGCTAAAAGAGGAAATCCAAACAAAACGATTGTATCAAAAGAATTCAAACGTAGAAGTATATTCGGCACTTAGGGCAAACATCTGGAGGATATACCCGTAGTTACTACGCTGGGCAGGCGGGTTGGCAATCGCAGGGCGTAGTTTCTCACTCCGGTGACGCTGCTGCCCGTCATCAGCCTGTAGTATTTAGCTAAGCCTTCAATTGTGATGGTTATACCGCCACCAGTCGGTTGCCAGTGCCTCGTTTGTTATTCGGCAGGATGCACCACGGGCAAGTGAGGTTGGCTTGAAGCGAAAAGATAATAGGCCACTCCCTTACATCCCTCAAACATAAACATTTGATACATGAGTAACAGAAGTTAAGCTCAAACATACACTTCTATAACAACTGACCCAGTAGTCTCAACAGGAAACTACCGCCTATAATTTTGTGTCTAGCAAATCAATCGTGCCGCATTTAATGGCGCCCAACACAAGTCGCGGTGTAATACTCGGTTCTACTTTAATTCCCCGTTTCCCCGAGACCGATGTTATCTGCGGATGGCGTGTCAGTCAACCAGCATTTACACGAGGCGATTAAACGAGTTATTAGTTCGATAATGTGTATCATTTCAGATCTGTCAGAGTTCTGACGGACTTGACTTGTGTTCTGAAGACTTGACATGAGTTCTGACGACTTGACATGAGTTCTGAGGATTTGATAGAGTTCTGAGGATTTGACAGAGTTCTGACGACTTGAGTTCTGAGGAAAGCCACATAACATAATGATGATGATTAGTTTGATATAAATATAAATCTTTTGAATGCTTAGTACAATTGAAAGTTTGGTTTTACTGGTTAAGCGCAAAGCCAAATTAGGCGGTACTTTGTGTTTCAGGAAGGATACAAATAACGCATTATTTTTTTTAAATACACACTAATGTGCTTTGAAGTATGAACACTTAACTATGCATTGTAGCAGGTAAAACAAGAATGGGTGCTCAGATTTTCCTTTGTCGTATGAGTACCAAGAGACTGGTGAATGATATATTGTACTACAGTGGAAACACAATGTGTATTGGCAACTTTTACACATCACTAGCGACCAGCCCTCGCTTACCTTTGGGTATTACACCTATATAAACTAACCACATCAAAATCGGTTGCGTAGTATCAAAGACCTAAGTTTACACGAGCGAAAGTGACTTTGTTTTATACGATGTAGTGTTGTAAAGTCACATATTAAGAACGTAAGCAAAACGTTCAACTCCGTTCAGTGTAAAAGCCTTGTAATACACAAAACCACGTCAGATTACCGCTGCACAGTACAGTATACATACATTTTTATTTGTTTACGCTGTTCCCTGCCGCCTGCCTCGGTAACTGTTGATTTGACGCCAAATCTGCGACCGAACGCCAATGTCGAGTTTATATTTAGCGGTAATATCAACTCTACTCAAATACAGATGCTCTTAGCTCGGTAAATCTGATTACTATACGATCTGGGCCATCGATACCCACTCTGCCACTTTAGTGTTTGATGCAGATATCTTACAGAAGAGGGTATGGATGACAAAATAATAAAAATAATACTCCAAGGCAAAATAGAAGGCAATAGAGGAAGAGGAAGGCCAAGACGGATACATATACTTGATTGACTGGCTCGGTGGCTCAATTGGTAGTGACCTCTGCCTTCTGAGCCAAGGGTCGTGGGTTCGATCCCCGCACATTACAAACATTTGTGTGCATGAACATGTTTGTTTGTATTGGTCTGGGTGTTTTCTATGTATAGTATGTATTTATTTAAAAAAAAAAGTATTTAACCCTAGATAGCTAACGTTCCGGTGTACCCCGTTTAAGCTAACCATCCGTCGAAATGACGGTCATTTTTAAATAATTTTTTTTCGCGTTAATATTTATGTAAAGGTATTATTTGTGTGAAATTAAATTAAAATGCATTGTTATAAATTGAAAAATATTAATTTTTATATAAATTTTAATTAAGTAGGTACTATAACTTAAATGCTAGTAAGATCTTAAAAAATAAGGAATTTTTACTACCGTCAACTTTGACATAGAAAAACAACTAGTATTTTTTAAATTATTTAACTTTTTGGCTTTTGTGTCACTTAAAGGCATTATAAACTATTATAAAAACAACAAAATAATTATATTTCGTCGGCGCATATAACAAAAAAAAACAATTTTATGTTCACCACATATCGCTACCTTACAATTTGCAAAAAACACATTTGTCATGAGCTTTTTCTAGTAATGGCACTTCTTGCACGTCTTCTTTTTGCGGCTTTCTCTACCAAAAGATGTCAAAGGTTCTTCTCCATGTTCTGGTCTTTGAAGTGGAGCATTATCTGGCGGACCTGATGCCTGTTGGCCTTGACTAGTGGCCGGTTGCGTAAAAAGAACATTTCAGATTTTAACCTTGTCTGGCATCGTGGTTTTAGTCAATCTTCTGCACTTATTATACCTCTACCTGAACGTGTAGGTCCCCTCAAAGAACGCACGATATTAGAAGTAGAAGTTCTGGTTGATTCCCTTTAGTGGTAGCCCAAACATGTCGGTTTTTACCTGAGACAGTTGAATGGTACTGATGGTACGGTTTCAGGAGTCACAGTTCTGGAGTTTGATTCAGGAACTTGTTGTAGGGATGGAGGCAGATCTTGAGTACACCACATTATTTTTTTCGGAATCGGAGGGTTCGTAATTTTCGTCACTATGAAGATTGTCATTCTCGAATATATCTTCGGTCTCACTGGCAGAAACATCGTCCAAGTCATCACTAAACTCCTGGTTTATAAGATTAGATATATCATCTTCAATTAACACTGAAATTGTACAAATTTTCAACAAAAACAATCCTACATCACTAATAAATGCCCTATGAAGCAAACAAACCAATGTTAAGTAAAGCTAACCATCCGTCGAAACGACGGGCAAATCTTAAGTATCTCAATAATAATAAAACTTACCTATGCGATACCAGCACCACTGCAGAGAACTCGACAGCAACTATGTTGGCTAGCTGAGACAAAACGCTCGGACGCACCGTTAAAAAAAAACAGCGATATTTTTATTTGTTGCCCGTCGAATCGACGGAGGTTAGCTATCTAGGGTTAAGTAGTTTATCAGTTGTCTAGTATAAGCTTCGGCTTAGCTTGGGGCTAGATGGCGCTGTGTGGCCCAGCGTGGCATGTCTTGGGTTATTTATTTATTATTTATTATATACGAGTACTTGCAGCAGTTGACCGGCTCGGTGGCTCAATTGTTAGTGACTGCCTGCCTTCTGATGGAGGTCATCCTGAACGACTTTTACAAAAAAAAACAATGCAAATGATGTCAGGAGTTGGTAGAAAGTGTTCAGCAAAGTCACTACATTTTTTTTATAAAAAGAACTTTTCAGGCCTCACCTGATGGTAAGCGGTCGTGAGGTCCAAAAGTTAGGTCTACAGGCACAATAGAACAAACCCATTGCGCCTGTCGCCCTCACCCTGAAGGGCCACTGAGAAGCCGTTTCACGCTCCGCCTAAAGAACCCAGGATTGTAAGAAGAAGGAAACACATGAGCCGAAAGGGCATTCCATGACTTAATGGCACGGGGTAGGAACGAGGAACTGAACCTCTTGGTGCGCGCCACCATCATTTGGATGGCAACGTTTTCCAGCACGTTACCCAGCTACATTACTAGCTCACGGTATTTTCGTCGATTGAAAAGATGGTTTGTTTAAAGGATTCCGTACGAAGGACGAACCATGCGCCGGCAGTAAATTCTACGTATTATTGGCACCGAAGCTACATTATAGCTTTTTAAAGTTCGGAAACGCAGACACAAAAGAAAAATCATGTTTCCGATCGCGATCAATTGTTAGTTTTGCAGTTACCATCAAAGTTGTTAGTAAATGCCACGTGTTGTTTGTAAAAGATCGCTGCAGTGTTCAGATTAATTTATGCTACGATGTAAAGAGGTAGGGCATAGCGAATCTTCGCTCGAATTGAACCGCCCGTCCGGGGAAGGACCTACCTATAGAATACCACAGCCAAATGACCTCCGGGTCGGTTTCTGGCAGTGAGTAGGGTTCCCGGAACTTGTGGGGGGTTAGAGTTGGGCTGGCATGGCGGTGACCACTGACAGGTAACTGACCAGTTACTTGCCCGTTGTAGCGTTACAATGACTTAAGTAATATTTTGTAATGGTTGCAGTAATGATGGTAGAAATACCGCTGGCGACAAAACATTCCACAGTTTAGTTGTGCGGCAAAAAATTGCGACAAAAGCGAACATTTGTGGACCGCCAAGTGTAAACCATTAGGGTTAGGTTAAGGATTCGAACCCGCAACCGCGCAGGATCAATATAAATAAGCCAACGATCCATTGATTGCAAATAACAAAACAACAGTAGCACTATCGAAGCAATACGAAGCCAGTATTTATTTCCGATCTATTCCAAGCGCACTGCATCACTGCAAACTGTCTATCTAGTCAGAACTGCTATTGTTTTAGCTGTATTGTGCTTGGTATCCAATTATTCCGCACGATTACACTGAGAGCAGTAAATGCTGACGAAAAATCTTGTTGAATATTTGTTAAGAGTATTTTTGTGTTAGATATCACTAAGTATGTCGATAGCTCACCTCACTCTTTCTATTTAATCTATCCAATACCCTATGATTGTCTGTAAGATACCGTTTAAAGTGATAAGGCGGCCTAATTGTACAACGAATGTCTCGTACTTAGTTTTAAAGTATATGTATCTAAATAATAGTATAAAAAAGTGTAAAATATAAAACAAACATAATTGACTGGCTCGGTGGTTCAATTGGTTGACGGGCTCGGTGGCTCAATTGGTAGTACCTCGCCTTCTGAGCCAAGGGTCGTGGGTTCGATCCCCAGACATTACAAACATTTGTGTGCATGAATATGTCTGTTTGTATTGGTCTGGGTGTTTTCTATGTATAATATGTATTTATTTACAAAAAAAATGTATTGTCAGTAAGTTTATCAGTTGTCTAGCACCCATAGTATAAGCTTCGGCTTAGTTTGGGGCTAGATGGCGCTGTGTGGCCCAGCGTGGCATGTCTTGGGTTATTTATTTTATTCATTTATAATGCGGTCTCCCACCCTCTTGCCAAACGTGCACGTGGTGACTAAGGAAAATCCGCTCAAGTGAAAATTGTCATGGGGGAGGCCTATGTTCAGTAGTGGACGTTGGCTGATGACTTAAAATGATGATTTAAAAACCTAAAATTGAGCCTAAAGCGCTTATCTGCGCAGCGACATTATGCTGAGCGGAGACCTTTTAGGTAGGTACACCTATGTATTAAACCGTGCTGTAATAGTATTAAGTCTTTTCTGGTACCTAATAAACATTTTTTCTTTCTTTCTTTTCTTTCTAAAACCTCTCAAACATATCGAAGAGCGGTAATACCTAGTACAATTTTGATTTGTGTATTTCGGTAAGGCTTAAACCGTTAATCATCACCCATTTATCCCAAAACATACATCCTGACAATGTAAGCAACGAATAATTGTGCTGGAACGGAAAGTAGATCTAAAATACATTGTACTCAGTACTCCGAATTATGTGAAGTCTTGAAAATAGAGTAAATGGGATTCTCGAAATAGGCAACGCCTTAAGAATAAATAGTTCTGTGCGCTTTAGTAGGTACATTTTGATGGAGAAATTTCAATCACGCTCAGAAAGTGTAAAAAAGAAACGCAGTTAATATTACGAGTATAGTGAAAACATATAAATGTCTATGATAAACATAGATCATCCGAGATCTATTTTTTAAGGCATTCTAATAGATTTTTCAGAAAAGATCAAGTAAATGCCCCAGAAAGTAATCTGTTAAAAGATCATTGTATAAAAACACGCTAAGTATAGATATTTCTTAAGTGATAACAGAAATCTGCAAATTCTCTACATCGTTTCCCAATTTTCCAATAGAAAACGCTATACATTTCTTCTATAAACAAGCTTACACATTTTAAATAACGTAAAAAATATCCTGGAATTGTATAAAGGCCGCTGAAATATCATTCAGACATAAGTAAATATGGACAGATTGATAACTAAAATCTTAAAACATTGGGCTTTCGGAATCAGTATCCGTCGTTACTAAGGACTAAGTCTTAGTCCTCGATTTTAGATAAAAACGAGCTTAATTTATTTATTGAAGCTTATATATTTTAACAGCATATGTTGAATCCCACACCTCATCCCAGCAAGTAGCATAAATGCTCAAAACAATCATTTTTCTTTAAACCTTAATAGAAATCTGCAAATCTGGTTACCCGTAACACCAAAAAGTGTAAATTTTAGCCACAGATAAGCACAAACATGGGCAAAACATTGAACCTCCTGCTAAAAATACCGTTCCCGAAAGGAAATCACGAAACCACCACCTCAAGAAACCACCGCACATAAAAACAAGCAATAGTTGAACCACCACTCGTCACCACTAGTTACTAGTGGACTAGTTGCACTAGTTGCGCTCACTAGTACCTTAGCTACGTGATATGTAAGTGTAGGCCTCGGGTCGCGGCGTGCGGCGCGGCGCGGCGGCGAGCGGCGACTGAACTGGGTTACCGTAACGATCACCCAGCCCGAGACACTATGAAGGTTACAACGGTAATGTTTTGGTACGCGCTCATCATGGTGCTGTGCTGAATGGGCGATGGTGGAACCCATGAACGTAGTAAAAAAAAAAGAAAATAAAAATAAACAATGGTAGAAAGATGGTTCAGTGGCTGGTTCGCTGTTGGGGATTGAAAAATAAATCAAACGCCATTTTTGTGAATTCCAAAGAACTTTGTACGAAAGATGTAGTAGATTGTTCTTTTTTTAAATATTTATGGCTTTGTTGCAGACGGTGTATTACTTTTTAATGCCAATGGTAAATTGAGTTTGTTTATCTAAATGCAAACGCCATTTTAGTGAATTCGAAATTTGGAAAAAGAAACCTTTTAAAAACATATTGCCGATTCAAATGTTTTATTTTATTTTCTAGTAGCAATCTTTTACTGTCAAATCTATCCGTTTGTGGAACTCACTACCTGTGTCAATTAGACAGTCGGAGTCCCTGGCCATTTTTAAAAACCGAGTAAAAGATTTATATTTGGCGCTTTGATTCCTCCCGTTTCTTCTTTCTCTGTACCTATATTCCTTTGCTCTGATTTAAACACCACGCTGGTAGAATGTAGCTACCCATTTCGGTGTAGTTGTATGTTTATGAGTTTTCACTTTTATGTATATATATTGTATATAATATGTGTATTTGTGTATATATATATATATATATATTTATATATCATATCCCATAGCCCCAGTAATTTATTAGATTCTATTTGTCAATTGACACCTTACCCCTTCTTCCAACTATCCTCTTCCCAAAGGTTGTCTGGAAGAGATCGCTGAAAGCGATAAGGCCGCCTTATTTGTGCGTCGAGTTGTCATTGTACCTAGCTTTAAGTAATTTGTTTGGTGTACAATTAAAGATTATCTATCTATCTATCTATCTGTTTTTATAAATGGCTTTGCACTGATACTGTTTATTACTTTTTAATGTCAATACCTAATGGTAAGGATTTTGACTGAAATCTCATTCCTTGGTTGATTCTTATGACGACCCCACGAGTAAAATTACATAAGACGATATTTTGAATTCTTTATCCGGTAACAGATAGAATCATAAAACCCTATCTTTTTATTATCTAAATTGTGTAAAAATTGTATACTTTCTTAGTTTTAAGTCAATTTTTATGCAATAAAGTGTATCTATCTATTACAAGGGATTTTTATTTGACTTTGACTTTGAAAACCATCAGATACTAAACTAGACACCCCAACGCAACATGTCACAAACAATACGTATTTGTAACGCACTATCTAAACATTACTTACCTTTTTCCGGGTAGCTGCCGCGAGTGGAGCCCTAGCAATCCCTAGGGACCCTCCGGGCGGGATAAAAAGCAACCTGCGAGCCCAACGAAGGTATCCAGGAGCCGAAACTTTTCCGGGTTGAAGCGCGTTTGTAGTTATGATTTATGGGCAACGTAACACGGAGTGTTGAAAGTTATTGTTTTCTTTTATAGTGCAGTCAATGAAGCGAAAAATACGGGCTAACCTCCGAATTTTTTTACTGTGATCCGATTTGCATGAAATTTTGGAATTAGGCTCATCTTACCATTAACTTCAAAAGTGAAAATGATTTGAACTCCGCCACCACCATGGGGGTGGTTGCCACCCCTTCTCGGGGGTCAATGGTTGTTTTTTCAAAATAACCTCGGATATCGATTGAAGATCTAATTTTAAGCAAAAAGTTTCTATAAAGTTTCTCGAAAAATCTAATACTTTTCAAGTTATTGGCAATTGAAAATTCGCAAATTTTTCACGATTTTCATCAGTTTTTTTCAAATATCTCCAAAAATATACGTTTTATCGAAAATTTTATAAGGAACGAAACTGTAGCAGGTAAACAAATGAACAATTTGGTTTTTTACAAAGTATTCTAAGTGCAATATTAAGCTAGATATTAAAGATCAAAGCCGTTTTTTATTTTATCTGAAATTTCATCGATGTAGTCAATGCCATCTAGCAGCGAGCAAATGCATTTTATGCTTTCTAATCGAAAAGGGTTTTGTAGTGCTTGAAATAAGCTTTAAAATGAGCTTTATCAAAAGTCTTTTGCACGTAAAATAAGTGAGCTATATTGCAAATAAGCGGAGCATCGAATGTTTTTTCTTTTCAATCAATGGGTTTAAATAAGTGCCATTTCCACCAAAACTAAAATTAATCATATTCCGCCTAGAATTAACTTTATTATGAAGAGTTTTATAGATTGTATTAGTTTGGCTGCTTTAGGACACATAGTTTTCAAAAAAGTCACGATTAAGGGAGGCTGTGATTGCGCTGCCACGCGCTCTTTAAACAATCATATCTCCGTCAATTTTTATTTGATAGAAAAAACAAAAAAACCAAATTGTTTGTCAGAAAAATACCTAAATTTTTTATCCCTACACTTTTATACGTATCTGTCGTCATTTTTGAGATATTATGAAAAAGGGGTGGGATTTTTAAAAATTTGAAATTCTCGATTTTTTTTCAATCGTCACTTTTTTGAAAACTATGTGTCCTAAAGCAGCCAAACTAATACAATCTATAAAACTCTTCATAATAAAGTTAATTCTAGGCGGAATATGATTAATTTTAGTTTTGGTGGAAATGGCACTTATTTAAACCCATTGATTGAAAAGAAAAAACATTCGATGCTCCGCTTATTTGCAATATAGCTCACTTATTTTACGTGCAAAAGACTTTTGATAAAGCTCATTTTAAAGCTTATTTCAAGCACTACAAAACCCTTTTCGATTAGAAAGCATAAAATGCATTTGCTCGCTGCTAGATGGCATTGACTACATCGATGAAATTTCAGATAAAATAAAAAACGGCTTTGATCTTTAATATCTAGCTTAATATTGCACTTAGAATACTTTGTAAAAAACCAAATTGTTCATTTGTTTACCTGCTACAGTTTCGTTCCTTATAAAATTTTCGATAAAACGTATATTTTTGGAGATATTTGAAAAAAACTGATGAAAATCGTGAAAAATTTGCGAATTTTCAATTGCCAATAACTTGAAAAGTATTAGATTTTTCGAGAAACTTTATAGAAACTTTTTTGCTTAAAATTAGATCTTCAATCGATATCCGAGGTTATTTTGAAAAAACAACCATTGACCCCCGAGAAGGGGTGGCAACCACCCCCATGGTGGTGGCGGAGTTCAAATCATTTTCACTTTTGAAGTTAATGGTAAGATGAACCTAATCCCAAAATTGTATGCAATTCGGTTCACAGTAAAAAAATTCGGACCTATAATGCTTCATTGACTGCACTATTAGATAATATACACATGTTAGAAGAAATAACGAAGTATGTATGCAATAAGGCCGCCTAAGTTGTACCTTAATATATTATATCTTTGTTATAAGTCATTTTGGGAGAGGCATACATTTTTTTTACCTAACACGCTGGGCCACTCAGCGCCACCTAGCCCCAAACTAAGCCGAAGCTTGTATTATGGGTACTAGACAACTGATAAACTTACTTAGATACATTTTTTTGGAAATAAATACATATTATGACCAGAGAGATACAGTACAATACAAACAGACATGTTCATGATCACAAATGTTTGTGCTGTTCCGGAATCGAACCACGACCCTTAGCTCAGAGGGCAGAGGTCACTACCAAATGAACCATCGAGCCAGTAAGCAGTGGACTGCCGCAGGCTGCTAATTATGATAATTATTTATTTATTTATTTATTTAGACTTTATTGCACAAAATGGTACAAAAGGCGAACTTAATGCTAGGAGCATTCTCTACCAGTCAACCCTTGGGTCATGCAGAGAGCAGATTTGTTGTGCGGTTACAATATACCTAATTAATATAATCGTAGTGGTAGAGATTATCTAAGCTAAAACGACGCGCCCCACTCTTTAATTCTTTCATTTAGATGTGTGAGTGCAAATAAACAATAGGGAATATGCATGAAAAATAGTTTCATGTATTTACTCATTTATCGTTAAAAAGATAAAATATACTACGAACTGTGAAAACAAAATCAAAATTGGCTGACAAATGGGCGACGTTGAAAGTAAATATATCCGTCTCTCTCACGCGAAACAGATTTTTCTATGGAGTTTGTATGGCGCGCACGGTACGTGACGTCATCCGCCATGTCGGATCTCTCTGTCTAAGCAATAACTTTAACGCTTTTTAACTCGCTTAATAGAAAAGATAGTTTAAAAATTCTTCGACATTTATGTATCTGGAAGATAAAAGATCTCAATAAATCCATAAAAAAAAGTCATGCATATTACCTATTAACACAGGCACTTTATCTGTGTGGGAGCGCCGATTATTTGGTGAACTATGATTTGTATGTGCACATGACGGCCGACTAGTCGGGTGATGAATCCGACAACGCTCGCTCTATGAAGCAGCGCCGTCACATTGTATGAAACAAGACTTTTCCTCTCGCGAATTCACGATTAACTAAACTAGTTGGGCAACGGTTCCGAGAATTGCGCTGTTCCTATTGAATTTAACCGTCAACTGAATGACCAATCATAATTGCATTGCATGGTACTATGCCATAAACATACGAATCATCATCATCATCAGTCCACATCAGTCCACTGCTGGACAAACTCGTTTACCAAAACGGTTATCGGTTCTGCGGCTGATGTGGCCAGCCCACTGCCACTTCAGCTTACTGATTCGGTGAGCTATGTCGGTAACTTTGGTTCTCTGAAGGATCACCTCATTTCGGAGAGAGACGCCGAGCATAGCCCTTTCCATAGAAACATACGAATATAGTTTTTATATACAAAACTCCAATCTAAACATGAAAGAAACGTTCATCACATCACCCCACTTAGGAATGAAACCCGCGATCCTCCGGTGTGCAAACAGGGTTCAGTAAAAATACTACAAACTGTCAAAGAAAGGTTCCCTGCGATCACAAACGCAGCCTATTCCGGATCAAAAGACTCTGGACACAAGACGAAGGACAGACGGACGGACGGCTTAATACAAACCCGTTCCCTAACTACGTGGACCCCTAAAACCGGCCAAGTGCGAGTCGGACTCTCGCACGTAGGGTTCCGTGCCACTATACAGCTAAATAAGTGTTTTTATTTACGTTTTATTATATTGGAGTTAATTAAATTAAAAAAATAGGTAATTTGATTTATGACGTTTAAAAAAAAAACTACTGTCTAGATTTCATTCAAACCAAATTTCGTTAGTAGTTTTTATAGTCATACATATCATATATTTTTTTCAGTTTTATCATGCTCATATTTTAGAAGTTACGGGGGGGGGGACACACATTTTACCACTTTGGAAGAGTCTCTCGCGCAAAGTATTCAGTTTAGAAAAAAATGATGTTAGTAACCTCAACACCATTTTCAAATACCTATTCATAGATACCCCACACGTATAGGTTCGATGAAAAAAAAAATTTTCAGTTTCAATTCTATGTATGGGGAACCCCAAAAATTTTGGATTTTTTTCTGATTTTATTTTAAAATCTTAATGCGGTTCACAGAATACATCTACGTACCAAATTTCAATAATGCAGCTCTTATAGTTTCGGAATAAACTGGCTGTGACATACGGACGGACAGACAGACAGACAGACAGACAGACAGACAGACAGACAGACATGACGAATCTATAAGGGTCCCGTTTTTGCCATTTTGGCTACGGAACCATAAAAATGGGGGAATTGGAAGGCCGAATTAGTCTCATTTAACGAATGGCTTATTTTCCCATGTAAGGACTATTTACTACACATCCATTCGACCTATTCAAAATGTAGTGAAAGGAATCTACTTAATTACATACCGACTATTGGGTTCAATACGCTTTTAGCAACTTTTCGGGAATAGTGGCATAGTGGTTCTTTGTCTGAGGGAAGCCAAAGAGAGGCCCAAGTCGCTGCGACAACAATTAAGCAACAAAATCAGTTGTCAGTTGCCACCGCCCATTTTGTTTTGTACGATTATTATTAGCAATTCAGATCTTGTTCTTATGTTAATTTCGTGTGACTTATAGGGCAGATTGTGTGTGGCTTTTGGTTTCCTAAAAGTTCAAAATAATCCATAGTGTCTTGTCAGTTGCCATCATATCAACATTTTTTTCTACACTACTACAGCTTAGCTTATCACTTCACTTGATAAGAAGCGAACGTTACCGCAGTGACTTTTTTTTTTTTTTTTATGGAAGAGGGGGCAAACGGGCCTGAAGGTCACCTGATGGTAAGTGATCACTTCAGCCCATAGACACCGCAACACCAGGGGAGTCACAGGTGCGTTGCCGGCCTTTGAGAAATCTATAGGCTCGCTTTTTGACGGTCCCTAAATCATATCCACTCGGAAAAATTGCAGCAGGAAGCTGATTCCAAAGACCGGTTGCACGAGACAGAAAATTGCGCTTTGCGACTTGGGCTTCTCTATCGCATCAAAAGGTTGTCTGGAAGATATCGCTGAAAGCGATAAGGCCGCCTTATTTGTACGTCACGTTGTCATTGTACCTAGTTTTAAGTCATCTGTTTGGTGTGCAAATAAAGAATAAAATAGGTCCAGCTATACATAGACTGATTGGAAACGCGACCAAAATCATCACTTCACGATAAATGGACAAATGTTATTCCATGAAACAAACATAACATACGAGTATGAAATCGCCCGAGGGCATCACGACAAACAACGCACCAGCTCTGAAACGAATACTAAAATAGCTTGCTCCATATTTTGATTTCTATTTCAAACCGTACTGGTGCATACAAAGAAAATGCATTTCACAATTTTTAATTAACTTGTCTTTCAATTTGTCTTTGAAGTCCAAACGTTCTGAGTTAATAACTGCTTTTATTAGTCAACGGAGAGTCCCATTTCACTTAGAAATCAGGTGTAGAGCGACGTGCTCCGGAATCCCTACTCACCGGCAGAAACACGACCCGGAGGTCATTTGGCTGCGGTATTCTATAGGGCGGAGATCCGGACGGGCGGCTCAATTCGAGCCAAGATTCACTATGCCCTACCTCTCTCAAATTCTCATTGGGGGATGCCTATGTCCAGCAGTGGACGTTCTAAGGCTGATGAAGATATAAACAAAACTAAACTCTAGCAGATTAGAAATACACCGCGCCTGTGTTCAAACCATTCAGTCTCGTACAATAGGTAACGAGTAACTATGCGGCCATTTTCCCTTGCCCAGCATTATTCCCTTCATCAAACAAGACAAACACAGCAAATGGACTTCGAGTCATAGACGAGTATTGTGGCTCTTAGAGCTATGGTAATAAGGTCGGGATTGTGCCGGCTATAGTGTTGTGTCGAAGCAAATAAAGGAATGTCAGTTTTGACCGGCGCGTCGTGGTCACTGTTAATATTTACATGTCTGCTTCGTTTCAAAGGGACAGGGATGTATGTAACATCGATACACTTCATCGAAATTTAATCGAATAAAAAGAAATATTATTGTATAATCAACTTTAGACTAGAGAATAACAGTTGCGTGTAAGTGGCGGGGAAACTTAAAAGAGAGTAGAGCAGCTAAGGGAATTGCAATAAGGATAGGCCAGGGCATAGGCCTTATTGCAATTCACTGCAGTGAGACCTATAGTAGAAACACTATACATTTTTAAGCCTAATTTATACAACAAATGTCTAATATACAAGTCAATTGTATGATGTGAAAGATTTGACATGACTTTTAATGTTAGAAGTGTATTTTACAAGGTGAGGATAATGTTCGTATCTTTAATACACGAATAGTCGCAGCACCTTAATAGATCTTTTAAACTCTGTAGGGCAGTGCAATATGAGAGGGGAGTATTCAAATTTACAAATAAGATGAAATCACAAAGCTTTTAAAAACTTATTACTATATTTACTCACACTCGTACGCCAGTCCCTCTACCCTTGCATTATGAGCACCAGATGCTGACTGGGTGTCTCCCAAAATACCCGACCCGACCCGAATTCAAAAAGTTGATTTCCCGTACTGACCCAACCAGGATTCGAATACGGAACCTACGGATCACCCGTGGCTTACGTTAAACGCTCTCCTCTATTCCCGTTGTCACAAATTTCCTTTCCCGCTATCCCCGTGCGGGAAGACGGCATATGGGTATAACGGAAATAAACATTTATCCCTAAAATCTGCATGTAGTCATTGCGCGATCGAAGCCCATCATATATTCACGAATCAGAGAGTGTCATGAATAATAATCGATAAATAATGGACATCACTAATGATCTGTATCGATCGGTATTTATGGGACATCGCACCTGCGGTAGCAATCGTGTACTTATATCGCCGACTGATGAGTTATTTCAAATTGATATGTAAATTTAAAACCAATAATGCACCTGGTTATTAAACGAAAACAATTACCAGTTTATTCACAAGTTTACGTTAATTGCATAGTTGAATAAAATTGCATTAATGAAATTACTGTTTTAAATGGATTGATTAAATGAGTCAATTTTTTTTAACCTTCTGACAACTGACCTTTCACAATGCCCGTGAAGTTTATTTTGTTAAAAACTTTTACAAAGTTACACAATACAACTCGTTTGAACACGATTCCTTGGAGACATTTGTACTACGAGTATATTGACTGTATAGACAGGATTCACATAACAGTTTCAAGTAGTCATCAAGCGCAAAGCACAACACTAAATAACACCAAATGTATACACTAAAACCATTCTATGACAAAAAGAAATCAATAAAATAGATCGATTCAAATATCGACCAAGAAATCCCAATTACTGTTCACAAAATAGCCAGTAATAATATTTGTAAACCGGGACCTCTTGGTTGTCAGTTGGCAACGGCCAGCACTCTTTTTTTCGGCATTTACGCGTCCACCAATGTAATAATAATAATTTATTTATTTGGAACAATACAATGATTAACATTTTAACAGGTTACGTTAACTGCTGTATTAGTTGTTAAAACTGTGTGACAGCTGCTAGCGCCCACCTCCAGTGCGAGAGACAGCGTTCCCTTAATATAATTAATAATAGGTAGGTAATGTTCAGGTACATACTCTGAGTCAACAACAGAACTTCTAAACAAAAAACATCGACAAGTCTCAAGAAACATTAAGGTCCCATCACTACAAGTAAGACGTAGGCGTCGCTCCGTAGCCGTGGCTCGTAGCAGCGCTACGGCGCTACGGCGTAGTTAAAGAGTCTGTAATGGCGGCTAATGGTCCGTTCCGCTGTATACTTGATTCAGTTATTATATAAAACGATTACGTTTATAGGTAACGATGAAATTTGTTTAGAGAAACGGAAGTTATTGAATTGAGATCGGTGGATCATAGGCTTGTAGCCTAGTTTTTGAATCAAGGATGCCGTGGGTTGTGGATTCGATCCCTATATTTATGTGTTGAATATTTTTGTGTTTGTTCTGTGTCTGTTTGTAATAAATTTAAGTAAATGATTGGTAATTGACACACTAAACAGTTGACTAAAAACTTGGCAAAAAGACGTATTAATAAATACAATTTTGACGGTCTTATTGCTAAGATCTTAATTTGGAATCGGCGCCATGTATTGTGATTGTTGTAATGTGTTGCGAACGGTTACGATAAGGAATTTTTAGGTTAACTAGGACTAGACAGGACATTTTTTACTTCTCCGTCGCATGGGAGTGGGCTCACCCTTCAGACCACTCCCATAACTCGCCCCTAGAGGGGGGAGCCTGTTGGGGCCTGCCATGACCAGGCCGCGCCGGTGATATCTTGGTGGACATATCTATAGGACCCTCGACATCACCCTTAAGGCGCATGACGAAGGGGCCGGGGTTTTTAGTGGGTATTCCCTGCCTCACTTCCATCTTCGAGGCGGGGTGAGTCCCACATACCCCGCTGCTCCCCCGAGCGGCGGGTATGCCTAAATGCATTTTCCCCGGTAAAAAAAAAACAAAAAAAAAAAAAGACATTTTTTACTTCTAAAAGAGAAAACTAAACATAATATAGAGTAAAGATATTAATAGCCTTTTAAAAAAGATAATTAAAATCACAATTGAAGAATTTTTTTTTATTTTTTTATAGTGGCTCGACATAATGGCTTCCCTACGCCTGATGGAAAGCGAAAGAGAAGCCCAAGTCGCTGTGACAACGGGCAAGTAACTGGTCAGTTACCTGTCAGTTGCCACCGCCATGCCGGCCCAACCCCAACCCCCCCACGAGCTCCGGAAACCCTACTCACCGGCAGAAACACGACTCAGAGGTCATTTGACTGCGGTATTCTATAGGGTGGAGGTCCTTCCCCGGACGGGCGGCTCAATTCGAGCAAAGATTCGCTATGCCCTACCTCTCTTCAATCAAAGTACAAATAACACAAATGAAACAGGAACCTTTTCTGAGGTAGATTAAAGAAATAAACGAAGAGTATTAATGAGGTTCCTTCGACGTCTCACAAATTGGAGACTCATTGTACTGAGCGGAACAAGACGGAACAAATGCTAACCCGATTGATTTACGCCGAGGCCCGGGAGATAAATGGTCGCTTCTTGCGATTTTTAACCGACTTCGAAAAAAGGAGGAGGTTCTCAATTCGTCTGTATGTATAATATTTTTTTTTTTTTTATGTTTGTTCACCGATATTTCCGTCAATTATGGATGGATTTCAAAAATTTTTCGACAGTTCGACAGAGGACACCTCCGAGGTGGTCCCATTATCACCAAGTCAGGATCTGATGATGGGATCCTGGAGAAATTGAGGGCAACAACCGAAAATTGTATGCTCATATGGCGTTTTTGTTACGTAATCATATTTTACTCAGGTATATGCTTCCGGGCGTCAACATCTGGTGCTGATGATGAAGCCACAGAACTCCTTAACGGTTAGGAGTTAGGGGACAGTACTGACATTGGTCGATATTAAACTAGGTAGTAGTATGTACTTATGCAGGGCTAATAGGGCAGGTGATTTGGTAAGTGATATGCTTGATTCTAGATCGCAAAGTCTTCACTTGACTTAAAGCAAAATTTTTCATTCCTAAGAAAAACTCTTAAGGACATTAATTAGCCTTTATTCAAGGTCACAGCACATTAACGCAACTAAAAATAGAAAAATAAAATTATTTTAAAAAAAAAATTAAACCGACTTCAAAAAAAAACACAAACGACCAAAACTAAAAAGCGATAAATAACGTAAGTAATTCTATCCATAATACATAATTATTTAAATATTACAATTATCACTTATTTTTGAAGTCGGTGCCAGCCAAACAAATAAATGTATATTGTCGTGTGGATTTGCCGGCCGCGCGCGTCATACAACAACAGTCTACGTTAGGTACCTACCGAGAGGCTGGCACCGACTTCAAAAATAAGTGATAATTGTAATATTTAAATAATTATGTATTATGGATAGAATTACTTACGTTATTTATCGCTTTTTAGTTTTGGTCGTTTGTGTTTTTTTTGAAGTCGGTTTAATTTTTTTTTATAATTGTATTCCTTCTTTTTATATTTACGGAAACTGTTTTATGTTACCGTGCTTTTAGAAGAGGATTACATTTTATGTATAAGGTATATCCTCCAGATGTTTGCCCTAAGTGGCGAATAACTGGTTAGGCCTACGTCCAGCAGTGGACTGCAATAGGCTGATGATCAGTTGTCTTCTATCCATAGTAAAATCTTCGCCTTAGTTTGGGACTAGATGGCGCTGTGTGCCCCAGCGTGGCATGTCTTGGGCTATAACTATGTCGTGTTATTTAACTTCTATACTTCAAACTGACACAAAGCAATATTACTTCACCATTAAACATCACAGTCCTGTTGGCAGGCTCGGTGGCTCAATTGGTAGTGACCTCTGCCTTCTGAGCCAAGGGTCATGGGTTCGATCCCCACACACTCCAAACATTTGTGTGCATAAACATGTCTGTTTGTATTGGTCTGGGTGTTTTCTATGTATAATATGTATTTATTTACAAAAAAAATGTATTTAAGTAAGTTCATCAGTTGTCTAGTACCCATAGTACAAGCTTCGGCTTAGTTTGGGGCTAGGTGACGTTGTGTGGCCCAGCGTGGCATGTCTTGGGTTATTTATTTTATTTTATTTTATTTATAAACTGTTCTCCATCGCTGAATTTGCATATATAGCTTTTAGTTAGCTGTACGTTTTCGCTCTTTAGCTTCACACCTTTCACCATTGCAGCCGGTACGGAACAAAGCTGCCGGGCAGGCAGCAGTATGCCCGGTTAACCGGGGACCGGTGTTTTAACCGCAGATGGAAAATAAAACGCACGCTTTCAACCGCACGAAAGGAGTGTGAATGGTACGCAGTTTTCAATGGTTGTAAATTAGCAACGAAACTACAAGTGTATGTGGGTTTTTGATCGCTTTCGGACTGAATGCAACGGATTTTGAGGATAATTTTCTTCATTGACATTAACCTTAAGGACTTAAGACCTTTGTGCTTGTATTATGGCATCCAGATGAGGACTGACGACGTCACAGAGACAGAATCCAATTTAGAAAAGTCAAATCTTTTATTGACCCGACCCGAATTCGAATTCCACTACCTTAACATCTTTCAGTCTTGTACTTATCTAATAAAATGTAATAGGTTGCTTTGAAATTGGCTTCCCTTGTATTTTGAGTACCATATAACGGTTGATTTAATTTACCCAACCGGGAATCAAACCCAAAGTCTTCGGAACGCCACGTATACATCGCGGACTTTGGAGATCGCAAAAAGTATTAAATTGGCATGATTAAAAGTAAACAAAAATGCGATTCCTCCTCAAACCCTACCAGTAACTAAGCCCTCTGTAGCTCACACCCGGCACTCCTTGAAAAGGTCTGCTCATCCCCTCGACGAGCCCTCGAGAGCCGATGTGTTTGGCAAATCCTCCGACATGGAAATCTTATTAAGAGCAGTCTGCCGACGCGGAGGACACACTCCACATCTTGAAACGAGCGACTTAGGACTGAAACACACTAGGTTGATAACTAAATGGATAAAGTTGTTTTAAGCTTTACGGTCACAATCTTGAAAATGAAAAATGCTTTATTACTATCAGAAAAACATACCTAGACTATACGGCAGTTTAAACTTAAAAATTATATATAAATTGCAGAAGTCTAAGAAGGAATGAATGGAACAGCGGATCGCAAACTAGGTTTAACCTGTATCTTGGGTAACCAAAAGCATCATTATATTAGTAACAGAGCATAATAAATACTACAGAAATTGTAACTTATAAAGCTAACAGTGTCAGTTTTGTATAACTATTAATAATCATTTTTATTGTAGTGAATCCTTGCCTTGCTTCTCGGCAAACGTAGTGTAAGGATACCCCAGGCTAGGTGGAGTACCTTAACCAAGGAATGTCACTTATATTTTACATTTTATGTAAATATGTATTTTATAGATAAGTACTCTTTAGATAGATAGATACTCTTTATTGCACAAAACAAAGACGTTACAGGAAAACATAATGCAAACAAAACATAGTACAATTTAGGCGGTCTTATCGCTTCTAGCGATCTCTTCCAGACAACCTTCAGCAACCTTCATTGCAAACCAAAAGATTTACTTATAACTAAGCAAATTATACAACTGTTCTACAATTTAAGCGGTCTTATCGCTTCGTGCGGTCTCTTCCAGACAACCTTTGGGTACAGAACATTTATGGTTTTATTTTAATTAAATTTCAACCCCGACTGCATTTCGTCCTCACACAGACAAGTGTGCGCCCTTACAAAGCACACACACGTCTTTGCACGTCTGCCCTCGCGCCCGAGACGTCGCAACGCTAACGAGCTTTATTATCTGAGGGTCTGCACGTCTACGCAGGCGGCATGGCCGGCCAGAATAAAAGAGCCGTCTTGCAGTCACAAATAAAATAAAATAAATAACCCAAGACATGCCACGCTGGGCCACACATCGCCATCTAGCCCCAAACTAAGCCGAAGCTTGTACTATGGGTACTAGACAAATACGTACTTAAATACTTTTTTGTAAATAAATACATTATTACGAGTATAGATATTAAACACCCTGACTAATACAAACAGACATGTTCATGAACACAAATGTTTGTACTGTGAGGGAATCGAATTCACGACCCTTGACTCAGAAGGCAGAGGTCACTATCAAATGAGCCATCGAGCCAGTCAAAATGAATAGCACAGTAATAAGCTATGGAAAGGGCTATTTCCATAGTTTAGCCGGCCAGAGTAAAAGAGCCGTGTAGGATGCTATGTGAGGTGATTTTTTGCGTATCACAATGTGCACATTATCTTTTTCAATGCATATAAAATTAAATAAATAAGTAATTAACCCAATAAATGCCACACAGCATCATCTCCCCTCAAACTAAGATGTTTTTTACACCTTATTAACGTTAATTTGTCAACACAAGTAATATAAACGATTGCATTTAAAGCAAAAATCTCATTCATCACCAAGCAAGATAACCTGTTACTCAATCGCAAGTAAAAACTATGAGGTACCCGGAGAACGACCCGGCTAAATTGATTCCCTCCCCAGAGGACCAGACGACCGGTAAATTACTCACATTAACCACATCTACACTCTCATTTCAACCGTAAAACCATAGCGGTAAGATTCATTTTTCACTGATCACCCGTAAAGAGTAAATTAGACTCAACTATTGAAATTTCAACTTTAGCTTTCTATAAGTAAAGTTGGTATTTGATTTGAGCGCTAAGGTGCATATGAAAACTTCTTTTTAACCTTCCTTCGGGGTGTTTGTAAGTTTCGGATATGAAAGTAAGATATTTGCCAAGTTAAGCTCAAGATATTTACAGCGTTTTTCTTTGGCAGATGAAACAGTGAAAATTTAAGCAGCCTTGGTTACAGCGTGAAGTTTAGTGCGCGTTGGAAAATTAGTCTGCAACGCTTACGCGATTTGTTTCTGCAGAGCGGAGATTCTAGATTACATCGTTTTGAACTTATTTTGTTTAAGTTACTAAAAGCTGGTGTTGTTTTTGTTGATACCCAAGTTTTTTTTTATGCAAGTGGCGGCAGACGGGCAAATGTGATGCCTGATGGTAAGCAGTAACACCGCCCACGGCAACTCAAATCCTAATCCTAAATCCAAAGCTACCGTAATAGGTTGGTATATAAAATGGGTAGGTATTAGATAATGAATACAGCTGGACGTTCCGCGACCTCTAAACGTCACGAATTAGTGTCGTAAAAGTAGTCTTCAATCTCGGATCATTAGTTAAAATTTCTTAACCTTTATCGCAGTAAGAGTAATATCCCAGATGACTATCAGGGACTTTGTCAGCAATGTTGAAACCGACCCTGAATTTTAAACAGATCCGCGGGTAACAGCCATGTCACTGCCACCCAGGGGCCGCCAAACACAGGAACGAAGCCATTCCCTACCTATGTCAACTCTACACATAAATGTGAGAGTCTTACTTATCCCGTAGCATTTTTGAACAAATATCCACCTCCGTGGTACATATTATTTTATTTTTATCCTCAAAAATTTTAATAAATAGCGTTTCCTGTTGGGTACAAGCAAGCAATTTGTGTAATACAAACATCGGGCTCCAATTACTAACGAGAATACGAAATAAGATATTTGTAAGGCAAATATAAGCCGCTCAAGTAAAAGTACCAATTTGTATTCTTCATTTTGTTTAAGTTACGAAGCAAAAAGAAATGTACACACAATTATACCTTTGTTTATGTCCAAGAATAGAACTAATTTATATCGACAAATTGGTTAACTAATATCAATAATAGATGGCGCTGTACCTAGCCGCGACGTAGGCATTGCCTTGAAGATCGAGTAAATATATTATCATGTTAGGGGCCTATACGCTTCATGTTGATATTCTTAACACTGAATCTTCTGAACCATACCCAGATCCAACACGAAGTAATTTAAAAAAAAAACTAATCAAAATTGAGGCGACGTCTTCAACAAATATAATGATTGTATAATATAACTAACCATTTCGTTACATATCCTTTCTCCCAAAAATGTATTTCAATCTATAGCACTGATCGAGTAAGTGTTAGCATGTGACACGTGCAGCCTGCTAGCTATCGCACCAGTATAATCAATCACAGTACAACGGCGTACAAAACTGCCAAGCAATAGATCACTTGCACGGTTTAGCTTTCTTAAGAGTCAAACATATTTCTCATACGTAAGTACATTAGGAGTTACGCTGAATATTTACTTCAACACGATGAATATCATTGCAACCTGTAATATTCGGCCGTAAACGTATGATCGGAGTACTGTCATTTAACTGGCAGGATTAATAATAATATAATAACCCAAGACATTCCACGCTGGGCCACACAGCGCCACCTAGCCGCAAGCTAAGCCGAAGCTTGAACTATGGGTACTAGACAACAGATAAACTTACTTAGATACATTTTTTTTGTAAATAAATACATATTATACATTGAAAACACCCAGACTATACAAACAGACATGTTCATGAACACAAATGTTTGTATTATCTGGGAATCGAATCACGACCCTTGGCTCAGAGGGCAGAGGTCACTACCAAATGAGCCTGAGTGGGGCTAGATGGCGATGTGTGGCCCAGCGTGGCATGTCTTGGGTTATTTATTTTATTCAACTTGTAGAAAAACTAAGTCATATAAAAACAGAGTTCATAAAAAAGCTGCATCACAACCAGTCGCCGACACCTATACTAGTGGAACTCGTTTTTAATAAACTCGGATACGATCAGTTAATATTTCTTAAACATTAACGCAGTAAGAGTGATCTCTCAGACCTATCAGAGACTTTTGTCAGCAGTGGTGGAACCGATCCTGAATTAAAAACAAATTCACGAGTAGTACACACGGAGGGCACATCTTAATTAATACAACTTAATCCTAGACTTACCTTTGCCGTGGAGCTGCTGTCTGTTCTCGGTGCCTTTGAGACTCTCGGCCGTGTGTAAAAGCTCGTCCAATTGAGGTTTCTTCTGCTCCAACTCGCGAAGCACACCCTGGTTAAAAGATAAACATTTCATTAGTAAAGTCGATCTCGAACAGGTAAACTGTTACAAACTATTTTACAAAGTTAAGACTTCGTAGAATTCATGCACGTACATAAATAAATGTGTTACGTAAAGATCTACACAAAGATCTTAGGACATTATGGTAAAATTACTCAATTATTTCCATCGTTGATAGTAAAACAGCAACTTAACCTAAATTTTAACACTATAATGTGTAGATATATATGTATATGTGCATTTCAAAAGTATAATTAAAATCATATTTCATGCTAGCTGTGCCGGCGGCATCGCACGCGTGGATATCGGGTTTAAAAAATAACAGACTTCCATAATACTTAACTTTTAAGTTTAGACATCTAGCAATACATTGGTGAAAACCGCATTTAAATCCACCTAGTAGTTTTCGCGTAATGCGCGATCAAACATACAGATAAAAATGTCTCCCGTTTTTCTAACACTTCCCGTAACTACTCTGCTCCTATTGATTGTAGCGTGATGAAACGTAACGTAAACTATAACCTGCCCAGGAGTATGAAGAATACTCGTACCAAGTTCGTTAAAATCCGTCCAGTAGTTTTTTTTTCTATAACGAACATACAGACAGACAGACAAAAATTTTACTGATTGCATTTTTGGCATCAGTATCGATCATTCATCACCCCCTGATAGTTATTTTGAAAATATATTTCATGTACAGAATTGACTTCTCTACAGATGTATTATAAGTATAGCTGTTAATAAACATTTCGTTAAAATATCAATCATTCGCCGTTACAGAAAACCCGGGAACCCTGAACCTCTAGGCACTTGCGACCCTAGGCTTCAATCAACATCGCTTTAAACCAAAGAGTCAGTCACACTAATCTATACTTAATATTATAAAGCTGAAGAGTTTGTTTGTTTGTTTGAACGTGCTAATCTCAGGAACTACTGATACGAATTGAAAAATTCTTTTTGTGTTTAATATACCGTTTATCGAGGAAAGCTTTAGGCTATATAACATCACGTTGCAACTATTAGGAGCGAAGAAATAACGGAAAATGTAAAAAAAAAACGGGGAAAAAATAACTATTTTACGCGGACGAAGTCGCGAGCACAGCTAGTAACTAATAAGTAGTATACAAACAATAGTTCATTACCAATTCCTTAGTTGGTATTTCGCCGGTGGTCGGGCCGTCCATTACGCCGCCACAATGCACACGACTAATATTAGCTCTACCTTTCTCGAGCAGTAGGGCTGAACAGGCCAAATGTGGGGTAAATAATTAATTGTGAATTATAAACTTCGTGTAGGGTATTGGAACAACTTCGGTCTTAATGGCGGCTCGGTAAGTGTCACACTCGATTGGATAATGTCAAAGGCCTTGATTCTTTGGAGGGAAGGAACAAAAAGCTAAGTATTGTTTTATTTAACCTACTCGTAGTATGTTTTAGTGTATAAATTTGGTGATATTGTGTTGTGTTCTGAAGTTCAGTGAAGGGATAAAGAGAAACGAATTAAAATAAATCGTCTTCAAGCGTTCATCGGGTCTCACGCAACTTGTAGCGTAAGCAACTTGCTTTATATCTATGAATAGCTGTGCCCGCGACGTCGTCCGTGTGGAAAAAGTTCCATACCCTATTTTGCGATATGTGAGGTTGGCTTGCCACGAAAAGATGATGGGCCGCTCCCTTACATCCCGACGGAACATTACCGTTTGCTCCAACTATATAAACAAAATTGCCAAGAACTTTCGGGCAGATAGAATCTCAAGTTAGTACGGTAATCATTTTTATTGCTAACGTAGGCATTGCGAGGCAGCCCTGTTCAAACTAGCCAATTCCTTGGCTCGTAAATAACGTAGATAAAAGTTGGTTTACAGGAGCACAGGGTCCCGGGGGACACCTGGATCTTGTATAACACTAGCTTGAGGAATTCTGACCGGGAATGAATAGGGAGCCTAAGTTCAAGTGAAAATCGATCCATCAATATGGCTTATTAGAGGACCTAAGCTTTTATGAACCCTCCACATACATAAATGATGAATGCTCCAGAATATGCACTTATAACATCTGTGTACCTATCTATTAATTAACTAATTAATATATCAGACAACATCACATACATTGCTCCGATCCCAAAGTAAGTAGCTTAAGCACTTGTGTTTTGGGCATCAGAACAACGAAGGTACCACAAATAAATACTTAAATACAAATATAACCACCCAGACACGGAACAAACACAATTGTTCATCACACGAATGTTTGTCCCGGGTGGGAATCGAACCCACGACCCTTGATTCAGAAGGCAGGGGTCACTACCAATTGAGCCACCGAGCCAGTCTATAATCATCATCATCGTCATCAACAGCCCACATCAGTCCACTGCTGGACATAGGCCTCTCCCAATGCTCGCCACTTCGTTTCATTCATTTTGCGTCACCGGTTTAACTGATTCACGCACCACGTCACTAGATTGACATTTCATGATTTCTCTCTCGCCGGTCGGCTGCATCCCTCAGGCTGCATTGTGTCTGGGCGTTGAGGTCAGCCGCGATATAATTTAGCTGAGGGTCGGCGCTAATGAGTGCCTGCGTGTGTGCCCTCTTCACTCCCTACCAGTTACTGGATCCACTGACTTAAATAATTTGTTAACATCTTTTTTATGTTCGTTTTATGTTTACCTCAAAATTCTGCTATTTGATACAGAAACTTGAAGTAATTAGTGAAGTGTTTCAAATAGCAGATAATTATTACAATATTCAAAACATCATCATCATCCTTGCCTTTTTCCCGATTGTCTCAGGGTCGGCTTCCCAAACTGAGAGATTTGGCGAGGGCTAAGCTTTTACACAGAGCGACTGCCATCAGACCTCCGCAACACTTATGGTAAGCTATACCCATTCATAGTTAGGAGTTATCATCATTGATATGATGTGACGACTGCTATCTGAGTTGGTAAAGATAGCACCCGGGACCAACAGCTTAACGTGCCTTCCGAAGCACGGAGGAAATCGGTGTCAAATTTTGGTCACCCATCATCGGATTGACTGCGCCAATGGTTGCACAACGTTGCGATCATGTTAAGCATACAAGAATATTCAAAACATATTTCTTTTAAATTCAATTGACAAACTTTGCTCATTTATTGATAGTAGACCATGAACATCATACAGTGGTCAAGGTTATGATAATTATGAAACTTGTTACTAAAATAGAAATTTCTACGCAAACCTTCATTCTTATCATCGCCGGCCTGCGGCTGCATCAAGGCTACACAGGCGTTTTCTTGTCCTTTTTGCGTTTTAGCGGTCAATCAGCGGTTGCCGCCGGTCAGAAATGCTAGCGTCAACACCCAAACACGCTTATCTAACATGGCTTTTACTTATAAAAGTCTCCATTTTCAGAGCAGAGAGAAAATGCTAAAACCTAAATTTTAAATTGCTGCATTACACTTTACACCATACTCCACTTGCCGAATCGTTAAAAGTAAATAAACAACACAGGTCCATTACCACCTAACTAGGTCACGTCTCTAAAATAGGGGTGAACATTCGCGCATCACCCTTCCTACAGGCACTGTGTTACCAACACTCCCTTAGTGCTTAGTGTCCTACCCCTCGTCCGAGCAGCGCACGCGACTGAACGGGCCTCGAGATTAATCAACGCCACGAGATAAAGTTGCATCATTAGTTTGTACGTGAATAGTGGACCTTATCAAGGACGGGTAAAGTGTTTATTTGCACAGATGAGAGTAAATTTACAGCGTAAGAGAGAAAATACGATAGATAAATGCTATCTAGCGTATTTTCTTTCCTTTTTACGTCAGCAATGCTTAAAAACAATGTTGGATACGCTTGTTAACGGCGTGGCGGAGGTAGGGACATCTGCCCTACTCAGACCAGGAGTTAAATCGAAGAAAGTAAAAATTTTTTTTTATATAAATTTTTATAATTTTTTGACCCTGGAAAAACTTCGAGTATACGTTGTTCGCCAGCCAGGCTAGTAAACCCTTAAGTTACCCTTCTTATTCCACAGTCCATTTCAGCATAGTTTTCTTACTACTTGGATCAATCATAATTAATAATATCATATTGTCAAATATCTCGTATTACGAATAGTCAAACTAACGACGCCTCATGATGGGACTTTATTACCAAACTGCCTTCCACCGTTTTGTATGAAAATACAACCATACAACGAGGAAAAAATGACACTTACAACTACAATAGATAGTTCGTACATCCTTTAGTTTAGGATTACCTCCATAACTTCGGGTTTGGGTCCCCCGTTCCACTTTGGACCTTAACTCTCAGCAGTAACTTGCAATTTAGGAGTTTTTCCGTTGTTTAGGCCAACAATAGGAAACAATGCTGGTCCCCATAACAATATAAAACTTACCCATAATATTGGAGGGCCGCATCATAATGTAGTGATTGCTTGACCCTCTTCGGGAGGGATAAGTAGATTTTGTTGGGCATTTTTGCTACATCCTCCATTTGCATGAATTGTTCTCATTATTATAAAGTCTTTTACTCTATGCTTGGCTCTCGAAACCAGGATCTTTTGGTCTTAGACAGCACTCTCTACCACTAAACCAACGAGACAGGCAATAGGGATTTCAATTTCGAAAGTATTTTCAGAATATTTCTGTTCTCTCATAAGGTATTTTTATAATATCCTACTATCTATATATGCGAAAGTTTGTGTGGATGGATGCTCCTTACTCTTTCAAGCGAAACCTATGAACGGATATGTACATCATCCTCTTTAGCATTGTCTCGGTTTGTGCCTCTAGGCCCAGGGTCCGCTTTGACCATGATCCTAGATTTAGCGAGTCTGGTTATTACATTGAAGCGACTGCCATCTGACCTTCGTAACCCTCAGAAAGGGGAACTGAGTGACATATGATGTCGATGTTATGACATAGGCATCCGTTAAGAAAGTATTTTGATCAATTCGAAGAAGCTTTCCCTTTTCACCCGTAGAATATACACAAATGATTTATATCACATACGTTGAAAAACCGCCCACTAATATATTTACCAAAGTCAATGCAACTTGCTGGGAGGGAGCGATCCTCCGAGATTGATACAAGTTCCCTCCGCGATGGCGCGAGGAGTGCTCTCCAGAACTCATAATGAGGTGATTTGGGAGGTAAAAAGTTTGCGATTGGAGTTTTACGGCACGAGGCAGATTATGAAATGGGGTTTTGTTTTGGGTGATACGCTAGATAATGTACGGACAATATTATACCCATTTTGACAACAGATAAGTCTCGGGTTGGAAACCAAAGATTACCACATAATGGCTTCCCTACGCCTGATGGAAAGCGAAAGAGAAGCCCAAGTCGCTGTGACAACGGGCATGTAACTGGTCAGTAACCAACCGCACAACCGTAACCCCCACGAGCTCCGGAAACCCTACTCACCAGCAGAAACACTTCCCAAAGGTCATTTGGCTGAGGTGTTCTTTACGGTGGAGGTCCTTCCCCGGACGGGCGGCTCAATTTGAGCGAAGATTCGCTATGCCATACCTCTCTTAAAGTTGTTCTGTTATTATCAGCCTGCAAACGTCCACTGCTGGACATAAACCTCCTCCAATGACAATTGCCAATCAGGGGATTTGCCATAACCACGCTCGGCAGGCGCATTTTCATTACAAATTCTAGTAAGCACAAAGTAATATAAAGATATCAATAAAGTATTATATCTGAACGAAACAATTAGTATTTTTATCACGTAACGTCTTCCAGTATCATACAATTTCAGTAACGAAAGTTTGGAAATTATTCTGTTACTTAGGACAGGGCTTCCGCCCAGCGCCGTCTCATGAATTTTATTAATATTAATGCTGTAAGTAGCTTCTTAATTTTGTACGGACAGTGAGCGCATTATTAAAGCTGACAAACCATGACATCTTTAATATTCAAAAGCCATTATCATTGCGTCTATGTGGTCTTGGAATTTAGAATGGGACCATTCTATCTAATCGCGTGGGTGTCGGAGAAGATGACTAAGAGAATATCAGGAAACGGGCATCGTATACCTGACTACAAATAAAACCTATTGCGGTCACCAACCCGCCTGATAAGCGTAGTGACTAATTCCCCCAAAATGATAACTGTCATTGGTGTGTAGCAACGAACAAGTTAATTCCTAACCATATTTGACGCGGTAAACTACAGTTCTTCCCTTTTCGCTGAAAGAAATCAAGGAACAAAAACACATCGAGCATATCGAAAAAATCCCTTAATTATCAACTCTCGGGGGCTAAATAGCCAGCGCAGTTATGGTGTTGATGTCACCATAACTGCACAGAGCTGAGGTTGGAACCTGATTGGCTTCACACATATTATTTGTAAATGTTTTTCTACCTTTAAGTTTTCCTGTTTTGCTGTTTTTATTTGTTCACTATCGTTTGATTGTTTATTTTTTTTTTTGTATGTTGAGTGTTATATGTGAATGGTTTTGCCAATAAAACTTTTTTCTTTCTTTCTTTCTTTCAAATACTGACGTCCGATCAGCGCGGCTGTCACCGCTAGAATGCCGGCCGGCGGCGCACCCGTCCCTCCCCCCACCCATATTGATCCCACCCCACCCCGCGGCGTGACACCCGCCAACACAACCAGACCTCACCTGCTCGCATCCCTGCGCACACTTAACACTTACACGCGGAAACTTGGAGCTCAAGCCTTTTTGGACAACGTTTACAACCGACTAATATAATCAGGTCTCTCGTACTCCGCTCACATAGTACGCGTAAAGGTCAAAGAGAGGGGCGCAGTTAGACCGCGAAGGGTCGCGATAAATTGGCGATAGTCCACTCTTAGCAGGTGGAAATTCCTGCAATTTTTATAGCGGCAACGGCCCGGGAAACGATTTTGTCTTTATAATTCGACGCAAATATTTATTGTTTCTTTTACGCGAGTAGCGGGGCGTAATGAAGCGTTACAGTTTTTTAAGCTTTTAAGACAATTTGGGACTTAAACGTTTCTGATGCGGACGGCGGCTGTTTTATATAATGAATGAAGTTTCATGAAAGGAATTTTCTTTTTGTTTGTTTTTTTATACATTTAGTTCTTTTTTATCCGCTGTCCGCCATAGGTCTGCGGTATTTAGCTACGCCTTCAATTGTGATGGTTATACCGCCACCAGTCGGTTGCCAGCGCCTCGTGGGTTTATCGGCAGGATGATCCACGGGCAGGTGACTTAGAGCGAAAAGATGACAGGCCGCTCCCTTACGAGTAGGTACGAGTACCTAACATTTACCTAACAATTCTATCGGCACACCGCTTCTAATATTATAAAAGCGTAGAGTTTTTTGGGTCAGGTCTGCTCTTGACAAACGCGTGACGTGAAAAAGGGTTTCCGGCGAATCAAATCGGGAAAATAAGTGAATCACGTACATTTCTTCTTTATCCTGATCGAAAATGTGTATGGAAACAACTTACTTAGTATTTGGAAAACTTAGCTTTGAGGAGTAATAAATAAGTATTCGACGATGACTATGGTAGCTTGTTGAGTGAGTCGATCGACTAGAGTTCGGAAGATCCCAAGATCCTGGGACAATTATGATAAAACACCCAGGCACAGACAAACACAAGTTCATCATACTAATGTTTATCTTAAGTGTGTGTCGACCTTCACGGCTCAGAAGGCAGGGGTCTACCAAATGAGCCACCGAATCAGCCGACATATTTTTTTTATTACGAAAGTTGGCAGACGAGCAAGCGGCCTATCGTTTGAAGCAGGATAAGTCGTAGAGTTCAGGAAACACACAAGCTGGGAGCTTATTGTTCTCGCAAAAAATACACTCAAAGCATATCGAACATTAATTTCAAAAGAATAAAATGTGCAAGTAAGCGCGACTAGCAGCAGCTCGATTAATAAACATATACGTATATATGGCACCGGAAAATAGCAAGAATCGTAAGTTGATCAATGTAAAATCATCCGACGAAGGTGATGTGAACGTTGATTGGTTCAATGGCTCACGTGGCGTTATCCCGGCAACCAATCAGGGAACAGTGTATTAAGTTACGGGTAATAGTGCATCGTAAAATAGTACATTGAGCAACGATTGGCCCATTTGAGGACGATTTTACTTGTGTCTAAATCGTAAATTATTAAATGACTGTCAGGCTACCGTAAATTGATCAACTAACTGAAATCCATTGCGTTAAATAATACATTTCAACTACCGTTTGTTATATTCCGAAAGTTAATCAACTACCTAGGAAATTTATCAACTTACGATTCTTGCTATTTTCCGGTGACATATATAATATATTTTGTTTAGCCTCAGAAACGTTCACCATACCCGCAATAGGTACCAATACGAACCTCGTTAATGTTATTACAGGGAATAGTATATTCACGGTAGATAATAGCTTATTCACAAATACATATTCATGAGATGATCCCAATATGCGATAGATAGAATTATAAAGATACCTACATAATGTATTGATGTAGTCTATACCTTACAATTTGAGATGAATGTTTTACCTACATAAATGGTACAAATCCCTAATTAATAAGCTTTTAAGACTTGTGTCGTAAAATCAAAATCAATAAATAGTACCACAGATAATTACTCGTAACATTTACGACTAGATATAAAACATTTGACACACACAGAAGATCTGAGGGTTCTAGTTGGGGGTAGCCCTAGGACAAATATGTCATAATCATCATCATCATCAGTCTATTACAGTCCACTGCTGGACATAGGCCTCTCCAGTTGTTCGCCACTTAGGACAAACGTCTGGAGGATACCTATACCCATAATCGCCACGAAAAGATGATAGGCCGCTCCCTTACATCCTAATACTTTAGCTTCCTGGGCTACAACTTCGTAAAGGATGGCGCTACAGCTATTAACTTAATAGTTTTTGTTGGCAACATGACTTTCACGTGGCAACACTCGGGCTGTTGCCGGTCCACGCACATGTGGCTTGCCGGCTGGGCCCGTTGCCTAGCAACCGGACCCCTAGTCACCCACCCCTGGATAGGGTGTGAGGCGACGGAGGGTGGGGCATTTATCGATGGAATTGTGGTTTCAACGATATCGATGTTCGTGGTACCGATTTTTTTAGATTTAGGAACTTGTATTGAATTAAAAATAAACGATGTTTTACTATGACAAAAAAGAGTATTTCGAAATGAAACAAGTCAAAAAAGGACTGTAACTGTGCATTCGTAATATGTGACAATTATGACTTAAATCATGCTATTGATTTTTTGTGTGGAGATCGCCATAAATATTTATATGTATTGAGAATCCACAAAATATGTAGGCAAATAGCAAAACAGTGTGTGGCTAATTCCCCAGTCGTATCGTAAGCAATCCTAATATTTATACTCACGCACTCAAAAAAAGGGAATTTTTTAGGATCAAGTAAACAATATAATGAGGTATCGTCAAGAGAGGTAGGGCATAGCGAATCTTCGCTCGGATTGAGCCGCCCGTCCGGGAAAGGACCTCCACCCTATAGAATACCGCAGTCAAATGACCTCTGGGTCGTGTTTCTGCCGGTGAATAGGGTTTCCGGAGCTCGTGGGGGGTTAGGGTTGGGCCGGCATGGCGGTGGCAACTGACAGGTAACTGACCAGTTACTTGCCTGTTGCCACAGCGACTTGGCCTTCTCTTTCGCTTTTAATCAGGCGTAGGGAAGCCATTATGTCGAGCCACTATAAAAAAAAGGTAAGAATTGTAATTTTAACTCTGTATGCACAGGATGCTACAAAAGGTGAAATTAATTCTAGGGGTATTCTCTACTAGTCAACCTTCAGGTCTGGCAGAGAGCAGAAATTGTATTTTAATACCATAAAACAATGGTATCAATATCTATCGACTGTGTCCCATCACTATCCAGACGCATGCGCGCAAGACATCCCGCCGCACGTATAAAAGAGTTGACGCAAAGAAATGTCGAAAATTTGGCGTCGATCCTTGTTGGGGGAAGACGTTCTATGATTGTATGAGATAAGAAATTAAGCATAAATAAAATAAGCATAGCGAAGGGTAACAGCTATATAGTTACCCTAGTGATTGAAGAAAGTAATAAATAAATAAAATA
Organism: Conogethes punctiferalis; assembly: GCA_031163375.1. Classification (NCBI taxonomy): domain Eukaryota; kingdom Metazoa; phylum Arthropoda; class Insecta; order Lepidoptera; family Crambidae; genus Conogethes; species Conogethes punctiferalis. Next base: position 694,733 of record CM062095.1, read on the forward strand.
GTACTTATGCACCTAGTCCATAAATAAAAACTTGTCTTAGGAAAAGTCTAATTGAAGACGATTTGCAACGATGTACCTAATGTAGAAAAGTTTTTACACACAAGACGGGAAATCGAAACTTTATGCAATATAACATTATGCCGTTAAATCAGTAACCACGATATCTCATCCTAAAACTCGTGTTTTTAATAACTAATGGGTATAAAGAAACACTTCTAAGTATGAAATTTAATTTTGTGAAGATGGCTTTCCTATCGGCGAAATTTATCAGAAAAACCCTGACCCCATAGAACTTGGTAGCACGACAAGGATTAAAACACGCGGCCAAAATTGGAACTATTGTCACCCGTGTACAAAACCTCACTTCGAACATACTCCGCGCCAAAAGGTTTCTGCACGTCCTGTAGCTTTTTTAGATGTCGAACAGGCAGCGCCATCTAGTACACAAGGGAAATACTTCGTCGAAAGCTAGGTGAAAACTTGCTTCACAATGTATTGGATAGATGGCGCTGTTCACAAATTTTGCACTTGCTCGTTTTCAACTAAACTTTTGAACGGATGCTTTACGATTTTAATTTTTCTACACGCAATATTATTTTAAATAAAGAATTAAACAGTAAGAATAAAAATTGGATATGCATTTTACCTAAAACAAATAAAGGGAAACATTCAAGACCGAGGCCTACGTCCAGCAGTGAACTGATAAAGGGAATATCAGGAAATGATCAGCAGAGTTTATCTGCGCACCGATAAAACCTTCTGCAGTCACCAACCCGACGGCCAAGCGTGATGACTTGAGAATAATCCCAATGACAATCGTCATAGGGGGGTGCCTAATTGGCTATGTCCAGTGAACGTTCGCAGACTGATGATGAGTAGAAATGAAAACATATCTTTCAAACTGGTACTTCCAATAAAAGTTCCTATAAAATAAAATAAGAATAAGAAATATTTATCACTATTGGACATCACAACACAGCAATAACAAATAGACACAATAGACAACACACTAAAAAGGAGAAGAAGAAACAAATAGAAACATACATTACAATTTTCACATGGAAAACAAATATGTATAAGAAAAATAAAATAAAAAGACATAAACAAAACAATTTTAGAAAAAAGACCGGACGCAGGGTTGTGACGCCCAATGCAAAAGGGCCTCACTCAGCATTGAACCGTAAAATAGTGTTGATAGGTTAATATGTAAGCACCTGACATTCTGGTATAGGCCGTAGCTTCTATACTAAACAGATTATCCCTTTGACCTACAAACAAAGGGCGCCCACACAACAGACCCACGCGTCATACATTGCGCTAAAAATAGCCAATGGTTCCCTCTGGGGTGGCTTATTCATTCAGTATTAGCTGTCAATAACTCATAATATCTATTCATATACCTCTGAAACACTTTTATTACTTGCTTAATACATATTTATAGCAACTATAGTAGGTTAACCGACTTCTTCTCAAGTTGATATCATCATCAGCCTATTGCAGTCCACTGCAGGACATAGGCCTCTCCAGTTGCTTGCCACCTAGGGCAAACATCTGGAGGATATACCCTAACTCGCCACGCTGAGCAGGGCGGGTTGGCGATCGCAGCGCGTAACTTGTCGCTCCGGTGACGCTGCTGCCCGTCATCGATCTGTGGTACTTAGCTACGCCTTTATTTGTGATGGTTATACCGCCACCAGTCGGGTGCCAGCGCCTCGTTTGTTATTCGGCAGGCTCATTTGGTAGTGATAGTGACCTCTGCCCTTCTGAGCCATGGGTCGTTGGTTTGATCCTCACACATTACAAACATTTGTGTGCATGAACATGTCTGTTTGGTCTGGGTGTCTTCTATGTATAATATGTATTTATTTACAAAAAAAAAAGTATCTAAGTAACTTTATCCGTTGTCTAGTACCCATAGTACAAGCTTCGGCTTAGTTTGGGGCTAGATGGCGCTGTGTGGCCCAGCGTGGCATGTCTTGGGTTATTTTATTTCTTTATTTATAGTACCAAATTGACCAAAAAAACGAACTTAATAATGGAGCATTTTAAGTAGGTATATTTATTATATTTGACGGTTTTTATTATATTGAAGAAGATGAGAGGATAAGGCACACCGATGCAAAACTTAAAAGGCGTCTACTACTAAGAACTACTCTACATTTACGACTTTTGTCTCAAGAGTGTACCCATAATGTGCCAGACTCAATAAAGAGAAGAAAAATGAAACGGCCACTTTATGGGCCCACTAAACTTTCAAATATTATCTGCAAAGTCCGGGGAGAAACTTGGAGGGCAACCTTGAAAGAGCATAATCTTAAATGCATCCCCCCCTCCAGCGCGGCCGTCAACCCCCTTCGTGTATGCATTAATGCAAATTAGATTTTGCGCAGACGGCCTTGCTTCTCAAGGGGTAAGGGTCTTGTGCCACTAAACTGCTCGTTTTTATTTTGAAATTGACTACCGCCCTCGCTTTGCTTCGGATATTTCAAATTTAATTCATCATCATCATCATCAGCCTATCGCAGTCCACTGCTGGACATAGGCCTCTCCAGTTGCTCGCCACCTAGGGCAAACATCAGGAGGATATACCCATAATCGCCACGCTGGGCAGGCGGGTTGGCGATCGCAGGGCGTAGCTTCTCGCTCCGGTGACGCTGCTGCCCGTCATCGGTCAGTGGTATTTAGCTTCGCCTTCAATTGTGATGGTTATACCGCCACCAGTCGGTTGCCAGCGCCTCGTTTGTTATTCGGCAGGATGCACCACGGGCAGGTGAGGTTGGCTTGGAGCAAAAAGATGATAGGTCGCTCCCTTACTTCGAATGTTTCAAATTTAATTGAGTTTCATTTATTTGCGCTTTAACAAAGTCCCTAATTTTTTCTAGCAATAAATATAGCCTATTTTACTCAGGGCGTATCTAGCTCTTCTACACTGAAAGACCTTTTGAAATCGGCACAGCTATTTTGAGTGTATTCATTGAAATGAAATGTTACACAGAAATACAAATTCCCTCCTCATTAAATAGATATTATAGGCACACTATAGTACACTATGAGAATTGACTTAGGACTCGGAAAGTATAAGTATGTATGTATATATAATTTTTGCACCATTTGGACAGTCTTATCCGTATGAAAATCTCTTCGAGACAAACTTGGGATGTAAGGGAGCTTTTCGCTCCAAACCACCCTCACGTCTGCCCGTGGTGCATCCTGGTGAATAACCAACGAGGCTCTGACAACCGACTTGTGGCGGCTTTTACAAAAGCTTTGGGGCAAAAATGCAAGGCAGCTTTTAACAGTTCGGGTAAGTTACGGGAGCTCAATGCATTATGTTTATGGAATATGCATAACTATTTTCATGGATTTAATGAATCCTTTTGATTCTTGAACCTACTGCCTCTGCATCATCATTCATCTTCATCATCAATTATGCAATCCACTGCTGGACATAATACTTTCCAGTTGGCAAACATCTAGAGGATATACCCCTATTTCACCACGCTGGGCAGGCGGATTGGCGATTCTATACAGACACAAAATATTAACGTCATAGTGATCCTTTTAGTCACAAAACATTAACTCAAGAACCTGTAATCTTTGAATCTTTAGGGAAGACATCCCCTGCTATAATAAAGTTACATGTAATATAACATTTTGTTGGTACGAACGCAGTCTCCTAGCCTAATCGAACGCACAATAAAACCCAGAAGATCAAATACTAGCCACGTCCACCTCAGTATTCCCGCCACGTAGCCCAAGAGCCAAACATTAAACTTTACACGAATGTTGATAAAATTCTCCTCAGCAACGGAGAGGAGGCGCGGAACTGATTATTAATTAAACGGACCCACCGCTAAGTTCCAAATGGAATACCAATATCGCCGCCGGTAAAAAATGGGTATTAAAACGCGGTTAGCAATTTAGCAGGGGGTGAAAGAGAATGGGAAATGAAACTAGGTGGGGGTGGAATACAATTACTGCTTTTGATGCACCTGGACTTTTTTAGACAGTTATGATAAATAAGTAAAAAAATGCTTAATTAATAAATTAGAACAATGGTTGTTCCCTGTTCTATACGTAACAGACATGACGTAAAGATTGTCTGGAAGTGATTGCTGCCAGCGATAAGACCGCCTACATTGAACTTCGATATGTCTGTAATACTCTTCCCAGTAAATGTTTATTTTTGTGCAATAATATAATATACTCGTAATATCTTTGACTGAGACAGTTCACTCATCTATAATGGTTCTCTAATTGAAAAATAGGTACATTATCTTCTTTAATCAAAATTTAACACAAAAAAAATCTTTAACTATCGAATTATGCTACGAGATAGATTATAAGTAATTGTCATTTAAACTCATTTAGCAGAGACACCATGTAGCATTGAATATTAAAGGCTTAACCATATATCAAAGATCCTACATTTTAGTTCATATTCGAATATGTATAATACGGTTTGTTGCAGAAAAGTTCTGAAAGAATGTATGGATGATTATAGGCCATGGCTGTGCATAGCCAAATATTGGTCTAGTAAATTCGAGTTTCTATTAAATAAGTGTCTGTATGTTAGTTACACAATTTGACGATTTTTCACACACCCAATCTAAAAGACACAATAGGCTATTATGGCTAAAAATTGTAATTGTTTTAGCTTATTCAAAAATAAAAGACACGTAAGTATTTTTTTATTTGTAAATTAGACTAAAAATTACAAAGTTATAGCTCGTTGAAATCACGCGTGACGTCACTCGGTGAGGAACTTTTGATGCCTTGTATCTTTGCTGTTGTTTATTTTAATGAAAAAAGGAAAATACGTGTCTCTTATTTTTAGATAAGCTACAAGACGGACTAATTACAATTTGTTGACCATAATAGCCTATTGATCACCTAACTAGTTACAAAGCGTAATAAGACTTTATCTGTCACAAAACGTAAGTTTACAAACTGGTAAGTCGCGCGCGTCCCGGCCGTATATCACGCGCGTAGCGTCTGTGCGCCCACAATACTACTACGTATTGTTTTCTCACACCCTCTTAATTCAATATCTTTGGAACAAACAAGTTTGCACGAGGCGATCTTGGTCGTTGAAGATTGAGAGGCGTACATGTCACGTCCAGGGTTATCCCGAAAACTTATTCTATCTACCTAAATGTTTGCGTTTGGACGAAATTGTTTGTGTACAACAGAACAATAACAGCCCATATATGTCCCCACTGAGGGGCTAGAACCTACCCTAAATTAGGGCGATAAGACCTTAATCAAACTGATCAGTGTTTGTATATGTCACCTTAAAAATGTAAATACTGTTATCTGGCGTGATTATAAACTGTCAAAAGATTGTGAACCGAACATACTGCTTACAATTTAACGTTTTATTTTTCGATGGATTGTAATCGACGAACTAGTCGCTACGGAACCCTTCATGGACGAGTCCGACTCTCACTTGGACCGCTTTTCCTTAACAATAAAGATAGCTTTATCTAGAACACGTAACCTGTAGGTTATGTGTCCTAAAATACATCTATTTTTACTATTAAGAAACCTATGTACCTAATTATTTTGTTATGTTAGATATTTCTAACAGCTGCAGCCTGAAAAGCAAACCCTGTATTTCTGCGAGTATAATAAAATCATCGCATAACAAAATAATTATGTACACTGAAACGTTAATGTCTCTTTTCAATTGTTAGAACCAAGAAAGGAATTTGAATAAAGGATCCGCTGAGTACTCAGAACCCATAATACCCCCAAAGCTCTTCTAAACAATACTATTGTTGTTACAATCATGCGCCCAAAAATCGCATCATGTAAATCCCAATTTATCCAACCGTGCCTGCTTCCCGTCTCCGGGACTAAAGGATTAAGCGATCACCACTCCAAAATGAACTTAAGCTCTAATGCTTAGAGTGGGTATTACTCTGGCTGGGTTGTTCCAAAGAGATTTACCCTTTGTCGAAATTCCCGGGTAATCAGTGAATGTTGTTAATATCCTTTAGGTGGCTGTTGTGCTTTTAAATGGATACCTGCGCGATAATCTTATGAAGCGTTAATATTTGGTGTTAGCGTGTATACTTTATTATCTTTTCTCGGTTTTGCTTACGCCGAATTTGTGTGGTAGTCATTTTCAGGGCTGATTTTCATTATCAAATATCTTTTATTATATATTTAGCTAATTATGGGCTTGAGTATACGCTTTCAGTTCGAAGTTCGGAAAGTATGCAATTAGAATTTAAAACTACTTAGTAAAAGTAAGTAAGATCGCTCAACGCGCTATGCCTATGCTTGGTATCTCGCTAAAACATAGGGTACGAAACGAGCATACTCGTTTACGTTAGAGGGCGAAAGTTATGGTCGTAGCCCGAAGGATTAGTAAGTACGCTGAAATAGCAGTGGGATGGTCATATATGCCGTAGAACCGACAATCGATGGAGCAGATGAATTTTGGAGTGGACGCGTTCTTTTTTTCATAGAAATAGGGGGCAGACAAGCAAGCGGTTCACCTGATGGTAAGTGATAACCGCCGCCACATCAGGAGTTACAGCTGCGCTGCCGGCCTTTAAGTAAGAGCATACTCTTTTCTAGACTAGTGGTGTAGGACGCCCCGCAACCGGTTGGGCTGACAACTTTAAAAGAACTGCTGGCATTCGTTGGACAGACAGACAAAGCAGGCCTATGTTTAGCAGTGGACGAACCAAGGCTGTTGATTTTAATAAGTTAAATACAGAGATAAGCGCCGAGTTTGAGTAGAGGATCCCACAGGAGGAGGCCTAGATTCTGTACCCAACCAACACCGCTCAAATGAGCAATACGGCATGTAATTGTATTAGCGGAAGGTAAGCGAGCAACTAGGTCACCTGATGGTAACTAATCACTGTCGCCATGGATACCGAATTTTTCGCAAAATATTTTCGGGCTTAGACAATAGGGGATGTTAACTGTCAAGTCAATTGATATACTTTTAAGTGGCTGACAAAACATAATTGCCTTCATTTTTGTATGGCTTTAGAGAACTGTGACGTCATGAATTTTGCTAGACTGAATACTTATTTGTAGTTTTGTGGGAGCAAGTTTAGTAAACCAATTTGCTTAGGTTGGCATTTTGGATAGCCGTAACTCTAAATTACACAATGGTTCTTTAGACAGTCTTTTCTTCAGGTTCATGAGGTACTGTTTGTAGTTCTATAATATCAGAGGTTCAGAGTTTTCCAAACAAATGGATGGTATCTTTACTTACCATAGTTCGGTCAATAGATGGCGTATTATTAAGCCTCATTCTTGGGACTAACGGAATGGGTGAACGAATCTCGTTTATCAAATAATTTGGCACACGTTTCAATTAGCATTTATACGTGTGACAAATAATTTAAGGTAGGTACCTAGATCGTTTCGAATATTCCCCATGAATTTTTATACCGTTCTTACATTGCTAACATTTTATTCCATATTGAAACCCTTGCGAAATTCTTGCATTGATAAGTAAATTTTCTTGTAAAGCAAGAACTTTGCTTAGAGGTAATTCTTTGCACGATCTTCAAAGTAAGAAATCCAAGGTCATCACTAATATGCAGTGCCTACCTTCTGTTTGTCGAGCTGCTGCAGGATGTCATCGACGTCGCCGACGGCGACCGGCTGCGCGCGCAGCATGTCCGACTCCACCGACACCCAGTCGCGAATCTGGAACAAACGAATATAATTATTATAGTTGCGATTGAATTGTTTTTTAATTAAAAAGGAGGATATATATATCCTCCTCGTAATATATTACGGTATACGGCCTTAGGTTAGAGCCATGGTAGCCTAGTGGTAAGATCGTCGCTTCACACACGTGAGGTCGTCGGTTCGAATCCGCGCGGGACACGCACCTCTGGATTTGCAAAAATCTATGTGCGGAATGATATACCACTAGCTTAGCGGTGATGGAAAAACATCGTGAGGAAACCTGCACATCCAGTTTAATCAGATCATCGATCGATCGATTGGTCTGGTAGCACCCTTACATACCGAGTATAACGCAAGTCTTGCTGAACTCTAATCCGGAGTCAAGCAGGATACGGATTGGTTAGCTAGCAAAAATTTCGGGTTAAGGCCTACACAAGTGTTTAATGGGTACAAAGCTTTGCACACTTAGCATACAAAGCGGTATCGCCGCACTTGCCATCAGAAAACTATTACACCGTCTGTGTGTAACGGCCGCGCTGAGATACGGCCGCGCTGGCGTCGGCTACAATGGAAAAGAATTTAAGGCCGTGTACAACGAAAAATACTATTTTCTCAAACTTAAATAGGCGTTTGGCATTTTGTGCTGAGAAAATACTCAAAACTTCTGTTAATCGAGTGTGTCGAATGAGATTCGTAGTAACGACTAAGGGAATATTCTGGAAGCAAGGCTTGGAAGAATTATGAAGTGACTCATCTTCTATCCAAAAACACACAAACATCTGCTAAAACGAGACTTTTAACTAATAATAAACATTAATACGTGTACCTAGACGACTTTTTAAGTAAAAATCTTGAAATTCGATTATCTTGAAAACGGTTAATTTTTGCCCAGTGTATCCTGGGGTCAAATTTGTCCGTATTGACCCATACTATCACCTCATGAAAGGATGCGCACTACTTACAAGTAACCCTGTAGACAGATATTCTTTATTGCACGCCAAACAGTTTACTTAAAACTAGATAAAAAGACAAATCGAGGTACAACATAGGTGGCCTTATCGCTTTCAGGGATCTCTTCCAGACTACCTTTGATTAAAAAAAACATACGGGCGAATTGAGAAACCTTCCTCCTTTTTTGTAGTCGGTTAAAAAAAGAGTTAAGGTGTCAGTTGATGAAATATAGTTATGAAAGTGCCTGTAAACATACGCTATGTTGACTGATACTTATTTATTTATAGAATCGAAAAATGCGCCCCAGAAATAGGAATAGAAATGGTGTCGAGATCAAAAGGACACTGTTGGTGTCGGATTACGGCTCGTGTAATTCATCTGGAGTACTTGGGCGCATGATTCAGTATTCGGCCGAGCGACCGCCATTGAAAAACGCCGGACGTGCCCACAAATACCGACGGCAGGGGTGGCTATAATCCTTGTGAACTATATACTTAAGAAAGATCTAATCTACACTGTTATAAAGAGCAAAGATTTGTATTTTTTTTTTACTTTTGAGGAGCTCGGTGGCGCCGCGGTCTTGTTCGCTTGACAATGATCGCAACGTTGTGCAACCATTGGCGCGGTCAATCCAATGATGGGTGACCAAAATTTGACACCGATTTCCTCCGTGCTTCGGAAGGCACGTTAAGCTGTTGGTCCCGGGTGCTATCTTTACCAACCCAGATAGCAGTCGTTACATCATATCAGAGATGATGATAACTCTGACGCCTAAACTGGGAATGGGTATAGCTTACCCTAAGTGTTGCGGAGGTCTGATGGCAGTCGCTCTGTGTAAAAGCTTAGCCCTCGCCAAATCTCTCAGTTTGGGAAGCCGACCCTGAGACAATCGGGAAAAAGGCTAGGATGATGATCATCATCAGCCCACGTCAGTCAACTGCTGGACATATGCCTCTCCCAATGCTCGCCACTTCGATCGGTCCCGGGCCTCTCGCATCCAGCTCTTGCCAGCCGTCCTGCGTAAATCGTCACTCCACCTGGTCTCAGGGCGTCCTACACTAGGTTTGCCAAGACGCGGTCTCCACTCCAAAACTCGTTTACCCCAACGGTTGTCGGTTCTGCGGGTGATGTGGCCAGCCCACTGACACTTCAGCTTACTGATCCGGATCAGATTTTAATAATTCTTTTTTTATTAGAAACATACCACTGAGTACGGTAGGCTATATTTAGTTTAAAAATGTTTATCTGAAGCGAGGCGAGGGTGGGTCACTAGTTCTATATAATATTAAAACTTTCTTGACCGAATTTCTGAAAACGCGACCAAACTTCTAAGAAGTCTAGCCGAGTGGGTCATCATCTTCATCAAAAGTCTTTCGGGGTCCACTGCTGGACATAATGCCTCTCCAACTCTTCGCCACTTTGCCCGACCTTGGGCTTTTCGCATCCAGCACTTGCTATCTATTTTGCGCAAATAGTCGCTTTACCTGCGTATGTAGAAAGGTACCTCTAGAGAAATTTTATAGTACAGGAAGTATTGAGATTTAGGTTTGTCAGCAGGTGGTAGAGTTTACCCGCCTGGCTTACGCCCACCGTTCATTCGGCAAAATACCTGTTATCTGAGTGATTTGGTTCCCATTTTGGGACACAGATTGACATTCTATGTATTGCCAGAATGATCAAACATATAGGCGGCAACTGACAAATAAATCATTTGGTTACTTGTCCATTACCGCAGCGACTTGGGACTTTTATTCACTTTCCATCACGCGACAAGAGTTCACTGTACCGTGCTCCTATAAAGAAGTACTGTGTTTTTTATCGAAAACGTTCATGCTTCTTTAATAATTTATTTGCCAACCCTAACTCAAGCCTATCGTATGGTTCTCGAATAAAAATTTTGTTGGTATCGGAAACCGATACAATAAAATGATTTCTGCGGAGGTCGGCCCCCGCCGCGAGGCGATAGAATTAAACTAAGGACCCATTGTGCCGGTGCAGGGATTTGACCTTATCGAAGTTTATGGGGCCTCTTCTGGAAACCTTATGGTCTCTACAAACAAGGACAGATTTAAGATTACTCAGTGAATTTCACATATTGCGACACATTTCTACTTCAATATAGCATTCGAAAGGAAAATTATATCTATACGTCTCACATATTGGGACACACTTATAAGACCTTCGTTTTGGCATTGAATGAAAAGAAATATTTTTACGGCGTTTAATGGCTAACAAAAATAGTATTTCTTTTTATGTTACATTCAATCAAGTGAAAGGAAGCATTTTATGCCAATATAACGAAGACACACATGAGGTCATACCTCCATAAATCCACATGATGTGATTTGATTTATGGAGGTACAGCGCTCAACCGACATTCGGCAGCACATCACAGCGCCAATAAGGCGACGTATCCCGACCACTCCAGGCGACTCGCGTGATTTCTCCAGGGATGCTCCTTGGCACTCACGCTTTGACAAGTTTTCTATAATAAAAATGTAGGTGAAACTTGTCATAAAGTGGTAAAGGTATTGCGCGTTATAAGCAGAATATCTATACTTACAATAAATCTGTAGCGAGGTCAATTCTGTACATGAAATATATTGTCAAATGATTAGTGAACGATACAGATGCCAAAAAAATGCAATCAGTGAAATTTTTGTCTCTCTGTCTGAATGTTCGTTATAAAAACAAAAACTGATCAACGGATTTTAACGAAACTTGGTATAATTATTCTCCATACTCCTGGGCAGGTTATAGTATACTTTTCATCAAGCTAAAATCAATAGGAGCAGAGCAGAGAAGGTAAGTGTTGGGAAAACGGGAGAATTTTCTATCTGTATGTTTGAACGCGCATCACGCAAAAACTACTGCATGGAATTGAATGCGGATTTCACCAATGTATTGCTAGAGGTTTCACTTAAAATTTAGGCACCATTTTATGGAATTCGGTCATTTTTTGAAACCCGATATCCACGAGTACGACGCCGCTGGCACAGCTAGTTTTCGTAATAAATTGTTTGCCTGAGGTGTACGTTTTCCAAACAAAGCTTTATGAAGTACTTAAGTAGTAAAATTTTGTGATATCTCGGTATTACAGTGGCGAATAACTTTATCTTTTATTCACCAAAAACAAACAAAAAATATGATAAAGTCCCCGCTTATCTTACAAATCAAAACATTTGTATTAAATTGCGCTCCCCTTTAAGCTTTCATAAAGGCATTCCAGGATTCCTGGCCTCATCTTAGCCACAGTACAGGAGAAGAACAGTGAGGTGTGAGCTGTAGAGAACTTATGAATTATCTCAACCTAGTTTTAAATGTATGTCAGTCTATGTTCATGGTATTCATAACATTTGCAAGTACTTTTACAAGTCCAGGTAGGATCTGGTTGTAGTTAAATTTGAAGTTCACCAAATATTAATTTTCATGGTTTTTCTATCAAGAAAATTATCGGGAGGGGATTTGCACTTCGGATGGCGGGCCCGAGAACAACGAAGATACGATCCTTCGGGCACAGCGCTGTGTGACGTCGTACGCCGCAAGATGGCAGGTGATTTGTTCAACGCAGCGCTGTTACGCTTTTGGAGGTTGCGTCGTCCCTCCGGGTTTACTGGCCCTTAGGCAGAGCGCTCATAGTCGACCACCGTCGGGTTTTGGGGGTATTTATCGTTACATAGAAGTGAGCCCTTCATAGCCCAGGTGACCTGTACTCATGCGTAAAAGCATTCCCGTCGGAAGAAAAAGGAGAGTCTCCTACCTCTGCGAAAATTAAAATAACCAAGACATGCCACGCTGGGCCACAGATCGTGATCTAGTCCCAAACTAAGCCGAAGCTTGTACTATGGGTACTAGACAACTGATAAACTTAATAAGAAACTTTTTTTTGTTACAAATACATGTTATAGATAGTAAACACCCAGACCGATACAAACATGAGACATATTCATGAACACAAATGTTAGTACTATGCGGTAATCGAACCCACTACCCTTGGCTCATAAGCGGAGGTGACTACCAAATGAGCCATCGAGCCAGTCTCAATTCATTCAACAATTTTAAAATGATAGTTCAACTTGGAGTTGTCCCACGGTCGTTCAACGCACTGTGCCCCGCCTCTATCTCTTCCGCGCGATTTGCGAATTCCCGAAAACATCGCTTTTTATTACCGTTACGGCTTTCGAGTAAAAATTGCGTGGAATAGTTGGAGTCGTCGGGGGAATGCCGGAGGGAACGGGGTTCACGGCCATGGACTTGAATGGCATACCTTTACAACAATTTGTATTTTGAATTCGAATTCTTTTGTGTACTTTATCTTATACATTACGTGCCAAAACATTTTAGAAAAAAGTTTCAAATGAAATCACGTCCTCTAATATATTATTTGCTCTTATAATATAGTTTTTGTTTGAGCGGATTATTAATGCACAACTGATCCGCTATCTAGAGGATCACTCGCTGCTTCATGGCCGTCAATATGGTTTTAGACCGAAACGGTCAACATGTGATCTTCTAGCATACGTATCGCACCTCTGGGGGGAGGCTATGAAGAAGCATGGTGAATCTATGGCAGTTAGCCTGGATATTGCCAAGGCTTTTGACCGTGTTTGGCACTGTTCACTTCTCTCCAAGCTTCCGGCATACGGTCTACCACCTCGCTTATGAGATTGGGTAGCCGGATTTATGGAGGGTCGTAAGATTCGTGTCCTCTGAGAAGAGCGCGCCTTCTGCTTCCTTCCAATAAATTCCGGAGTGCGGCAAGGTTCCGTACTATCGCCGACCTTGTTTCTGCTGCATATCAATGACATGCTATCATTGGGTGGCGTTCATTGCTATGCAGATAACAGCACTGTCCCGCACATTATTTTCAAAGACCTGTGGCAAAGCAGACCGAAACCGAGGTGAAGAGGAATCTTCTTGTCGCAAATCCAGGATTGTAAGAGGAAGGAAACAAATGAACTGAAAGATGTCGGAGACTTGCTTTGGGTCGCTGCGATCATAGTAAGTATACCCTAGAGCCTGGGTGGTCGCGTACTGTACGTTTCAACACTGTACGAAACTTCTTGCCGCGTACACATAGGCTTTGGAATGAGCTCCCGGCCGAGGCTATCCCCCGAGACTACAGTATGGGGTCCTTCAAAAAGGTTGTGAAGAGGTTTTTAAAGGGTAGGCAATGCGCGTGTGATACCCCTGGTGTCGCAGGTGTCCATAGGCTGCGGTAACCGCTTAACATCAGGCGGGCCGTAAGCTTGTTTGCCACCTAGTTCTGCCACTTCAGCCTGCTGATCCTCTGGGCTATGTATGCATGGTAAGTATATTCAAAAAAAAAATTCAAAAAAGTTTATTTGGGAACAATAACACATAATACATAATATTTGAGTATGTACGATAACAACTGCGGTAGTCGTAGACTGTGTTGCAGTTATTAACGCCCAGACCTCCAGACACTTCAGATAACATGTTCCATAAAATATAAGTAGGTATTGTATCTAACTGATTCTACATAATTTTTTTTTGTTACATTAACTTACTATAGGAAGTACATGCATGTATGTGGTGTGGGTGGTTGTGTGTGGTATGGGTGTGTGCGTGCGTGTGTGTGTCGTGTGGGTGAATGTGTGTGAGACTGTGTGTGCGTGTGTAATTTGTCGTGTGGGTGGATGTGTGTGAGTGTGTGTGTGCGTGTGTGTGTGGGCTGTCTAAATTTAAATGTATACTCCATTTAGATTTAGATATTAAGGTTTAAAAATATATAATGTGGATATCCACAAAAGGTTGACCGACCTGTTGGGCCGCAGTGTCGAAGTTGGCGATGAGCGCGGCGGACGAGAGCAGCGTCTGCGACGAGCGCCGCCGCGTCGAGCTGCGCGCGCTCCAGTCTGGAACAATAAATAAATAAATAAATAACCCAAGACATGCCACGCTGGGCCACACAGCGCCACCTAGCCCCAAACTAAGCCGAAGCTTGTATTATGGGTACTAAACAACTGATAAACTTACTTAGATACATTTTTTTTGTAAATAAATACATATTATACATAGAAAACACCCAGACCAATACAAACAGACATGTTCATGAACACAAATGTTTGTACTGTGCGGGAATCGTACCCACGACCCTTGGCTCAGAGGGCAGAGGTCACTACCAAATGAGCCACCGAGCCTGCCTATACAATACACATTACACATTACAATACAATATACAATACACATTGTGCGTTAAGAAGGTTAAGATCGGTGCAACAAATAACATGTGCATAATGACAGATTTTTTTTTCAGTTTGAAAAATCTATATTTCATATATACAATTATACAATTTCGGTGTACGTTAAAAATCCTAGAATATAACATAAGAAAGTAAACACGTTTACGAAGCTGTTAAGCTCATTAAAACTTTTAAAAATAATTATGTTACACTTGTGGTAGCAGTGTAGTGGAGCTGAGCCTCTCCTTCGTGCCCCGAGTAGTGAGTGCGGGGGCGCGATCCACTCATAGGGGCGTAACGATGCGGTGGGTGCAGCCACACCGTTGCACGAGGTCCGCCCGGGGAGCACTCTATTGTTCCCCGGATCCGGGGGCAGGGGTATTTGCCCTCCCCGGACCAGGAGTGCCGGCCGCTTATCATCTGCGGCTGGCCAGGGCAGGCAGGGATATGGCCGTATGTTTCGGCGCTACCCGTGTCCCTGCAACTTGCTGCCCACTGGCGACACAGGGGGGTTTAGTGGGTATGCCCTCCCTTTTTGGGAGGTGTGAGTCCCACACACCATGCCGCCTCCCCCCGGAGACGGCATGAAGGTGCCTAATGCATTCCCCTCTTAAAAAAAAAAAAAGCAGTGTAGTGGAGCAATACATTTGTTGACATAATGGCTAATTATTGCCTTAATGGCTGAGGGCACATGACAGGACGTTCGCTAAAGCCAAAATCACACACGGCACTGCGGGTCTCGGCGTGCCATACCTCGCCTCTCGCCCGCACACATACACGTAGACGCGTGTTCGTTGAAAAGCATTATGGAGTTGTTGGCAAAAATGGATACACAATCAAAAAAATCAGATTTAATTAAAGATCCATGTACCTATCATCATCATCATCAGCCTATTACAGTCCACTGTTGGACATAGGCCTCTCCAGTTGTTCGCCACTTAGGACAAACGTCTGGAGGATATACCCATAATCACCACGCTGGGCAGGCGGGTTGGCGATCGCAGGGCGAAGCTTCTCGCTCCGGTGACGCTGCTGCCCGTCATCGGTCTGTGGTATTTAGCTACGCCTTCAATTGTGATGGTTATACCGCCACTAGTCGGTTGCCAGTGCCTCGTTTGCTTTTCGGCAGGATGCACCACGGGCAGGTGAGGTTGGCTTGGAGCGAAATGATGATAGGCCGCTCCCTTACATCCCCCATGTACCTATGTGCATCGTAAATGAAAAACGTCACTGTTATAAAAGATGTGACGTCATTGCCGCGGCGCCGCCGGCGACCGGAAACGAACCCGCGATCGAACGGTCCAATTTCAAAAACGACAGACGAAACTAACAGTCATGCGCGAATCGGTAGCGAAAGATTAAGTGTTCCGTGTATTTTCCCCTGGTTTTTGATCAAAAATAAGTGTGCATGTAGTGTGCATGTACTGAACATGTATGCAAACTCAGAACAAATGTGATGAGCACAAAAAGTATTACTAGTTTTTTTTTTATAGTGGCTCGACATAATGGCTTCCCTACGCCTGATGGAAAGCGAAAGAGAAGCCCAAGTCGCGGTGACAACGGGCAAGTAACTGGTCAGTTACCTGTCATTTGACTGCGGTATTCTATAGGGTGGAGGTCCTTCCCCGGACGGGCAGCTCAATTCGAGCGAAGATTCGCTATGCACTGCCTCTCTTACTGAAGGCTACATGTATTCGCCAGCGGACCCCTAAACGTAGGTTGGCGACATTGCACCAATTTCCCGGTAGCCAGCGCCGCGCGTCATATCCGTCGCGCGACACCCGAATTAGCGGGGTATCTGCGACAGCGACACGTCGCACGCATCAGGCAACACATGACAAATGTGACTTTACAAGATTTCCATATACTCGAAGCTGTTTCCAAAACAATAACAAATTTTCTTCTTTCCACACGACACGAGGCAAACAAAAAGAGGAGATGGCCTAAGCAAAACGGAGCGACGGATTGACGTGATTTTTAAAGTGGAGATAGTTGAAGGGATGGAGAGTAACATAGGCTAATTTTTGCCCCTCTCTAACTCCCCACTTCCCTAAAATGGGGGGTGGAAGTTTGTATGGAGCATTTACTTCGAATTTAACGCGAGCGAAGCCGCGGGCAAAAGCTAGTGCAACATATTTATGTGTTACCAACGGACAAACAATAACTTAAACGCACACCAACGATATAAAACTAAAAGTTGTTCAACAGTACATCAGCAACAAAAACTTAACCGATCACATCGCGGCGACAGTGACGGACAGACGTAAAAACTTCGCTAATAGCGAGCCGCGGGCCGCGAAGTTAACTGCGAAGCGACGCCGAAGTTAGATCACTTCGCATTTTATGACGCGGTACTTTTACATCCAGTCATAGACCAGCCAAATAATGTTTCGTGACATTAAAATAATAATGAAAGTCTTTTTTTTTTAACTTTCGGTATAATTTAAGAAACCTCAAAACCGTATTTTCTAAATCATTAAGAGGATTGATTGCATTAGTTTTTATTGACCAAATAATGTTTACAAAACCTTACATAAAATACGACTACACTTTACAGTACGAAGCCTGTAAGTGAGGCAAAAGTGCTTCGGATTCGGTACAAAAGTAGAAACATAAAATAAGTAAATAAAGAAAAGCATAAGTAATATAATAATGTAGTATTTAAAAAAGTTGGGTTTCACTTTCACTTTCCTCCTGCATCCTGTGGCTGTGCTATTATGAAAAAAAGTCAAAGCATCCCCAAATTCCATTGTGATGATCCCTTAGCTTAGCAAGTTGTTGGTATAAATAGGCATCTGTATTCTTTTTCCTAGCCTAGTCTAGTATAGCCTAGTACTTAGCGGTGACTAGACGGAGGCATTACGCGCTTAATAGATTAGAGTGCATTGCCCGCCACTTATTGCATCAGCCGCTGCACTCCGCGTATTCTTTACTCGTGTACGTACAATACATTGTTACCGAGCACTCATCCTCTTCAGGATATTCAATAGGAGACTATAGGGGTCTTCAACAGACTTCAGACCTCACCTCCTGGTGTTTTTACTCTTCAGTCACTGATCTTACGACAATTAGACATTTAACATTTTTTTTTCTTATAGTAGCTTGACATGATGTCTTCCCTACGCCTGATGGTAAGCGAAAGAGAAGCCCAAGTCGCGGTGAAAACGGGCAAGTAACTGGTCAGTTACCTGTCGGTTGCCACCGCCATGCCGGCCCAACCCTAATCCCCCACGAGCTCCGGAAACCTTACTCACCGGCAGAAACACGACCCGGAGGTCATTTGGCTGCAGTATTCTATAACGTGGAAGTCCTTCCTCGGACGGGCTGCTCAAATTCGAGCGGAGATTCGCTATGCCCTAAATCAGTTCTACGACTTATTATAAAAGTACATGCAACAAATACAATATTTTAGAGTGATTTCCTTTAGTTGTCAATATAACGAAATGTCAAACTAAAAAACGTTCCGTTTCATGATTGCAACTTTTATTTTCTCTACTCTTTTATAATTCTTTTTTTTTAATATCTACTTAACGTCTTCGGACGGGTCCATCAAGCCTATCCATTTTCACATAGGTAGGTACTACTTTTTGTTTTATCAGTAACTAACAAACCCGGTGAACTCCGTTTCGCCACCAGATGGCTTCTTTTTTCCTGAATTTTCTTTGCTATAAACCTCACGGAGCCCGAGACCTTTCCAACGAATGGAAAACCGTGGAAATCGGTTCGTGCGTTCTGGAGTTATAGCGTCAGGGAGGAAAACCCGACTTATTTTTATTTTATCAGTAATAAGTAGTACGTAGTACTTATTACTCCCATGGTTTTATCATTCTATGGTTGTATCTGTTTGACAACTAAGTACGTAAACAAAATGTATTTCGCTGGGACAGGCGCAGGCGCGACTCGGCTCGTATCTATAGGACGGACGAGTGCACACGCACGCGTCACCGCCGAATACGGCACTGTAGGGCTGGCTCACACGTTACGGAAAAGCAAAGGGACTACGTAATAGTCCATTGGGCTTGACCGGATGTAATAGGGGGACCCATCATCTTTTCGCTCCAAGCCACCCGCATGGCCGCCTCCAAGTCACCTGCTCGTGATGCATCCTGCCGAATAACAAACACGGCCCTGGCAACCGACTGGTGGCAGTATAAACTATAACCGTCACAATTGAAGGCTTTTAATTCTAATTAGAGGTAGGGCATAGTGAATCTTCGCTCGAATTGAGCTGCCCGTCCGAATACTGCAGCCAAATGACCTCCGGGTCGTGTTCCTGCCGGTGAGTAGGGTTTCCGGAACTCGTGGGGGGTTGGGGTTGGGCCGGCATGGCGGTGGCAACTGTCAGGTAACTGACCAGTTTCTTGCCCGTTGTCACAGCGACTTGGTCTTCGCTTTCGCTTTCCATCAGGCGTAGGGAAGCCATTATGTCGAGCTACTATAAAAAAAGGCACAGCTAAATACGACATGCCGCTGACGGGGAGTAGCGTCACTGGAGCGAGAAGCTACCTCCTGCGGTCTCCGACCCGCCTGCCAAGCGTAGTGACTATGGAAAGTCACCCCAATTAATAACAATTGTAATTTACAGACATTATAGAAAATCTATTGCCTCGCGGCCGAAAACGGTATTTTTTCCTTTTGACATGTTAAACACGAAATGGTCAGTTAGCGCCAACCCTGCCGCGTCTCGTGCGGGTTTTTGTAAACGGTCCGATAGGCGGCCCACGCTCGGTTAACCCTCGGCCGCTGGTTTGGCGCATTCTACTTGTTCACTCTCACATCACGCAATGCTTTTGGGCACTGTCTCTTTAATTTGAGCTTAGTTTATTTTATGTAAAAACAAAGAACCTTCGCCCGAATTGAGCTGCCCGTTCAGGGAAGGACTCCGCTCTATAGAATACCGCAGCCAAATGGGCCGGTCGAGTTTCTGCCGTTAGGTTAAAGCCTGCATGGCGACATCATAATGCATAAAGGTGATACATAGTGATGCTGTGCCACTAATAAAAAGCAGATGCCATAAGCAGTAAAGAATCGACATCTAACACCAACGTACGTCACTGAAACTTACTCTTTTTAGACTACATAAACCCAGTGATTAAGAGCTACAGAATGAAACCAGCTAAACCAAAACAAAATATACTTTCAAAACTTTCCCCACAAATTCGTCTGGTAACTCGTTTTGTTTGTACAAGTCCTCAAAAGCAAAGACGAATAGAGAATCTCAAGAGGAATAAAGTGGCCGATTCGAGCTAAATGTTTGAGCAGCCAGCGGCAGATTTATTTCGAACTACTAGTTGCTCTGGCTTTCGACGCCAAAGGACCCTGGTACCGTAGTATAATATTGGAAAGTATACCGACTACGGCGGACGCTTTGTATGCTATAGATTGAAGAACAGAACTGAATTAAATCTGTCTATTACTTTATGGTTTGTATTTGTACCTTTTTCCGGATATTCCTCTAGTCATCTTTTGTGAACAACAGGATGAGATGCAGAGGTTCCATTTCTAAATCCGGAAATCACGTGGACAATTGCACTTTTGAAGCCCAATTATTGTGATCTGGTTGATTTCTCTTTGTCTTTGATCTAACGGATAACAAAACTGAAAACAGTTTGAGAGTGAAAAAATAATAAATCTATCGATATGTTCACTGCTGGATATAGGCCTGTCCGAATGACAATTGTCATTTGAGGGATTTGCCTTAATCCCCACATTAGGCAGGCTGGTTGATGACCGCAGAAAGTCTTATTCGTACCCAGGTAAACGCTGTTGCTTGTTTCCTGATATTCCCTTTATCGTCTTCAACGATACCCATAGGAAAAGATAGGTAAGTCCTATTCTAAATTTGGGAACTACACAAACAGAGGGTTCTGATCTGAATGTGAGTAAAATGGAGGTCTTCTATTTAGAATATTTGTACTATGGTAACATCGCGGCTCAGCCGACTCTTGACCGAATTCACGAGCCGAGTGCCTGCGCCATTCCGATTGAAAAACATTCCGGTACAGAACTGGAATCCGTAATTTTATTACCTGGATTTTTTACTAAACTTTTTACAACTTTTATACTCTGCGATTCTGTTTACCCTCAAAGGTTCAGCTACAGTTCTATGTGAGTGTTCAGTTTCTAAGTTGAGTGTTTCTAAAACATAGAGCGAAATCGAGGTGTGTATATCATTTGTAATTATCCATAATTACTGTGGCGATTTCAAAACTTCTTTCATCATTGGAAAGCTACATTTATCTTGAGTAACATATATATTTATTGTTAGAAAAGTTTAGGAATCCTTACTTTTACCTTTCTTACCCATTTTTTTTATATATTCGAATGGGGTAGCGCTTGACCCCAACTCGTTATATAATGTAACCCAATGAAACGTTTACCTGAAATACCCGAAGCGAAGCGAGCATAGTATAAAACAAAGTCGCTATTTCCGTCTGCCCCAATGCATGCTTCATCATTATCATCAATGTATGCTTATATCTTTAAAATTACGCAACGGATTTTAATGCAATTTTAATAGATACAGTGATTCAAGAGGAAGTTATATGGTTATAGCGTATTGCACCCGCGGGAAGCTAGAGCAGGTCGCAGTTAATATATAAATATTCAATTTCCAATCAATTCTTCCAAAGAACGCAAACTCTATAGCTTAATCCAGTCACCAAACAGAGCACTTTAATTTGCACTTTATGCATACTTAATGCGTTTAAATGCAGTATGCAGTGTGCACACCGGCTGCGTTACACACTCATTGCATTACACAATTATTACCTGAAGGTTGTCTGGAAGAGATCGCTCCCAGCGATAAGACCGCCTACATCGTACCTACTATATGTTTGTATACTCTTTCCTGTGGATGTTTATGTTTGTGCAATAAAGAAAATCTTATCTTACTCTTCACCAAACCAAGAGCGTTGTATTAATAATTTGTCAATGAGGGAAGATAATTTTTTGAGTGATATAATAAATGTACGTTTTAAAAAACTATTACTTAGCTAATCCACAATTTACTTAAATCCATATATATCCATATTTGTATAGTGGGCATAATACCATCCCTTCGCTCGATAGGAAGTACAATGGACAATTAACCAAATCAAGATGATCACCAGACAACCACCAATTACCTGTTTTTTTTTAACCTATCATTATCATTAGCCCATTGCAGTTCACTGCTGGACATGGGCTCCTCCAAGTGTTCGCAACTTTGGGCAAACATCTGCAGATTATACCCATGCTGGGCAGGCGGGTTGACGAACGCAGGGCGCAGCTCCTCGCTCCGGTGACGCAGCAGCCCATGATCGGCCTGTGGTGTTTAGCTACGCCTTCAATTGTGATGAATATACCGCCACCAATCGGTTACCAGAGCCTCGTTCGTTATTCAGCAGGATGCATCACGAGCGGGTGAGGGTGGCATGGAGCAAAAATATGATAGGTCACTCCCTTAAATCGCCTTTTACTGCTTGTACATCCCTATCACTTGGCTAGTATCCTTCGGATATGCAGTATATTGAATGTGTCTGAGACACTTATAATACAAAATATCGTCATTTTTGAAGGTTATCTAGAACTTTCAGTTATCCCGAGTCATAAAATTTAACAATCCCTTACTTGTCTAGCGGCAGATACAGAGCAATTGAAATTCATAGCGTCATAGAGAGGCCAATAAAAGGCGACGAAATGCCGCGCCGAGACGAGACTCCAGCCCGACCTCTGAAGGTGGTAGGTACAGATTTAAAACTAAATTAATATCCACAAAAAGTCTAGTGTTGACCGTATTTTGCATAATCTAACCTCTGAAAGTTTTCAAAATAAAAAGGAAAAACTTTGCCCGCGCGATAAATTAAGGCACAGCGCCATCTATCGGTTGACGGAAGAACTTAGAAATACAATAATCATTGCTTACAATCATCGTCATCCGCCAATGGACGTTCCATTGGACATAGCTGCATAGGACAAATTGTCATAGTCACCATCACCACGCTTGGCAGACAGATCAGTGACCACAGAAGGTTTCATTTGTACCTATGAACGCTGCTGCCCGTGTTTTGATATTCTCTTAGTCGTCTTCTACAATACCCACGGGGTAAGATGGGGTGGTCCTATTCTAGATCCAGAAATCACAAGGATAATCTACAATGTGTGTGTTTTTTTTAAATGTTTTCTTAACTTAAACGAATAAAAATTATTTTATGTACATCATCAGACGTACCTATGTACAGGCGAGAACAATAACCAATGTGCCACTGAGGTCGCGACAGAAGAAAATAGATGTAAGCATCGGCAAAGAATTCCCCCTTTTTTCCTAAAAAAAAAAGATTAACCGAATAGAAAATTTCTCATCAAGTAATCGATATTCAATAAAATTTAATCGCGCCCCTATGAGACCCTACCGCTCAAGCGACTTCCATAAAGTGGAATTTTTCCAATCCACCCGCATTCCGTCCTTTGGCTAAACGCTCCGCATCCCCACTTTATGGAATACCTACTCATTGGGCGGATTAAACGCCGTAAACATGTGCTTATACGGCACATTACACGTACCTATGTACCAGTGTATCAGTCGTTGTCAAATCGATGTCTGCCAAGATTTTCTCAGAGGAATAGAGTAATTGACTTCAAAGGCGTCCATGGGCTGTGGTACCGCTTACAGCCACAGAGTGTCCAAGGTTGTAAAATATTCAATGTAATTATTGTAACAAGATCAGTGACTGATTGAGCAAAAAGTACTAGGAGCGCAGAAACGTGTGAGACGTCGAAGACCTAATTTTTGGTTTTAAGAAAATGTAGTAGATAATATCACTTTACCTACATTAGATAAGTTAACGCAACCTATAAACTTCCTACATATTATCTATGTGCTCCTGGTACTTTTCACTCAATAAGTGACTGCTAATTTTTCGACAAAAATTGGATATTTTCCTGAAGTAACGGTACTAAGCAGCGATCTAACCTATGACACAAGTGAACAAACGCCCCGCCCGGGAACCAAACCAGCCAACAAAGCCACAATGCAATCTACCTCCGATAATCTATTTTAATACATCACCCAAACCAAATGAAACCTACCGGCGTCATTCAATAAGTGGACCTTAACTCTTTTCCGCATTGTCGGGCGAAAAGGCCCGAAAATCAGATTCGGGGCACAAAGGGCAAGGACCCAATCCGGGGCCAATTTATCGGGCGCGTAAGCCGATCTATTGGACCCTATTGGTCCCCCACTTATAGGGCTCGCCAATGTATTTATGTGGGGGTAGTGTTGGGCGCTGCGTCCGGGATTGGTTTTGTGAAAACAGTGGCAGAAATATGGCATTCCATACACATAAGTTGACCTAACAACTAGGGTCCCGAAACAACCATGTAGGGTGCAGGACGCTGCAGAACTGTGATTGCGTGAAACTCTCTATAGTTTTATTGTAGTGAATGGATAGCGCTTTGCGCAGGACGGCAGGCAAGTACTGGATGCGAGAGGCCCAAAATCGATCAAGGTGGCGAACATTAGGAGAGGCCTATGTCCAGCAGTGGACTGCCACGGGCTGATGATGATGATGGGTAGCGCTTGACCCCGACTAGCTTGATGTTAAACGATGTTGAAGCCTAAAATGAAGCGCGCTTACCCAACAAAAACCGATTCACTCTCGCCTTGAAAATCTGAAGATTATATTCCACGGGGAACACGTACTCCGGTAAAGAGTTCTACAGTTTAGCCGTTCGCACTATGAATGAAGAGGCAAAGCGCTTTGTGCGAGTTTTTGGAACCTGCACCATTAATCGGTGTCTCCTCGCCGTGTCCCTGCTCGTACGTTGGTAAAAAGGGGCAGATGGATTTAATTTGAATAATTCCGTAGCACACTCTCCAAAATGCAACCGATTGAAGACCGAGAGCCCAGCAGCCTTACGACGGTGATGAACGTTCAGTGAAAGTTGTAGAATCGATTAAATAAATCATCATTCAGCGTTGGTCGTTCACATGACGAGCAACATGTCAATATTGCTTTTGTATGTGAAATGGGTTTACGCTTGACTGCAATTAAACTGATGCTTAGCTATATCGCAGTCAACGAGCGCAATCACTGACTGGCTCAGTGGCTCAATTGGTAGTGACCCCTGCCTTCTGAACCAAGGGTTTTGACTAAGTTAGAGAGAAAAAGAAGTATAATTGATCAATTTGTACTGCCTTGTACAATAAAGATTAAATGAATATCAAAATCCTTAAACCAAACACACAAAATCTACAAATATATTCACACTTTTTGTTCCCGACCCAATCGCCCAACCCTACAATTTAAGGGCGCGGTTACTTTAATGGGTTCCGCAAATCCCGTAAAAGCCTGATTGTTAAAAGTGCTGCAAATTGTATTAATTCAAAAATCCTCTGATTGTCATAGCAGAGTGTATTTATAAACGCCAGGCATTTTTGTGGTCGCAAAAATCAATTCCTATAATGTCCTTTTAAGCATACTCTTTTCAGCCCGCGGCTTTGCTCTCGTGAATATCGGTTATATATAAAATATCCTTGTAAATTGTAATATATTACGTGTTAATGTGATCTTTAAGCTATATTACTATAAAGTTTCATTTAAATCCGTACTGTAGTTTCGCGTGAAAGAGTAACAAACATCCGATGCATATCCATACACCCATTCACCCAAACGAACTTTCACACTTATAATATTAAGTAAGACAAATGATTAATAAGGTATATTTTAAAGTACCGAAGGGAAATCCATTTCTTATGATAGAGGGTGCAAACGGGCCTGAAGGTCACCTGATGGTAAGTGTTCACTTCAGCCCATAGACACCGCAACACCAGTGGAGTCACAGGTGCGTTGCTGGCGCTTGAGAAATCTGTAGGCTTGCTTTTTGAAGATCCCTAAATCATATCAACTCGGAAAAACTAATGTTAGATATTGTTATTAAACACATCTCATCGAATTAGACTCTTTAAATTACTACTGAAGTTTTAAATACTTAAGTAGTTATTTATATGTACTACCAACCTAATTTGTACACTATACACGAAATTTGGATAAGTGTAACGTACGTATGGATTCAGATACCTTTTAGCGTCAGTGTTTCCAAAATCCGAATGAATACGACTTGGGGACGAGTAATGAGCCTACAAATCTTCAGAAGACGCACCTGTGACTCCCTCGGGGTTGGGCTGCGAAGATTAAACTTCTAAAAGTTATTTGCATGTAAAAGCTACCGAGCATCCACCAATCATTTACTTACACAAACACGAGTGTTTATCGAGCAATATTGCATTTGATTAATAAAGTATGTTTCCGATCTGTATATTCTGGAAACATTTTATTTTTAAGTACAATAAGAATATCCATCTATCGTGATTGCTCTTACTTCTTTGTTTATTTACTATCTTATTTTTTGACTGCCTCATAGGTCTTGTGCCTTGCATAAATAAGTAACTCCTGACAATCGAGACATGGATCTCTTTACAAACATGTCTGTACACTGGATAGAGCGTAGTTTGAAAGACATTAGCATACATACAAATAAAAGCTTTGACTTATAGTAGATAGTTAGTGATAGTAAATAAACTAATATGTTAATTATATATCTGTCAAAAACTCCATTAAGGACTGTATAATTAATCCAATATTCCACTGAAGTAGGTAACAACAGAGTACCTACATCAAAGTTTAATTTGAAATCCCTGAAGCAACAGTGAGTCAGTTTCCTTCCAATATAATAATTGAGAAGCTAGTCTAGACTAAATTACAGGCCAGCTAAGGCTTGGGCTAATACATCTATAGGCGAAGTGAATCTTTAGCATCAGCTTGTACGAGTACATAGTACAACTACAGAAAGTACTCCACGTTCGTATGACAAGGGGGAATTAGTTAAAACCTCTATAACACTAGACAGAGCTTTGTTGCGTATTGGCTTAACGGCCGGAAGGTTTGTAGTTTTGTGTCTTTTATTTCAGATCAAATCAATTTATGGATAACAATCAAATCAATAAAACAAAAAAAAACAAATATGGCCGTCAACCGGCATTCCACGACTCATCCATAAATTGATTTGGTCCCAGAGCAATCGCAATAGAGCTTTAGAACCAGATTTAGAACATTCACTTTTCCCCAATAACCCTATCAATTGATTGAAAAGGTGAGCTTAATGTTAGGAACATTTATACTTGTAACCTACAAATTATCCGCGCTTTAGAAAGATGGCCGCCTATTTTGAGAAACTTTAACTGCATGGAATAGCCGTAGTACGTAGCTACTAGTAACTATGTAATGTATTTATTATTCACAAAAAAATTCTTAACTTCTTGGATAGCAAATAGGCATAGGGCTATGTTCAAACGTGATTATGTGCGCATTTCCCATCTGCTGCATTGCACTGTCATTGAAATAAGAAAAATAAATTGTCTTTAAAATGTCGATAATGAACTTCCTTTAAATTGTACTATGACTCCAGTAAGCTACGATTAACTCGCAGCGGTTTGGCGGGTACCGGAGTGGCGGGATGGCGGGATGACGGGACGGCGGGACGGCGGGACGGGACTGCGAGACGGCGGGATTGAGGCTCGCCGGGTTGTGCGGTTTCGATAGCGTTTGCTCTCGGAGTAACATCATTCGGTGAATTAACAAAGGTTAAAGGTCTGACCGCATTAGTGGGTATCGCGAAGTTATTCAACAAGCTCGGTTGATTGTTAAAGACACTCAATTAGATATTTGATGTTACATTTATCCGTCATTAGGCCAAGACCTTTTTAAAAATAGTGACCATACTGTAATACTATGCTTTGTATACTCGTATTAGGCACATAAGTTACGATTTAAGTGATAAATCAATTGATAATTAATCCAAAATCTATCTATCTTTATTGTAACAGTCTGCACTGCCTTGCCCATATCACATACATTGCTCCGATCCGAAAGTAAGTAGCTTAAGCACTTGCGTTATGGGTGTCAGAACAACGAAGGTAGCACAAAGAAATAAGTAAATACAAATATAAACACCCAGACACGGATCAAACGCAAGTGTTCATAACACGAATGTTTGTCCCGGGTGGGAATCGAACCCACGACCCTAGGTTCAGAAGGCAGGGGTCAATACCAATTGAGCCACCGAGCCATATGAAGGTTCGCTGAGATCGCTGCCAGTGATAAGACCGCCTACGTTGTACCTATTATATGTCTCTATACTTCTTCCTATAAATGTTTAGTTTCAAACAATAAGGGATATCTATCTATCTAACCACATTTGATTAGGAGAGCAATTTTTATCTCTCCTTATAGCAAAATTAAATTGGTATCGAATAGAACCAGTCCAATACCTGGCTGTACGGTAAATTAAGTACTTAAGTATTTACTACATAAGCAAAACTATACTATTGAATCCAGCTCAGACTCGTATACATCCTGACCTGACATACCCAAAACATATTGACAAAAATTCAGTTGCATTTTTTCGTCAACCCCTCCGCGGCTACCTTCATTCAGACGTCCCCCTCCAAGCACCTACGTGATTGGGATCCCGAGCGCAAACTTCACCCCTTGTTATCTATAGCGATAAATTACCTCTACGAAAGCGGAGCTAACCGCGACATAGGGGCCCACTAATATGTGTTTGATAAAAAAATTCATCATCATCATCATCACATATACGCCTATTACAGTCCACTGCTGGACATAGGCCTCTCCAGCTGTTCGCCACTTAGAGCAAACATCTGGAGGATATACCCATAATCGCCACGCTGGGCAGGCGGATTGGCGATCGCAGGGCGTAGCTTCTTGCTCCGGTGACGCTGCTGCCCGTCACCGGTCTTTAGTATTTAGCTACGCCTTCAATTGTGATGGTTATACCGCCACCAGTCGGTTGCCAGCGCCTCGTTTGTTATTCGGCAGGATGCACCACGGGCAGGTGAGATTGGCTTGGAGCGAAAAGATGATAGGCCGCTCCTTTACATCCAATAGGCCGCTCCTTTACATCCCAATTATATTAAAAAAAAAATTATATCGACTTTTTTTATAATATAACCAACCCACAAGACATGCCACGCTGGGCCACACAGCGCCATCTAGTCCCAAGCTAAGCCGAAGCTTGTACTATGGGTACTAGACAACTGATAAACATACTTAGATACATTTTTTTTGTAAATAAATACACATTATACATAGGAAACACCCAGACCAATACGAACAGACATGTTCATGCACACAAATGTTTGTAATGTGTGGGGATCGAACCCACGACCCTTGGCTCAGAAGGCAGAGGTCACTACCAATTGAGCCACCGAGCCGTCCAATATAATGCTAATGGATGCATGGTGACCTCACTTCATCTGATACAAAGCAATATTCAGGCCTACAATGAAGCGTATGTACTCGTCCAACAAAACCTTATCAGTCTCATCTTAAAAGCTTCAACATTCAACAGTCTGACTAACAAGGAATCCAGCAAGTTCCACGAGCCTGTTTTCCATCAAATAAGAGTTTATAAGTATGTATAACAAAAGCTGTGTCGCTTCCGTATTGTGAAAGAGAAGAACAGAATTTAAGAGTACTATAACAATATGACAGGCTCGGTGGCTCAATTGGTAGTGACCTCTGCCTTCTGAGCCAAGGGTCGTGGGTTCGATCCCCACACATTACAAACATTTGTGTGCATGATCAGGTCTGGGTGTATAATGTATAAGTGTGTCTATGTATAAGTAACTAGCTGTGCTCGCGACTTCGTCCGCGTGGAATAGTTATTTTTCCCCCGTTTTTTTTACATTTTCCATTATTTATTCGCTCCTAATAGTTGCAGCGTGATGTTATAGCCTAAAGCCTTCCTCGATAAATGGTCTATTCAACACAAAAAGAATTTTTCAATTCGGACCAGTAGTTCCTGAGATTAGCGCGTTCAAATAAACAAACAAACAAACAAACAAACAAACTCTTTAGCTTTATAATATTAGTTAAGATAATATTAGTTAAGATTAAGATATGTATTCATTTACAGACATGTTCATGCACACAAATGTGCGGGGATCAAACCCACGACCCTTGGCTCACTACCAATTGAGCCACCGAGCCTGTCAACATTACTAACTAAATAAACACTTTAACTTTTCAGGGTGCATATTTAAAGAGGTATTTGATGTGGCAGTTCAGTAATCTAAAGAAAGTGCGTAAACTATTGACCAAACAGTACGCCTCGACAGTTATTACAAAGCCTGCATACCCGCTTCCCGAGCCGCTGACGCGGAGGGGCGCGAAGCACCTCCGTAATTGTCCCCAATAACTATTGTTGTAGTAGTAAATTGAGGGGGTGCGAGGGCGCGAGCAGATGGTAATGGCGGGGAGCGACGGGTGACATTCATAGCGCGTATGTGTTGTAGGTAGCTTGAGTACCTTCTGTCTTCATTTAGTTTTTAATGTTAAACTTAAATGACATTCCAACTTTACAACTTACATGTACTATTAGTCAGTATTGAATTACGCATGTCTCTGTAATCTGCAAATAAAAGGCTATTCAAATAAAAAAGAAATACCCTCGTAAGATGTAGAGTTAAGGAGTAGGTCTACTTTTTTTGAAAGAGAAACAAAATTTTTAGTCATGCCTTTTTTCGGAAACCTTTTGGAACGTCACATAATGTGTAACTTAGTACAAATAAAAGAAGGGAACCTATGCACCTGTGTTATTTAGAAGAAGGTGTAAATAAGTATAACTATCGGATAACGGTTATTGATCGGATTATGGGTATATCCTCCAGATGTTTACCCTACGTGGCGAACAACTGGACAGGCTTATGTGCAGCAGTGGACTGTAATAGGCTGACGATGATGATGATAATCGGATAACTAAATTGAGCGAAAAGTACCAGAACATTCTGCGACTTAACGATACCTGATATCAAACCGAAACTTACACAAATAGGCACTTAGGTTTCCGTACGAACTGAACACGACCCAGAGGTCATTTGACTGCGGTATTCTATAGGGTGGAGGTCCTTCCCCGGACGAGCGGCTCAATTCTAGCGAAGATTCGCTATGCCCTACCTCTCTTAAAGTTAAGTTTTTTGCGGTCTTGACCGCAATATATGGATTCATTTGTAACACGAAAAAGTATCGTACCACAAAACCATATTTACACACGCCGACTATGCATTATATTCGCAATCATCCCTGCAACCCTTCGCTACATATCCCTCTCGCCCTCAGCTGTACCCCGTCATCAGACGCGGCCTCTCAAGAGGACAGCGCCTCCGACAGAGCCTCCCGCTGCGGGCACTCTCGCCCGCAAATTGTGTTCTCTGTGTCAGCAGCTTTATTTGAACCCCACTGAGGCCTTACTGTGTAATTCAATAAACGGACCTGATCGTAGCTGTTTCTTTCAACAGTACATCCGATTAAATCATGTTTCTACTTATTATTGAAAAAAAAAAGCATCGAATTATTTCATCATCAACAGCCTATTGCAGTCCACGGCTGGACATAGGCCTCTCCAGTTATTCGCCACTTAGGGCAAACATCTGGAGGATATACCCATAATCGCCACGCTGGGCAGGCGGGTTGGCGATCGCAGGGCGTAGCTTCCTGCTCCGGTGACGCTGCTGCTCGTCATCGGTCTATTATATTAGCTACGCCTTCTATCGTAATGGTTATACCGCCACCAATTGGTTTGCCAGAGCCTCGTTTGTTGTTCTGCAGGATGCACCACGGGCAGGTGAGGATGGCTTGGAGCGAAAAGGTGATAGGTCGCTCCCTTACATCCATCATCGAATTATTTATTCATCGATTAAATTAGGCATCGACTAATTGTCATTCGATAAAGTGTTCCTCGATGAACTTAAATTATTGTCGGTAGAAAATATTTACATGGAGTATAGCATCGCTCAAATGTTCTTCGAAATTATTGTTAAGCAGTAGAAAAATTTAACGTCCGACTTATTATTAAGTACTTTCGATGAAGTGTCATCGATGAATAGTAATTCGACGAGACGTTTTTCGAAATGGAGTAGTGAATCCCTTCACTTGTACATAGTTAAATTTGGTTATATTCCGTCTAGTTTCTGGATTTAGAATAGCGGCCTGTGGTATAGCTACGCCTTCAATAGGCTATGTGTAAAAAATGTAATTAGTCCGTCTTTGAGATTGTTCAAAAATAAAAGACACTTATTTTTCATTTTTAAATTAGACCAAAAATTACAAATATATAGCCTGTTAAAATTACGTGCGACGTCAAAGAGCGGGAGTTTTTCGCCACTGAGTGACGTCAAAGACCCTCACTCCTACATTTTGATGCCCTGTATCTTTGTTATTTTTTGTTTACATAAAAAAAGGAAAAATACGTGTCCAATATATTTTCATAATCTAAAATATCGACTAAATAAAATGTAATTATTTTGACCCTGAAAACATCCCTATTGTGATAGTTATACTGAAACGCCACCAGTCGGATGCCAGAGCCTCTTTTGTTATTCGGCAGGATGCACCACGGGCAGGTGAGGGAGAAGGTGATAGGCCGCTCCCTTACATCCCGATCTCATACTTATATTGGATGTCATATAAAAAGTGTGAGTGACGAGTCTTTGCCAGTGCACCGGCCGCTTGGCCCCAAGGACAAACTAACATTTGCATACCGTCAACAGGCGTCGTTCGCGAGCGACAACTTCAGAGCACCGTTTAAGTCTGTTAACAAAGTCAAAAAGCGCAAAGTTTCGCGAAACGTGCTCGGCGCTTATCTGTTTGAGTTGCTGGACGTGTTTGCACGAAGTTAAATCGTGTTTCTACTGCTATTGCTTGTTAATAGATTTAAAATGTTATAGAAACCATAATAAAATAACAAATCGGAAATAGGGGATTTGCCTTAGACTTCCTCCAAATGATGATGCCTTTGAGTGAGGCCTATGTTCAGCAGATGATGATGATGAAAATCCGCTAAGTAGGTTATTTCGTGTAATATAATAAATAAATAACCCAAGACATGCCACGCTGGGCCACACAGCGCCCTTCTAGCCCCAAACTAAGCCGTAGCTTGTACTATGGGTACTAGGCAACTGATGAACTTGCTTATATACTTTTTTTTGTAAATAGATACAAATTATACATAGTAAACCCCCAGACTAAATACAAACATACATGTTCATGAACACAAATGTTTGTACTATGCGGGCTTGGCTTAGAAGGCACTACCAAAATCGAGCCAGTCAAAATGATGAAGTAAAATAAGTACTTGCAACATTTTAAATGTCTCCCCACAGATCAAGACAGGCGGCGGCAAGTCGACGGCAACACCTGTTAATAAACACTCCGACTGTACAGTCGTAACAAAAACTTGGCCCATTTATTAACACCTTCGGAAGTTAGGCGTCGCCAGGCCGCCGGTACACTCGGCTGCAGAAATAAGTCGTGTATTAAATAGTTATGTTTTTTTCTGAATAGGTAGGTTTAAAGAGAGCTCTTTCCTCATGGTAGGTAGCGGCATCGCTGTGCCCCTGGCATTGCAGATGTCCATGGGCAGCGGTTACTGTTTAACATCAGACAGGCCGCTTGCTCGTCTGCCACCAAAAAGCATTAAAAATAAGGGTCTGCACTTAGGGAATATCAGGAATCAGCCAGGAGCGACATATACAATTTTATTACATACAGGTTGTACATTACATACAGGGTACACAGATGTGTACCCTGTATGTAATGTACAACCTACTGCGGTTATTAACCCGCCTGCCAAGCGTGGTGACTAAGGCAAGGCAGGTCTATGTCCAGCAGTGGACGTTTTTTTTCTTTCAGTCAATCTCTTTTTTACACAAGTACGAGGCAGACATATACACAGGCGAATATGGCATTAGTTAATATTTGACAAAACCAATCATCAAAGGCAGGGCTTTGACAGTCTAAGTGGCTAGATGGGTTTCAGTTCAGGATCGCTTTTCGGTCGGACCGACCACCTCCGGCGTGAACCGCCCTTTGTTTTTGCCGGACTCACCAACTTCGCAAGGGTTACGTTAAAAGTTTAGATTTATGTGTTAATGGTAGAGCTAGTTTCGGATTTAAGACCAAGTGAGTTCATTTAGAAAATCATTAATTAATGTTTAATGGTTTTGTAGGATTCGTGTTTCCGTTCAAAGAGAGTTTATCGGGGTTTTTGAAGCGTCCGTGAATTCCATGTGAGATAAACTTTTATGTGATAAATATTTTGTGTTTCGTTGTTAAATGGTGAGCTTCTAACAAATGATCAGAATAATGTTATTGGGGTTAAATGCAAGTTCTATCCACGGGGTGACGGAAAAGATGACAATAATCGGATCTTAAGATTTCGGCATCTCAGCATTTAACCACATGGCTGTTTTTTTATGATGACAGAGGGGGCAAACGCCTGTGATGGTGATCACTACTAGAATAAATGCTACAGGCCAGTAAGGCGGTGCCAACTGACAAGTGATTGATCGTTGCATTCGCAACGACTTGGGCTTCTCTTTCCATCAAGCGACAAGTTGGCTTGAAGCGAAAAGATAGTAGGCCGCACCTTGACTACCCGAATTTCCAACTTGATCAATCAATAATCCCCTAATTACTAGTAATGTAGATAATATTAACTCTCTATTGCACATACAAAGACGTTACAGGAAAACATATTCCAAATAAAACATAGAAAGTACAACTTAGGCGGAGAGAGAGAGAGATCGCTACAAATCTCTTAGAGTCTACCTTCAGGAAACCAGTTTCACTAAAGGGATGGATAACCTACTAAAGCGCTACTGTACATTTAAACCTTCATTTATTGTATTCTTTCTTTCATTTACGTGACCCCACCAAAAAAGCCTTAACGTTTTTATCTCGTGACCTCAGGGTACCGACCCACTGCATATTCCTACCGTTCAGACTCCAGAGCAAACAATAAAGATTTACATCAAGTTACGGTAAGTGGTACTAAGTGAACCAAGTTAAACCTTAGCGTTTAATTCATAAGGCCGAAGGGATGGTGACGAAATAATGCCATTAAGGAGATTTTGGCAAAGTAATTGAGCTAAAAGAATGGAAATGTTTACGGAGCAAGTTATTAAACAAATTCTTTTTGGCGTTATGTCTTTTTGCTTTGTATCGCGATTTAATATAAAAAGAGGGAGAATATAAAAATACTTTTGACTTCGCTGTCAGAAGGTAACATTCAACGACTTTCTATTTTTAAACGCGCTTTTAAAAAAGGACTAAGTATAACTATATATAGGGCATAGCGAATCGCTCGAATTGAGCTGCCCGTCCGGGGAAAGACCTCCACCTTATAGAATACCGCAGCCAAACGACCTCCGGGTCGTGTTTCTGCCGGTGAGTAGGGTTTCCGGAGCTCGAGGGGTTTAGGGTTGGGTCGGCATGGCGGTGGCAACTGACAGGTAACTGACCAGTTACTTGCCCGTAGTCACAGCGACTTGGGCTTCTCTTTCGCTTTCCATTAGGCGTAGGGAAGCCATTATGTCGAGCCACTATAAAAAAAAATGGTGGTTTGGAGCGAAAACGTTATGAACCTCTTTATCAGGAATCTTCCATTCAAAATGTGACATGATAGATTATCCAAATGGCCATCTCAATTTAAACTTTACTTGTACGATCCCAAATAACGTTCACCTACAAACGCAAACAAAACAAAAATGGCCGAAATAAAAGCAGTGATACGGTCCAGCGACATTAAAGGAACAACCGCAGTCATCAGCGGACGGCGAAACAACTGCAGTCGGGATTTACTGACCGGCCGTTACCGGCGCGACTGGACATTAACTTACATGCCTTGCTACACCGGCTGGCAAGTGCAATAGCCTTTTGTGGGGTAGGTTCTGTATCAGGAATGGTCGCGTTGATAATAAAAACACGAGCAGCAATGTCAAGTCAAGTCAAGGCAAAATAATCTTTATTTGTATAGGTTTAAAAAAAAACACTTACAAATCGTCGAAGCTACCACCGGTTCGGAAAGCAGCATTCTACCGAGAAGATACCGGCAAGAAACTCGTGTAGTTGCTCTTTTCAATATGGTGTTTACAATATTATTATCACATTTTTACTTTGTTACCTTGGTCATGTTTTGATATGACCTCCTCCAAATCATAATGATTGGCAAGATAGCGAGAAAAAGACTTATAGGGCAACGCGAGAAGTCATGGTTCATCAGGGAGTAGACAGGCATTGCGCTTGTGCAACTGTTTCGACTAAGTAATGCAGGATAATGCGAGAAACCCTCAGAATTCATCTGATTACCTTTAGTTATGGGATAGACACAGACCCCCTATCTCTTTGGGAAAGTGCCTAGGGCCCCGCGATCCTTTGGTACACCGGCTGGCAAGTGCCTTTTGTCGTGAGAGGTTCTGTAGCAGAAATGATCACATCATTATCAGCCCACATCAGTCCACTGCTGGACATAGGCCTCTCCCAATGATCACATTGAATTAGAAATTGTATGGGCTACAAATTCCTTACCTAGGTCATGTTAGATCGATGACCGTATAGGGACGGGGCAAGTCATAGACGCTGAACATCAGTTGCCACGAATCGCGACGGTTGCTCAACTTATTCCAACTTGTGCAGGATATGGGCAGGTATGTGGAGATGACTGCCAATGTAGAGTAATTGGAGAGGCACTTGTAAAAGTGAAGAAAGTGGGGGTTTTTTAATACCGGGATGAGTGAAAAACGGTTACTTCAAGTTGGTATGTTCCATCAACACTTTATTAATAGCAGCCCGATTTTGAAGTGGTACACCCCCGTATCTAACAGAGCAGAACAAGAATAGAACAGAATAGAAATTTTGTTTAATTAGTGCCACATTTTAAACTTATTATCTACAGCCAAACATTGATGATAAAGTATGACACCAAAAAGGACAAATTCATATCTCGAAGGAAACCCTGCTGGTCTTGAGCTCGATATCTTTTCGACTGTGTCAAAATGGTCCAATTACCACATCCTGCTACTTTCATGGTTTTAATCAACAAGGAAATTTCCCTATTTCCAAAAATGTCACGGTTCGCAATAACCACAACGCTAAATCAGTGGCCTATCCGCCATTGTGACGTCACATAATGGCGCCTGCGGGAGCCAACATGGCGGCTCGTCAGCTGACATTATCCGAAAGGCCACATTTGGCGGCAAATGCCAAACTACGCCTTCTTTCAAAGTTTGCCCTAATTTTGCGGGCACGTTCTTTGAACTTCCATATGATGATTATGGGGGAAATGAAAGAAAGTCACTTTTGTGGCGTTCAGACGACTTTTACGTGGCTTCAGAACTTTGTAAAAATATTTGCATAATGCTAACCCACACTTTTGAAACAAGTAAACTGAAAACTTTGTTATCACATAATGGACTTCATGAAAGGATTTTTATTGCCTATAATGCTTACAGCAGAGATCACGGAAACATGTTAGAACAGAATGTCATAGGAGCATTAAAAGCTCAATCAAATCTTGCACTATACGGCGCTAGATTTGAACATCAATTCAGTCCGCCCGCGTCAAATTTGAACGTATCAGAGCGGTTTATATAATACACATGAATATTACGTCTAATGTATATTTCCAAAAGAACTAACAAGGGTTATAAAATCGCCTTGATATATTTCTGTAGCAGGCCATTTTATTATTCGATAGTTGGACGGCTTTCATTCTCGTCATCTCGACATTTAATTTTAGAGAACAGGCTTTATCTATTGAGATCTATTAATAATCACTAAGAAGTCTTATTATAGGCTAAAGATATTGTAAATTATTAATAGCCACTTATTCACTACGAAGTTTATAGGCTGTATTGAGATTTATTAATAGTCACTAAATTCGGTATTCACATTCAGTATTTCTGTGTACGTTAGGTTGAGCGTCAAACAATTGATTGAAATTTGGGTTCCGCGCGTTTGATCTCTGATCCTAGCTCTGGCGCCTGATAGGCAGGGCTTACTGCGCGCCATTCAGGCAGCCTCCGCTTTGTAGCTGCGGGAGACAGTCCGTTTGGGGCCGTTTAACCTGGAGTAAGTACTGGCCATTGAGAGGGATATTTTCGGGAAGGATAACGTGATTGGATTACAAAGGCATTGCTTAGTCTGAAGTATACTGAATTAGTTACAATAACTAGAGATACCTACAAAAAAGAAAATTAAAAAAATTAAATGTTTGCAGTGCAAAATTGGGTATTTATTAGTCTGTCTTTTACATACTTAGTATATTTGCTGAAATATGTATATTATTTTGAGTATAGTTGACACATGTTATACAATTTGGGTTTAAGTCTTATTGTTATAAGCAATCTCTTCCAGGAAACCTTTGAGTAGGGGATAGTTAAACGAAGGGGTGTGCTGATACTATTCAAGTCATTTGGAAATACCAATTAAATAATAATTACGTTTCTATTAGGGAATAAGCCTCTGTGATGAATGTATGGATAACATGAAGACTTACGTGTCAATCACCAAGTATCACCCTAATCAATACCATCAAAAAGTAAATCTACCTACACATGGTAGATTTACTTTACTACTACTTAAGAGGTATACACAATCATGAACCCCTCATCATAATAACACCTACCTACATTTGAAATTCTAAAACATCATTCCAAATTTACCAACAGATTAAACTGTTCACAACACGTAATCAGCAATGAAGCGCTTACTAAACACTGCCCCATAATCCAAACGCATTATTCGTTATTATACGTGTTAATATCAATACGAGACCGGCAACGCGATACAGCGGGATAACAATCACGCGGTAACTCGATAAGCGGCGGGATTGCGAGCGCGCGTGACGCAGGGAGAGCGGGGTGGTGTAACGTATGCGCAGCGATCTAAATTATATTACGGATGGTGATCCTATTGACGAAATTTGTATTTTTTATGTGTATAACGAAATATCCCCTAATGGAATGTAAGGGAGCGACCTATCTTCTTTTCGCTCCAAGCCAACCTCACCTGCCCGTGGTGCATCCTGCCGAATAACAAACGAGGCGCTGGTAACCATAATTGAAGGCGTAGCTAAATACCACAGGCCGATGACGGGCAGCAGCGTCACCGGACCGAGAATCTAAGCCTTGCCATCGCCAACTCGCCAAATTTGTGCTACTAAGATCAGTTCTAAATACAAAATTCCTTAGGTTTTGCCCCTTATTCAAAAAGTACACTTTAAAAATGCAATCGAACTCATAAACAATGCTTGGTTACAAGTAATTGTTAAATTATAAATATGCACGTAATTTCGGAAATCTTTTTAGTTTCCCAAAGAATCGAATAGGGGAGTTGGTCACTTACACAGGAAAGGTGCTGCCCGAAAAGTCCCAAATAGTGGAGAGTCACCGGAGCGAGAAGCTACGCCCTGCTATCGCCAACCCGCCTGCGCGCCTGCCCAGCGTGGCAATTATAGGCAAGACCTCTAGATGTTTGGCCAAAGTGGCAAACAACAGCTGGCGAGGCCTATGTCCAGCCAACTAATCGTAGTTAGTTGATAAGTCTAATCTAATATACAAGTACCCAAATGTCAATATTGGGCGCAATCTCCCAGAACACCCAGACCCGAGCCAATTTAGAAAACTTCGTTTCCTAAATTAACCCGACCGGGAATCGAACCCGTAGCCCACGGTTCGTCGGCGCTTTCGGGCTAAACCCTTCAACCAATGCACCACCGAGGCTGCCGCAGTTGCTGCAGTTTGATTCTTTTAAAAGATGCCATGTCAAAATGACTGCACATACCTGTATTCATATCATTGACACCTATGTCCTACATCATTAACTATGCATCAGCTCAATTAAGTTCCAATTGGGCGCCGCCAGAGGCGCCGGCGTGTAATATTAACCGCCCTTGCGGGCCCAGCGGGCCGCCGCGTAATCTGCGCTAATGCCATAAATGCTGATTGTTTGCGATCCCGTCCCGAGATACACACCAACGAATTTCAGGGATTTGTAGCAAATTAATTGTAAAATATAGAAGGCGTAGCTAAATATCACAGACCGATGACGGGCAGCAGCGCCACCGGAGCGAGAAGCTACGCCCTGCGATCGCCAACCCGCCTGCCCAGCGTGGCGATTATGGGTACATCCTCCAGATGTTTGCTTTAAGTGGCAAACATCTGGAGAGGACTATGTCCACCAGTGAACGGCAATAGGATGATGTTGATGAATTGTAAATCCAAAAATCATATCAATACTTATATTCACTTCATAGCCATTAACAAATGACAAATTTCAACTGGATTTGGAGATCTAAAACATGTTTTTTTAAATGCGCCTTTCCCGACTTCAATTGTATTTTAAACCACCCAGAAACCATTACAATACGAGTACATACTGTATATCACTTTTCCGGTGACTTCTGCATTCAGAAGTCACTACATCATTACGTTATGTGACAACATCAAATACCTACATGGACCATAGGGTCCATCTAGGAATGTGTGAATAGTCACAACCCTTCGGAAACGAAATCTAATTTGGTAAATATAGTTATCGAATTCGATTCAGAACTACGAATATCAGTAACAATTAACACACAGACACGAAGATTTAAGTAGTATTTCCCTCTCCATATCCTAAAACACGTCGTTTAGACAGCATTCTAAAATACCTAAGTAAAATATAACCAAAAGAAATCATACAAACAAAATCATCTAAGAACCGATATGTCTAAGCCCTTTAAATTAAAATTCGCGTCTCCGTACAAACGTAGAGCGAGCTGAGCTGAGCGGAGCGAGCGACCTGGCCGGATGATCCGTAACTAAGAGCGATATTAAAATTCTACACGCCAGATGAAAGGGCAGCTCTCGGCTTTATCACCGTTTTAGCGCCGAGGGAGAGCCCTTATGCAATAACAGGTGAGGTTTGCTTGCTCGGCGAATAAAAAAAACTTGCCAGAAAATGGAAATATGGAAATTTTGGCGTAGCATCAACATAGCACATTGTGGATATGTTGATGCTACGAATACTACGAAACAGAATAAACTTATTTTCATTTCATTCCTTCATTTCATATTATTATTATAATATGTACATGTCATTCCTTGTATCTTGTATGTAAGGAGAAAATAAAAAAACCAACTGGTTTAACACAAAAATTTTCCCATATTCTATAAGCACTAGACGGACTGGAGGCGATTCCCAGAATACCCAGACATGAGACAATTTAAAAATCTTCACTTTCTAAATTGACCCGACCGGGGATCATCCAGCAATCCGTGGCTGTTGTTTTTGTGGTGCCTTGCTAATAAAAAAAAACTATCACATATAACTTTTAAACTTTCATGTTGGATTACAACGGCTTGAAAACGAC
Organism: Conogethes punctiferalis; assembly: GCA_031163375.1. NCBI lineage: Eukaryota > Metazoa > Arthropoda > Insecta > Lepidoptera > Crambidae > Conogethes > Conogethes punctiferalis. Next base: position 735,811 of record CM062095.1, read on the forward strand.
GGGCGCGTTAAATCCCAAACATTTTATAACTACTTATCATAAATCTTACAGGTTATTCACGATAAAAACCATCTTCCAAAACCCAAGGGGTTCAAATTTTTGCTTGACAATTTTAAATTGCTCGTCTCCAGTTTGTTTTCTGGTTGCATCTGACTGCTTATAAACTTATTTACATCAAGATTAAACTGGTTAATTACAATAGAGGAAGATGGAAAGAGCCATACATCGGCAGGCGCGAATCGGCCCTGCGGTTTAATACCCCGCCGCCGCCGGGCGGTAACTCACTCACGGGTGCTCATTTGCTAACACGCGCTTACTCACATGTTGCAAGGCAATTAGATATTATGTGCATGCAGATAACTGATAATGGAAAGATATATTTTTTTTCTTTCTTTTCTCTCTTTCTTGCATATGGGTAAAAGTCTTCTGCTACCCCAATAGTTTGTCGACGGCGGCCTACAAAGGCCAAGTGCGAGTCGGACTCACGCACGTAGGGTTTTGGTAAGTACCACTGATTGAATGAAAAAAATTTGAATGAAGGTTTGGGCTGGCATGGCTGTGGCAACTGACAGGTAACTGACCAGTTACTTGCCCGTGTTGTCATACTTGACTTGGGTTTCTCTTTCGCTTTCCATCAGGCGTAGGGAAGCCATTATGTCGAGCTACTATAAAAAAAGTCTTCAGCGTTTAACGTGTAGTATTGCACATCAAGTCTTTACAAGTCTATGCCCGTGCATTATCTACTACAGACGTACATAATAAGTTTCAAACCAAACACCAGTTGCCACCGACAATAGCGTGCACTTACCAATTTCCGCGAGTTCACGAAGGCTCATAAAATCAGATTCGTCACTAAATCAATACACAAAGCCTTTCGGCTCCCGATTGTTTGCTGGTGTACAGTACACAGCTGAAGTACACTCATAAGTGTATACGATTGTACGCTTTATTGCGTGGACTTACGATATTAATGTGGAGGTCTGTCTACACGCGATTAAAGCGGCTCTTCTTGTCAGGGTTTATCATAAACGGTTTAATGAAGACAAGAACTACTTCTCAAATAGGGTTGCCATCTAAGTTAAGCCTTAAAGCAGATACTAATAATTACTCTCCTGGCCAATTTGGGCCACAATGGCCAACGTCCAAAGAAACTATACAAGTAATTATAAAAGAAACTCATTGGAAAGTTATGGGCACCTCCGGTGGCAGATCATTGGGTGAACTGGTTTTTAGAGTTCCGGTACCCGCTGTAAAAACCGCTATGCCGCTGTAAATGCCGGAAAATATGTCTATTATACTCGTAAGTATATGTATTTATTTGTATTTGTCCAGCAGTGGACTGTGATAGACTTATGATGATGATGAACAGCGGTTGTACGAAGTCCTTCTTCATTAACGATTCAAAAAGAATGACGCGTCTTTTGATCAATAGTTACGGTATGACTACGCGACCGGAAGGGATGTATCCTTGTATTGTGACTTTGCTCGCCAGCCCTGCTAATCTCAGAGCGAGGGCTGCACACCCTTCGCGACGTGCATGCGTTGCTCAGTCATAGCTACCACGAAGGCGATCCCAATTCAATAATCGCAATATTCGCTGCGTACACACGTCGGGGTGAGCACGGATATTCAAATGGCTGCGAGGATGCGATGCAGGCGACAGACGATTACGGAATCGGGAGACAGAATTCGGAATCGATAGTTGTGTGTATATGAGTGTTGTGTTGATAGATAACATTGAATAAGCCCGGTGATTTAAAGGACTTTCAACTACCAGACAAATGAGTCAGAAGAAAAAGATGATTTCTTCTACATATTTTAAGCCAGTCTGTTTTCTTTAACATCATTGGGGAGACTAAAGTCGCAGGGTTTGCGCTGGTTCGCAGCTCGATTAGGTAAAAAGAGTGGTAGAAGATCATGCGGTTAAGAGAGGCGTGTTCTCTTGTCAGAAAGCCAGAAGAAAAAGTTGCTGCATTAACCATAATATGTGTTTTGGCAGCCAACCTCGCGAAGTTCGTATTCGAAAGGCAGTCCCAAGTCGCTGCGACAACGAAAATGTAACCAAAATCGTGTAGGATAATTCTGGTTATACACCGACAGATTCCAAAAATGTCCCGAATTTTTCCCGTTAAAATAAAATAAACGCTTATATCTTAAAACGACTTTCGAAAACCTTACGCTAGCAAGGTTTTCGAAAGTCGTTTTAAGATAATTACAATAATTCTAAAACTACAATGAAACGTTAAAAATCTTTTGATACAAAGCTGATTTCATAACTCGTGTAAGAAAAGCGCCCACAAAGAATGGAATCCGAACGAAAAAGCTTCAGCAAGAATGTCGGCCGGAGCTTACGACAACTTCCAACTTCTTACGGCGAAAGCTCCGCGAGCTTTTGCGAAACAACAATTTGAGGAATGGCTCCAAATTAATTTCTGTATCATGCTACTGGTATAATTGTACAGGCGGTTGTTTGAAATCGGGGACTACCAATTGAATATTTTATTAGGTTCTTTTAAGATCGAATTGGAGTTATGTTTGAGAACATAAGCAATAAGCCTGTTGCCGTAAAATAGGAAACCTTCAAAACTCCTGACAGGCTCGGTGGCTCATTTGGTAGTGACCTCTGCCCTCTGAGCCAAGGGTTCGATTCCCGCACAGTACAAACATTTTGTGTTCATAAACATGTCTGTTTGTATTGGTCTTGGTGTTTTCTATGTATAATATGTATTTATTTACAAAAAAAAAGTATCTAAGTAAGTTTATCAGTTGTCTAGTACCCATAGCACAAGCTTCGGCTTAGTTTGGGGCTAGGTGGCGCTGTGTGGCCCAGCGTGGCATGTCTTGGGTTATTTATTTATTTATATATCCTTTGTGACCAAAACAATGACAAGCGGAACATCTACTCTTAAAACATTCCCTCCTTAAGTAGATAAGTAGTTCAAACTAAATCTGCCTACCTACCGCTACAGACCGAGACACAACGCCGAGTGTCCTCACCGATAAAGGCGTTAAGTTTTTAGCCGCGACGGAGGCACCCCATTTGCATCCTCACCCTCCGAGAGGTGAGAGGAAATTTAATAGACATGATTTTCAAAGGAAATTACGCGTCTGTTGATGAAAGTATTTGAATGTGAATACTTGGCTTAACAAGTCGAGCCGCGGGCATCGTGAGAGGCCCAACACATTAGGATACGGAAATGAGGCTATTTTTGTGTCGTTTGGAGAATTAGTGGTGCATTGGTGCGTTCTTGAATGCAGATTAAAAAGCTTTTTTTGTTATAGTAGGAAAGCGAAAGAGAAGCCCAAGTCGCTGTGACAACGGGCAAGTAACTGATCAGTTACCTGTCAGTTGTAACCACCATGCCAGCCCAACCGTAACCCCCCACCCTACTCACCGGCAGAAACACGTAGGTAATTTGGCTGCGGTTTTTTTTTATAGTGGCTCGACATAATGGCTTCCCTACGCTGATGGAAAGCGAAAGAGAAGCCCTAGTCGCTGTGACAACGGGCAAGTAGTTACTTGACCAGTTGTCAGTTACCTGTCAGTTGCCACCGCCATGCCGGCCCAACCCTAACCCCCCATGAACTCCGGAAACCCTACTCACCGGCAGAAACACGTCACGGAGGTCATTTGGCTGCGGTATTCTGTAGGGAGGAGGTCCTTCCCCGGACGGGCGGCTCAATTCGAACAAAGATTCGCTATGCCCTACCTCTCTTGTCTGATAAAATAATCCAATATTTCCTCATCACAAATACATTATCCTCATATTCGATCATTCCACCATGCTCACCACAAACGTGAATGAGTTAGATACGTAATCTGTTTAAAGCGATCCTTCCTATAACGTGTAATTAACAAAAGTGGTACCAGCCTTTATTACGAGCGCAATAAAGTCCAGAATGGTGCAGTTTTTACGGCCTACCTTTCCAGGAGTATAGTAGATGCTTCACTTGCCAATGTGAATTCGACTGTGTGTCCAAGATTTGTAGTTGGATTTCGCATGTTGTGGTCTAGTGAAGGATTGAAGGAATGTGTCGGTCTCCTTTGGGAATTTTATGAATTATTAATGGAGAGGCGTCGCTTCGAATGTTCCCGTAATTGAATAAGGGACAGTGGATGGTTCGTTTGTGGGTAATTAACCGATGTCCCGTCCGCCCCGCGCCGGGGCAGCCGGGACGGTGCGGGCTTTGTTTGGATCTGATTTAACATGTTCGCTACATTGTCGGGAGAGTGAGATACATCGCATTCTGTACACGCTATCACTATTTTTTAAAATAAATACCGACGATTGACCCGATCTTATAGGAAGTCACATAAGATTCTGAGTTATGGATATCAGATCAAAAAAGGTACCACAAATATACCTACAAAAGTACCTTCCTGATTAAGTATTCAACAAAAACGTACCTATGTTAGTACCATTCGTGGTAACAAATATAATACTTAAATACAATATTAATATCCATAGAACAGACACATATTCATCACATGAATGTGTGTCCTGCCTGAGTGTGAGTTTCTTTCAATTTTTGCGATACGTTACAGGTTCGTTACACCGGCGTTTTTTAGTGATTTAGTATAGTTTTGATGTGCCCCTTCGCGCATTGAAAAAGCGCAAGTGTGGCCGAGGTCTGAGGTGGTTTCCAAAATCGCTTCTCAAAGCCCCAATTATCATAAAATGTTATCATTACAAAATGGGACGATAATATTAATAGTCAAATACCTACAATAATAGTGTCAATCAAACGAGCGCGCACAAAGCCGCGGTTCCGTACGCAATAATTTATTAATGTCGAATAATTACGGCGTGCACTAATATACGAAACAAAGGCCTTCATGATTCGGTTTCCATGTTCCAAACAATTCGGCACGGCATATTTTCGTATTTATTAAACTTTAATGGCTGGTATTTGTTTTACAGACCATTTCGGTAGTCAGCGTTGTGATTTTGCTGACTTTACAACGCAGTTTGATTGAAAAGGCCGGTGAGAATTTAACACGGCCGGTGTTTTGATAACATAATGGACGTAACTGTTGGCACAATGAATTTATGGATTGGTGGAATATATTGTGTTTATATTACGTGTTTAATCCCTTAACCATCGATAAATAAGACACGATAGAAAATATATTATTGACGCATATATGCGTCATCAGCGTTCGACAGGTTAAGCATAAAGTTAGGCAAATAAAATCAATAACAAAAATACAGTGAGGAAAGACTAAAGAGTCCAATGTCCAGCAGTGGACTGCGATAGGCTGATGATGATGATGATCTATAATATAGAAATGAATCGCAAAATGTGTTGGTAAGCGCATAACTCAACAACGCCTGGACCAATTTGGCCAATTCTTTTTTTTAAATGTTCGTAGAAGTCCAAGGATGGTTCTTACGGCGAGAAAATTCTAATAATTGCAACGAAAAACCGCGGGTAACACCGCGGGGCGCAGCTAGTGATGATTAAAAAAATAATAATTACACAAGCATCGTGTTGACAGGATATAAACAATCCCGACAATTAACAAATATTTTTATTATAAAATAAAAATAAAATAAAATAAAATAGTTTATTTCAGCAAATAGATTCACTAGTAATACTTTTGCACGTCAAACTTTTTTCCTACCAGCACTTCGACGTGTAGCCTGCTGAGAAGAAGTGCCGCAACAAACTCAACAGTTAGCCTTTTTTAAAATATATGATACAATACATTAATATCGTTTTAAAAAGCGCAAGCGAGCAGACTATCATGTCCATGTAATATTGTCATCCATATAATCTTGTACTTTATAATAACCTTTTGACATTAAAATGGACTTAATGCGAGATTTAAATCTATGTATAGGTAGATCAACAATATTTTGCGGTATTTTGTTAAACATTTTTACACTTTGTCCTATGAATGAGTTACCAGTTTTACGAAGCCTGAGATTGGAAACAGCAAGTTTGCTCTTAATTCTAGTGTTGAACTGATGAAGATCTGAGTTTTTACTATATAAATGTATATTCTTACGTACAACCATAATGCAGTCAAATATGTACTGTGATGCCACAGTTAGGATGTTAATTTCTTTAAATAATTCTCTAAGTGATTCGCGAGATTTAAGTCCATATATAGAACGGATCGCCCTCTTCTGTAATACAAAAATAGTTTGTATGTCAGAAGCTGATCCCCATAGGAGCAAACCATATGACATAACACTATGGAAGTAACTAAAATAAACAAGTCTCGCCGTTTCAATATCAGTGAGTTGCCTAATTTTTTTAACTGCATATGCAGCTGAACTGAGTCTTCCTGCCAGGGCTTCTATATGAGGAGCCCACTGTAACTTGGAATCCACAGTAATCCCTAAAAAGGTCGTAGACTCAACAAGCTCAATGTGTTCACCATTCATAATTATATTAGTATTTACTTGCCTCACATTAGGCATCGTGAATTTAATACATTTTGTTTTATTAGAATTTAAAAGTAAATTATTTGTGTTAAACCAATGCAATACCTGCGAGAGAGCATTATTTACTTCGTCAGATACTTGCTTATGTCTGTCAGTTTTAAAAATTAGAGAAGTGTCATCCGCAAACAATACCGTCTCACATAAGCCTTCAGCAAAATAAGGAAGGTCATTTATATATATTAAAAACAGCAATGGTCCCAATATAGAGCCCTGGGGCACTCCCATACGTAGTAAGGCGCCAGAAGAATCAATTCCGTTAATAACAACTTTTTGAATTCTGTCAGTTAGATAGGACTCCAACAAACTTAAAGCAACATTCGAGACGCCATAATGCCGCAACTTCAGAAGTAAGATTTCATGATTAACGCAATCGAATGCCTTAGATAAATCACAGAAAACACCTACTGCATCCTGCTTATTTTCCCAAGCACCAAATATATGTTTCATCAGCGCCACTCCTGCATCAGTAGTGGACTTACCTTTTGTAAAACCAAATTGCTTTTTATGCAATAACTCATTTTCCTTAAAGTGAAATACTAATTGGTTAAAAATTATTTTTTCAAAGATCTTACTAAGCGCTGGTAAAACAGAAATAGGTCTAAAATTGGATGGGTCACTTCTTTCACCAGACTTAAATAAAGGAACAATCTTACTGTATTTCATCAAATTTGGAAACTGACCTATATCTACACACTCATTAAATATGATTGCTAAATGTGAGGCAATGGTGGGTATAATGGTTCTTAATACCACTACTGAAATTCCCCACAAATCCTCTGTCTTTTTAAGTTAAGTTCGTTAAAAGTTTCTAAAATCGTTATATAATCAATATGGCTAAATTTAAAATTGTTGAAACATTCATCCACATTTGCTTTGAGAAGAGATTCAGCTGCAAGCGGACAAGAATTTATTTTACTTGTTGTTATTAAAGGTATATTGGAAAAATAAGTTTCAAATGCTGCGGCTACCTCTGCGTCAGAACTAAGACAATTGTCACCTATTTTAAGAGAGATCTTGTGATTATGTGATCGAGTTTTACAAGTCTCTTTATTGATTATTTTCCAGGTGGCTTTAACTTTATCCTTTGAATTTTTAATTTTTTCTTTAAGATAATTTGCCTTCGCCATTATACAAACTTTCTTAAAAAGTTTCGAATATTTTCTAACATGTTCTATAATATTCTCATCTTTTGAAGTGGCTTTAAGTTCATAGAGTTCGAATAACTTTCTTCTACTGTTATAAATTCCTGGAGTAGCCCAATCACTAAATTTTGTTTTAGTGTTGTCTACCTTAACCTCTTTCTTAGTAAACACTGTATTAAATTCATTTAACATATTTATATATGCAATTAATACTACAATTATAAATCTGGCATCGATTCATCGGTATTTGTGCAGGGCCAGAACAACAGATCTGATGGTTAATTCAGAAAATAATCTACTCACAATTCGAAGACATGCCTCAGTAAGAGACAAGGCTTTTTTAGAGGTAAACGGGTTTCGTTTTACGAGTACCTTATGTTAAACGAAGTTGGAACCTACCATGGAGCGCGCTCGCCATACAAAACTCGATTCACTCTCGCGGTTTGCATTATCAGGTATGAAGCGCATTTCTTTACACCTTTTTTACGTCCCAATTCATCTCATTTACTTCACACAGAACGCCATTCCCGGAAAAATGGTTCCGGGAACATTAGTCACAGGTGATAATGATCTAACCGCGTCCGCACAAAAAAAGAATCGTGGCTATCGGCGCAATGTAGGGTCGCCTTTAGCTGTGGCCAGAGTGACGTATGGGCCCTTCATGGTGAGATTTTGCTGTACCCATATACGCTAAGTTTAGTTAAACTCCATCAACGATGAAATGCCAACAGTTAGGATCCCCTAACACTCCAGTACTAGTTATCTGACTAACATGGACTTTTTACAAAGGTTAAAAAAACGAAGATGACGCGATGACGCCGCCTAATTTGTACTTTGTGTCTAGTTTTATGTCAATATTTATCTATCTAAACCGTTTTATTTCTTGAAAACTTTACGGGAAGTAATAAGAAGATAGATAGATATACTTTATTGGACACCAATTATTTGATTTAAAACTAAATATAGAGATAGGTATATTGACGTACGAGATAGGCGGTCTTATCGCTTTAAGCGATCTCTTTCAGAAAACCTTTGGGTAGAGGAATCTAATAATAATTAATTTAATTGTAATAATGCGGTCTGTATTCTTTATCCGTAACCGGACCGATGAACAGGCTTCATAAATCTGAAAATTTACTCTCAACCATTCTATTTTATAGGACCAACCTCGACCTCGCGTGGTAGTATTCTTTCAACTTACAAAACTTCAGCACACGCGAATAACCTTTAGCCACAAAGATACTAAGGATAACACACGACGTGGACAAATGTAGACAGTTTCGTAGTTCACTGGCTCAGTCGCGAAGGGAACGTCGCGTGAAAAACGTCTGGATTGTCCACAAAGAGTGCAAAGTCGCGATATAGAGTGAACCTAATTTCGCAAAAACTTGAGCTTCATTCGACACGCGACCGGCGACCAGTCAAGTTTTTATGACTTAGCGGAGAATTGACCATTATGAATAGCTCGAATTGAGCCGCCCGTCCGAGGAAGGACCTCCACCCTATAGAATACCGCAGTCAAATGACCTCTGGGTCGTGTTTCTGACGGTGAGTAGGGTTTCCGGAGCTCGTGGGGGGTAAGGGTTGGGCCGGCATGGCGGTGTCAATTGACCAGTTACTTGCCCGTTGTCACATCGACTTGGGCTTCTCTTTCGCTTTCCATCAGGCGTAGGGAAGCCATTATGTCGAGTTACTATAAAAAATGCTTTCAGATTATTAAAAAATGCCTTTCAGTAGCTAACTAATTATTTGTATCCATATATCTTCCTTGTACCCTCCGATACCTATCGGAGTGAATAAAAAGTAACTACTTGTCTAGAGCAACTACTAAAGCCGCTACCAAAAGCTGCTCAGTAATTGCTATGCTAACATTTAATTATCCCACGCCAGCGTATTCGAGATCGTTTCAAGCAACGCTACGAATAAAAGGAACCGGTAAATTGATCACGAAACACGGAACCGATTGTCAGCGCGTGCATTTAACGGTTTTAATGAAACTACGCTGAATCGCTATTTAATTTGCGAAAGAATTAGAACCGTTTAATTACGTCGTGGGGCAGGTTCCTTTTGACTGGTCTTCTTTGTGTAGTAGATAAATTCGTGTTGCCAGCAAAAGTAGAAGGATTTCTGCTAAATTGTGTTACGAAGTCACTACTATGCATAATATTGATAGGTTAGATTATTTACCTGACATTGTGCAACTGATGCAATATGGAGCACTTAATGATAATATGTTGTGAAATCTCTTTAGATATTTTTGATAATACACGTCATTAAAATTCAGCGCTCCGTCCGTACGGTCCCTTCGTCTGATGGAAAGCGCAATATATAAATAAATACGTATCAGACAACATCACAATCATTGCTCTAAACCCAAACTAAGTAGCTTAAGCACTTGTGTTATGGGTATCAGAACAACGAAGGTACCACAAATATATACTTAAATACAAATATAAACACCCCAGACACGGGACAAACACCCTACTTTGCAGCACACTACCTACACCTGTTTCTGCTTAGGCCAATGGCTAACTGGTAGATAATACCTATGCGGCATTAAGTCCGCCTTTTGTATACTATTTCTATTGTGCAATAATGATTAAATAAATAAATTAATAAACAAACACCGGTTTTACATAGCTCGGTCCCTCCCGGTAATCGAACCGGAACCATCAGTGCTTCACCGCTCTCTAAGCAGCAGATACAGCAATATCTCCAGCCATTACCATGAAGCGTCGGCTCGTAATTAGTTCGCAGATAGCCGGAGTCGGCGGAGGGCCGCGGGAGGGCTGGCCTTGACCCGGCCCTCCCTGCAACAATACTCACGTGCGGGCTGCGCCGGAATGCCGGGACACGTCCTCCCTTTAACAACGACGCTGCTAGAATGTAATTATGTAAAGCGTTAGCCAAAAAGCGGAAGTTACAGTATACGGTTAGAATACCAGTGCGAATGAGGCTCGAAAGAGCAAACGTTTGATGACGTAGGTACAGATAAAAAAATTATATTTAACCAAGGGTTTGATTCCTACGCAGAACACAAATTCGTGTGATGAACATTAAGGGGCTGCGCAGACGACAGACTATCCGTGACGCACTTTTTAGTCTAACCTAACGCACACACGCGGATATTTCACAGACGATTCACATCTTCGATCATTCTGTCAGCAAAACTGTAGGGAACTAGACGCTCTTTTTAATGTAACGCAGACTCTATCGCACAAAAAGTCTGTCATCTGCGCAAACCCCTAATGCGTCCTTGTTCCGTAGCTGGCCGTTTATTTGTATTTTTCTGACCTGAACAATAAAAAAGTTCGTTTCCTAAATAGTCCCGACCGGGAGTCGTATCCGGTACCTTCGAATCGTCCGCGCTTTCAGGTTTGACGCTCCAAGGTCAACCATTGCGCTACCGAGGTCGTGAAACTTGCTCTGATACTAATACTTATACAACGCATACTTTCCAGGCTGTTAGTAATTAGTAAAAAAAAATCATACTTCCCGATCACCCATCCAAATCTTTCCAACGGATACTCCCGCTTGACTTTCCACACCTTAGACCCTCCGTGACGATGAATAACTCAAAGTACCGGCTTTTAATTAGTTCTCAGATGCCGGGCGGGGGCGGTAATGGTTGCTGCGACCTTGACCCTACGACACAGCACACAAACGTATATGACATGAGAGTTGATGGCAAAAATCTACATGAATACCTACAACAAACTCATGTTTATCTTTATGTTGTCTAGATTTAAAATAGAATCATCCCATCTTATCCTATTCGATTACTAGAAGACGACTAAGGTATAATAGGAAACGGACAGCAGCATGTAAACGCTGCTGCCCGTTTCCTGTTATCCCTTATCTATCCCTTATCCCTGTACCAAGATATATTTTGTTTGTACTGTGCGGGGATCGAACCCACGACCCTTAGTCCAAAAGGCCGGACAATTGTCATTGGGGAAAGCCTAGCAGTGGACGTTTGCTGTCAGATGAAGTATGTGGTTCTGTACCAATGTCGCGAAAAATAGTCAAAAAATCGTGTTTGTTGTATGGGAGCCTCCCTTAAATAAATATTTTATTTGGTTTTTACCATTTGTTGTTAACTATAGTTAACGGCTACGAAAATACATACCTAATATGTGAAAAACTCTAGCTATCACGGTTCTTGAGATACAGTTGGTGACAGACAGGCGGACAGACAAACAGACAGCGAAGTCTTAGTACTAGGGTCCCGTTTTTACCTTTTGGGCACGAAACCCTAAAAAGACAAAAAAATACGTCAATAACACATTCAAAAGGCAGCTTACACCTTATTCCTCTACTACACGTACTATATCCGTACATACGTACAGTGCGGGTCCCGCTCGGCCGGAACACAATCGATTCACTCGCGATCACGCCGCCTCCGCTATTAGTTTCAATCTCGCGTGACATCGTAACGCTTATTGCCGCCAATACGACTCGTCTGTACAGTCCACGCGTAAACTAGATGCACAGGTGTATACCATTGTAGCCCTTAATGCAATGAATTACAAACTGCGCCATTTAGAAAGAAAGAAAGAAAGAAAAAGCGTTTATTGGCAACACAACAAAAAGGTAATTAACAAAACAGTTAAGCAAAAAAAATAAAAATTAAATAAACACATGTAACACAGTAAGTGTACACACGCCCACACGTCAAACCACTCGTGTCTGCATATATACATAAGTATTTATGGCTACATTAAAAGAAGCCGCAAGGCAAAACAAACAAGGGAAGGCCGACGTGCGGGCGGGGCACACACAATATAGAAGAGCGATAGAAGAAGCATGAAAGTGAAAGAACAGATTTTAGTATGATGTGTAATGTGAAGCCAACTAGGCTCCATCCTCAGCTATGTGCCGTTATGGCGTCGTTGACACCATAACGGCGCTGGTGTTCTGGTGGAACCTATGATGTGTGACGTTACATATATATATATAATATACATACACATAATAACGACAGATACTTATATTATTTTATAGAACACAATGATAAATACACAGATATTATGATGAGATTATGCAGTTAGGTATGGACTGTAGGCTTTATAGAACGCAGTTCTCAAACACCAGATCTTAAGCGAAAAAGAAAAAAAAAAAAAGTGTCAATGTCAAAGACAAAATTCCTTCCTTGACAGAAAAAAAAAAAAAAAAAAAAAAAAAAAAAAAAACAAAAGAAATTTGCCACGAATGCTTAAGATAATAGAACCTCGTGCTTGCCACGTATGGACACGCGGTCTTTACTTCATAATAATAATAGGTACGGAGCAGGTTCTATGTCTGCTGTTGCTGGTATACTGATCTGTCTAGGGCTTGTGATGCCGGAGATACGTTAACGGTATTAACGGCAGTGTGCCGTGTACTGATCGCGATATCTATTATAAGTACGAGTATGTATAGTATTATATTTGTAAGTATATGAAATATTTATTAGTTTATTCTAAACATATTATACCTACTATGTAAAATTATATTTTATTCCTTCTTGCATATGATATTTATATATAGATATTTATTTATGTAGGAATATGTATTTTATGTTACCATATTATTATTATTATATTATTGAGTTATTGTTTTTCAAATTAACTTTGTAGCACACTACCTTAAAATTAGTTTCTGCTTAGCCCAATGGTTGACTGGTAGAGAATGCCTATGTGGCATTAAGTCCGCCTTTTGTACACTACTTAATTGTGCAATAAAGATTAAATAAATAGATATCGTACTGACATTCGGTTCCTGATTAATGTGTATTGAATCTAGGAAAAGATTTATTTCAAAATTGTATAATTTTGTATAATTCATTCTAAGTACAATAATATTAGATAATTCAAAATGAAAACAATAATTAAGACTTTTAAGAAATCTTAACGTAATTTAAAGGAAGAGCAAAAATACATATAGTGCAGTCAATGAAGCGAAAAATACGGGCTAACCTCCGAATTTTTTTACTGTGATCCGATTTGCATGAAATTTTGGAATTAGGCTCATCTTACCATTAACTTCAAAAGTGAAAATGATTTGAACTCCGCCACCACCATGGGGGTGGTTGCCACCCCTTCTCGGGGGTCAATGGTTGTTTTTTCAAAATAACCTCGGATATCGATTGAAGATCTAATTTTAAGCAAAAAAGTTTCTATAAAGTTTCTCGAAAAATCTAATACTTTTCAAGTTATTGGCAATTGAAAATTCGCAAATTATTCACGATTTTCATCAGTTTTTTTCAAATATCTCCAAAAATATACGTTTTATCGAAAATTTTATAAGGAACGAAACTGTAGCAGGTAAAAAAATGAACAATTTGGTTTTTTACAAAGTATTCTAAGTGCAATATTAAGCTAGATATTAAAGATCAAAGCCGTTTTTTATTTTATCTGAAATTTCATCGATGTAGTCAATGCCATCTAGCAGCGAGCAAATGCATTTTATGCTTTCTAATCGAAAAGGGTTTTGTAGTGCTTGAAATAAGCTTTAAAATGAGCTTTATCAAAAGTCTTTTGCACGTAAAATAAGTGAGCTATATTGCAAATAAGCGGAGCATCGAATGTTTTTTCTTTACAATCAATGGGTTTAAATAAGTGCCATTTCCACCAAAACTAAAATTATTCATATTCCGCCTAGAATTAACTTTATTATGAAGAGTTTTATAGATTGTATTAGTTTGGCTGCTTTAGGACACATAGTTTTCAAAAAAGTCACGATTAAGGGAGGCTGTGATTGCGCTGCCACGCGCTCTTTAAACAATCATATCTCCGTCAATATTTATTTGATAGAAAAAACAAAAAACCAAATTGTTTGTCAGAAAAATACCTAAATTTTTTATCCCTACACTTTTATACGTATCTGTCGTCATTTTTGAGATATTATGAAAAAGGGGTGGGATTTTTAAAAATTAGAAATTCTCGATTTTTTTTCAATCGTGACTTTTTTGAAAACTATGTGTCCTAAAGCAGCCAAACTAATACAATCTATAAAACTCTTCATAATTAAGTTAATTCTAGGCGGAATATGATTAATTTTAGTTTTGGTGGAAATGGCACTTATTTAAACCCACTGATTCAAAAGAAAAAACAGTCGATGCTCCTCTTATTTGCAATACAGCTCACTTATTTTACATGTAAAAGACTTTTAATAGTGCTCATTTTAAAGCTTATTTTAAGCACTACAAAACCCTTTTTGATTAGAAAGCATAAAATGCATTTGCTCGCTGATAGATGCTATTGACTACATCGATGAAATTCCAGATAAAATAAAAAACGGCTTTGATCTTTAATATCTAGCTTAATATTGCACTTAGAATACTTTATAAAAAACCAAATTGTTAATTTTTTTACCTGCTTCAATTTTGTTCCTTATGAAATTTTCGATAAAACTTATATTTTTGGAGATATTTGAAAAACATCGATGAAAAAAGTGAAAAATTTTCAAGTTTTCAATTGCCAATAACATGAAAAGTATTAGATTTTTCGAAAAACTTTATAGATGATTTTTTGCTTAAATTTGGACCTTCAATCGATATCCGAGGTTATTTTGAAAAAAAAAACCATTGACTTCCGAGAAGGGGTGGCAACCACCCCCAGGGTGGTGGCGGAGTTCAAATCATTTTCACTTTTGAAGTTAATGGTAAGATGAACCTAATTCCAAAATTTCATGCAAATCGGATCACAGTAAAAAAATTCGGACCTATAATGCTTCATTGACTGCACTAATATATTAGTGTATTAAAGTAACATATAGTCTTCTGAAAATCAAATTAAGTGAATAGTTAGACATAATAATTTATATCAATTATCTTTCTCGTCTCCGCTAAACTACACCGTTGTCATTGGTTAATTAATGAAACTCATTAATACATCACTATCTACTTATAGCTACAGCGAGCACACCACAGACTCTACACCTACATGTATTAGTTTTAATGCTGAGTGACACGCAGTGCCACGCATTACGAAGGTACGCTAGTAGGTATGTATCACGTATTCCTGACATCATAAAACTTTTGTTTGTTTACGGTTTTTTTACTATATTTTATTATAGTAGATCAACAAAGTAGCTTCACCTTAAGCTAGAACGCTGTTACTTGTTAATTGCCCGTAAAATGCATCATCACACCCTGTTTATACAATTCCATATCGAAGCAAGGTGGGAATACATTGTACCGGCAATGAGTTATACATTTTGATGACACGGTAATGGTAGGAACTGAATGATTTGTTCGTGGTTGAATGTTTTCTACAGTTAAACTGTAACGACGCGCGTGTTACATGACTTACAGTTCCTTACGCACTGCTGTAA
The DNA here is from genome assembly GCA_031163375.1 of Conogethes punctiferalis. NCBI lineage: Eukaryota > Metazoa > Arthropoda > Insecta > Lepidoptera > Crambidae > Conogethes > Conogethes punctiferalis. The sequence goes on from CM062095.1 coordinate 751,724, forward strand.
GCTACGTAGCAAAGCTTGAACATGATATACCCACTGCTTTTGAATTATTCTATCTGGGTGTAAGAGACCTAACAAGTATCGTATCATTTAACGGGCGCAAAATTGTGACGAATCAAAGCCTGCATCTAATTATTCGCCAACATGTCGCTTCCTGCTAGACCTGCTAGATTATACTGTAACGTTACAAAATCATACATACTTAATTATACAATATACACTTTTCGATCGGAAGCATCAAGGATGCCTGTTAATACAAAACTCTAAAAAATCTCAACTAAATTTGTTGTGCAAAATCACTTATAGAGAAATGGTGTTACCGCGGTGTAATGATGCTCAACGTCTTCTTTTGGGAATCTAAAGAGCCGAACTGTTAAGACATATTCACAGCCCTTCAGTCTAATATTCACGTTACCATTAGTTTCAATTGCGCGTGACTTCGGGCGCAACGACGTGATCGGAGAGCGCGAGATCGGGAATTAGGGGTTAATTGGAAACGGAACTTATTACAAAATGGGGAACTTATTACAAAATGGGGAACTTTTATAATAAATTGACCTATAATATTATATCTTTATGTAGATATCAAGATCTTCTTTATAACACAAAACATACAACATTACAAATACAAACTTGACATAATATTTACTTATTTCGACTAGATTTAAATTCTAAGCAACAACAGGAAATACAATTTGCTATTTATGATTCTTTTTTTTTGTATATTTATTAAATGTCTGCTTTGAGACTCCATAAGAGTAGGAACACCTACAAACGTTTTATATAATCTGAGAAACCACCCCCGTTTCTCGGTGGTTAGAGCAGAAAGGTTCAATCAATTTAGAAAATAAACTTTTCTATTTTGTCTCTGGTAAGAGTTCTGGGATCTTCATTGGTGTTCATAGTACAAGATAAACTAGAGACCAGATGATTGGTGTATTCGGTGCGAATATATTCATAGTACGAGTAACACCTTTCTTCTTTTCTTATGACTTTGTGAAAGTGAAATCCAGTAGGCATGTTTACACAAAAAGAAACATTCCCTTTGTAAATAATAAATTTAGATCCTAATGTTGAAATAAAAGTCCTGGTAGTAATTTAAAAGAAACAGGAACGTTCCTAACTTGAGAATTACGTTTGTAACAAAGTCTTTATCCCGCGTCCCGAGGGAAATACTGGTTCGCTAACTATTTCCAACGAAACGAAAAATATTGTGTTGTGTCACCGATATGCCATAAAGTCCCGCATTGAGATATGTATTCGTGTCCCTACATGATTATTACAATAGACACCTTTTTGGGGCGATTTAATACTCAAGCTGCTACTAAGAGGAAGTGTAGATTTCTGAAGAGATCGAAAACCATCGTCGTTAGATTTAAAAAAGTTTTTTTTTATAGTGGCTCGACATAATGGCTTCCCTACGCCTAAAGCGAAAGAGAGGCCCAAGTCGCTGTGACAACTGGCAAGTAACTGGTCAGTTACCTTTCAGTTGCCACTGCCATGCTGGCCCAACCCTAACCGCCCACGAGCTCCGGACACCCTACTCACCAGCAGAAACACGACCCGAAGGTCATTTGGCTGCGGTATTTTATAGGGTGGAGGTCCTTCCCCGGACGGGCAGCTCAATTCGTGCGAAGATTCGCTATGCCCTACCTCTCTTAAAAAAGTAAATCGCAACATACACCACGTTGGTGAGTTCCCGATCACGAGTAAAAACTATTCGATTAGAGGGACAGCGAGATGACCGCCGTGATTAATCGCTTCCTAACAAACGAGACATGGCTGCCTTGTGGTAGCAATGACCTCTCATGTGGACTTGTAAGGCTTTGGAAGGACAGATAGGACTTTTAATTACTGTGAGTTTAAGTTTTTTTATTACTGACTGGCTCGGTGGCTCAATTGGTAGTAACCTCTGCCTTCTAAGCCAAGGGTCGTGGGTTCGATCCACATTACATACATTACAAACATTTGTGTGCATGAACATGTCTGTTTGTATTGTTCTGGGTGTTTTCTATGTATAATATGTATTTATTTACAAAAAAAATGTATCTAAGTAAGTTTATCAGTTGTCTAGTACCCATAGTACAAGCTTCGGCTTAGTTTGGGGCTAGATGGCGCTGTGTGGCCCAGCGTGGCATGTCTTGGGTTATTTATTTATTTAGGTACTGTGAGTGGCAGACGAGCAAGCGGAACATCTGATGTTAAACGGTTACCGCCGCTCATAGACTCTGAAATGCCAAGAGCACAGCTAAGCCGCTGCCTACCGTGAGGAAAGAGTTCTCTTTAGACCACGTTTGAAGAAGGACAAGTCGTAGCGATCGGTAAACCCCGCGGCTGGGAGCTCATTCCAGAGCTTAAACGTACGCGGAAAGAACGACCGTTGGAAACGAACAGTTCTTGAAAGAAACGTTTCCAAATGGTTTGGATGGACTCTGCCGCGGCGTCGAGTAGTGCGATGGTAAAATGGTGACACTGGCATAATGTCAAACAGTTCCTCAGAGCACTCTCCATGAAATAGTCTGTAGAAGACGCAAAGGGAGCCAAAGTCTCTCCGCAGGTCTAACGACTCCAAGTTGTTAGTGAGATCGGGATCACCGACAATTCGCACAGCTCGTCGTTGGAGGGCGTCAAATGGGTCTAACTGGTATTTTGAGGTGCCTGCACAGACACGAGAGCAGTACTCCACATGAGGGTATAATATAATGAGCGTAGAAGCACTGGATAGAACTATTTGAGTGATGAATGTACCCACGCCATAGTCCGTGTCGTTCCTGGATTTAGAATATTCCCATAATCCCATCTCATCCCGTGGTTGTCGTAGAACTAGAAAAGAATATAAACGGGCAGCAGTGTTTACCTGGGTAGAAATTAAACTGTGGTTACCAACCCGCCTGCCAGGCGAGGCAAGTTCCCCCAATGATCATTGTCGCAGCGACTTGAGCCTCTCTTTCTTTCCATCACACAATAAATAATAACCCAAGACATGCCACGCTGGGCCACACAGCGCCACCTAGCCCCAAACTAAGCCGAAGCTTGTACTATGGGTACTAGACAACTGATAAACTTACTTAGATACATTTTTTTTTGTAAATAAATACATATTATACATAGAAAACACCCAACCCAATACAGACATGTTCATGAACACAAATGTTTGTATTGTGCGGGAATCGAACCCACGACCCTTGGCTCAGAGGGCAGAGGTCACTACCAAATGAGCCACCGAGCCAGTCATACAATAGGAGGCCATCAACGCTGTGCTTCTATAAAAAATGTTTTTGATTTGTAAAACATTATAGTAGTATCCAATACAATTTCTGCAAATAAATAGATTCACGCGCAATATTTTTGTGCGTCAATTTTTCCCTACTAGTCTCACAGTGGGTAGTCCCTAAGGACCAGACCTTCACAAAAGGCCGTTATTATCTTATTATTTATCGTCGCCCTCAGTCCTCTTTAAACTCCCTTTGAAATATGTACTTATTGGCTGTTCCCTTGTATTGTTTCGTCGCGATGTAACGCGGATATATTGGTAGTTTGTACTTTATTACTTCAGTATATTTCGCTATGGAGAAATAATACGGCCGTTTAACTTTTTTATGGGTTATTTTTGTGACGTAATGGGCTGCGCGTTTGTTCTAATCTGCTGCGGAGCGCAATTACCTGGTCGTTTTCAAGGATGTTTGTCGACATTGAAAATGTTTTGTTTTCAACGTAGGTACTGGGTATTATGTGTACCTACCTACATAGATTATGTTGTATATTTCACCGTAAGATTGTAAACACCGTTAGATTATAATCTATCCAGAGAGATTGTTAACTGTCGACAGATTGTGAAACGAAAGTACTGCTTACAATTTAACGTATTATTTAATGTAATCAATCAAAATGAAAACGTGAAATTGTGTTAGCGTATGCCACGGAACGCATCTCGCGCGCTGATTGGTTGAACTGAATATGACCTGTGCCGCCATATTTGTTGACCATCACAAATGATATCTATAAATAAATATCTACATTCTACCCATCTCATATATTATATCATCTTTCTGAAGCTATTTACTTGAGCAAGACTTATTCCAAATCCTTTTAATCAATCACCCTGAACGATCGTTTTCAGTTGATCCTAAAATTTTATTACACTACATCTTATTAATGAAGGTACATCTTTGACGCAATCAAAATCAAACCATATGCCGCCAGAGATAAGGATCGGTGTTGATTTTTTGGATATTTACCTATTCTCTTGAAACGGGCTTCATGGCAAAAAGTTGTAATTTAATGACCGTAGCCCAAAAGAGGGAAGGTGCTTGGGACGCCGCTAATAAAGGCTAAATTAAATAACCTAATACTGGGTCTAGTTAAAGTGATTGTGAAAAGGCAAGCAGATGGGAATCGACCCATCCTCAGGGAGGATCATTCTGAGGACAGAGACCTCATTTCGTTTATGGAGAACGAATCGTTAGATTCATATTCTCGAAATGGACGAAGTGGATAGTTACATGGAGCCTTCACTATCACTACATATGTAGTATAAAACTAAGTAGCTTTTGTTGTCTGTCTGTCCTTATGTATGTGCCGCAGTCATCTGGTTGAATCTCCTATTCAATTGAATGGCTAGCGCGCGCGTTCATTGAATGACGACATTCAATTGAATGCCTAAAGGACAACTCGTCAAGTTATTGATTGAAACGTTCAATGTCTTGACTGAACGTCATTTCAGCATATCGTTGAATGGGTAAAAGCCAACTTTAGTCTATAATTTTATTACGAATAAGTCAGTTTATAGTAAATCTAATCAAAAAAATTGATATTTTAGATATCAATTTTGAAGAGGAGTGTTATGTGCGAGTTTGGATGCTAATTTGAATCAGACCCATTCTGCCACCGATTTACAAACGACATAAATACTGACTATAATTTTTCTCATATTTATACAAAAATAAGTTGTTTTTTCAAAGTAGCAAAAGCAATAAAGTCACATCTGCTTGCAGCCGGCGAAGAGAGGTTATGTTTATTAATAAACCACGTGTGCGGAGGGAGTTACTTAAAACTTTCCCTATCTACGAGAGAACTTTTCTGATTAAACCGCCCTGCGTTTATCAAGTCTTCATCTGTCAGGAGCTTTTCCTTTTCTTTCATAATAAAAAACTTTCTAAAGTTGCACTTTATGCTGAGGAATCACTTTTTCTTTTTTGATTTGAGTTTGAAAGTATACAACATCTTTATGGTACTTCCGAGTAACTTTAAGTCGAGTACAATAACATTATACAAGGTGCGTTTGTTACTCAAAGTTTAATACTGAAAATATTAAACTTCTCGTACAAAATGGTCGCTGCAAAATTTAAATTCACATTATTTACTGGTTTTTAAGAGTGTTAACTTGTATAGGTACGTATTGATATATTTACTAGTTCTCAAATTCTATAAATACATAACAACAATCAACAATATTTTAGTTAAAATGTAAAGTAATAATATAGACTTAGGTTCCTAATCAACATTAACACACTAAAGTTACCTATGTATTCAAGGTGAAGTAATAAACATATTGGTTTGACTTTCAATTATTAGGTTGTATAAACATATCTCCCAGATAAAGTATTATTTTAAGGAAATGCTTCCCCTAATAATTTTATGCCAAAAGAGCTGCCTTTAGGCATCAATCACCTGATAAGAAAAGCTATGAAGCTTACACCCTATTGTATTTATTTTGGGGTAGGTTAGGGTTACCTTTCACATATTATAACCATCTCCATTCCCAATCCTCTCCATAATTAATTTTATCAACCAGAACGTCATCGAATCGTAAACGAATCAATTACAGTCGTAACACGCAAAAAAAATCTTCCGGCAACAATTTGCGTATCTTCCATCATCATAACACAATTACCTCTCAAAACGATATCCGCCGACCTTGGTCCGGCTCAACACCACCAAGACAACAGGCCAGTAACTACACTACACAAGCACTACACCTCACTAGAACTACACGCGGGACGCGTGGCGGGCTCCCCCGGGCGACTCGGGACGCGCCTCCGACTGCGACGGCCGCCCTTGCGCCACTGCCGCCCGCCCAACGCCAAACGAAAGCGAAAATCAGCCCCTACCTCCCGCATCCCTCTCGCACTAACTCATCGGACATATTTCCGTCTCGGGGCGAGTTTTCCCAACAGTTTTCAATGTCCCCGCCGGCCCATTGACGCCTCGGTGCCACGCGGCGGATGCACCGCCGTCAAGGGCCACGCGAGCCCTTCGCGAGGGAAGCGGTGCAATTTAAGGAAACGGGAGTCAGTGATGCTTTCATATTTTAAATCCATAAGGATGCGCGGTACAAAGTTGTGCGTGATATTTGACGCTGTGCAAAAGATGATGTTAATTTTTTTTTGTCCGAAACTAACGACCCGACTTCGTTCACGCTGTACATATCCTACCTGTAACCCACTATATATCTGACCCTTTTTTCTCTAAAAAAAACCATCCTCGTACTTCAAGGAGCATTCTAAAAAATGTTAGCCAAATCGGTTCAGCTGTTAACAACACATTTTGCGGTTGTCTTTTATAGATGGGTTTGCACTCGACTGCATTTCACCTGAAGGTAAGCGATATCACAATCTACGATGGGGAAGCGCTCACCCAACAACAACCGATGCTCGCCTTGAACATCGGAAGAATATATCACTCGGGGAATAACGGTGTATGTAGTGTAAATGTCATATTTTAATATTAACTAGCTGTGCCAGGAACGTCCCACGCGTGGATATCGGGTTTCAATAATAACGGACTTCCATAAAATGGTGCTAAATTTTAAGTTAGACATTTAGCAATACACTGGTGAAAACTGCATTCAATTCCATGCGGTAGTTTTTGCGTGATGCGCGTTGAAACACAGAAATAAAAACGTCTCCCGTTTTCCCGACATTTCCCTTCACTGCTCTGCTCCTATTGATTGTAGCGTGATGAAAAGTATACTATAACCTGCCCAGGAGTATGAAAAATAAAATCGTACCAAGTTTAGTTAAAATCCGTCCAGTAGTTTTTGTTTCTATGACGAACAGACAGACAGACAAAAATTTTACTAATTGCATTATCGGCATCAGTATCGATCACTAATCACTCCCTGATAGTTATTTTGAAAATATAATTTAATGTACAGAATTGACCTCTCGACAGATTTATTGACAATTCTAAATCAGCATAAGCGACTGTTTTAAGATTACTGGCTCGATGGCTCAAATTAGTAGTGACCTCTGCCCTCTGAACCAAGGGTCGTGGGTTCGATTCCCGCAAAGTACTAACATTCGTGTTCATCAACATGTCTGTTTGTACTGGTCTGGGTGTTTTCTATGTATAACATGTATATATTTACAAAAAAAAAAGTATCTAAGTAAGTTTATCAGTTGTCTAGTACCCATAGTACAAGCTTCGGTTTAGTTTAGGGCTAGATAGGGATGTGTGGCCCAGCGTGGCATGTCTTGGGTTATTATTTATTTTTTATTATTATATGCATAGATGTGATCATTCTTAGCTTAACAACATGAGGATTCGTAACAGCAATATTTCCACAGCTCACGTACCGACTCTTTGTTTATTTGCCGCTAGTAGCTACAGGAAAATAGAGCGCGTATAGAGTGCGTAGCAAATTCTCTAAGCTTCTTAGATTCGCAAACCACTGAACGGGTATTAAGAGAAAAATCCTTTAAGGAAACAACAGATGTTTCGTATTCCATTCTTATTTGTTCTATAGAACATCCTACGGAATAATCCACTCACTTTGTTAAATAGTACGGAAATTATTTGAAAATTTATTATTGATATCATTTTATGCGTCGCGTAAGGCGAGAATAAAAGTTTATACAGACCACTACATGGGCAATTTGCATCTGTTACAATATCTGTAAATTCTTACTTTCATGGAAAAGCAAGAATTTCATGAAAAAAATAGGAAACAAAAGTACCTATTTAACTGTTTAGTATGTAGGTATCTATAGCGGGGAGACGCGTCAAGCAAACAACGTAGCTAGTTGCACACTGGTTTATTCTCATATAATAGGCGGGAGCGCAGCCGCGCCTTTATCTAAAACTACCCTATAATAAATATATAACAACCCCTCCCTACACATTTAAGAACTAAAAGAATGGCTTATAGTTAACTCTAGTCCTAATCCGTCTAGACCTGACGTTTGGTTGAGCAGGCGTATCTTGGTCGCTGGCATCGCTCGGTGCGCTCTCATACTCGTCCTCATCACTCTCCTCTTCCCTGGTGTTGGTGTCTACTGGCTGCTCTGGGGTCGGAGACCGATCACCAGGTGGTGCTGTCGCAGAGTCGATGTTAGGACTCACCGAGCTGGAAATGTTTTCGACCACGTCTGGCTGCCACTCATGCTGTAATGATCCAGTCGTCTCCTGATCTTTGCGCAATCTGATCTGGTCGATATGTCTGGTTACTTCAGTCTGTAACTCGGGCACGTATACGACGTACATTACGGTACCAATTCGCCGACGTATCACGCCTTTGATCCAACAAAATTTTTGTGAACCACTAAACTTTTTAATCCACACTGCTTCGTTCTCATTCAAGTCAGGTCTAGAAGTTCCTTTATAGTGCTTAGCCTGTAAGGACTGATTACGTTCTACCGTCAGAGCGAGGGTCGTGGATGAAGGAGTGACGCAAGTCGGGTTTAGCAAGTCCAGCTTCGACCGTAAGGGCCTGCCGAATAACAACTCGGAGGGCGATTTTCCTGTGGTGCTGTTTTTGGAATTACGATAATCGAATAAGAACTTCGAAATTTTGTCTGTTGCTACATTATTGTTACAAGACAAAAGTATACCCTTGAGCCCCTTTTTTACAATTTTAACAAAACTTTCGGCTTGACCATTACTAGAGGGATGGTAAGCTGGAGAAAAAATTTGTTTGATACCGTTTAAACTGCAAAAATGTGTGAACTCATGAGACGTAAAAGATGTACCGTTATCAGACACCAACGTATGCGGAACACCGAACCTAGACATAAAATCTATAAGTTTATCTATCACTGCTTTGGAGCCGTATGACGTTTTCATACAATAACATTCGACCCATTTAGAATATGCGTCTACGACAATTAAATACATTTGATTATGGAATGGGCCCAAAAAATCTACATGTATTCTATGGAATGGGCTGGGGGGGTGCGGCCACGGCGCGAGCGGCGCTCGGCGCGGCGTCGGGCGCAGCGCGGCGCACACGCCGCACGCCGCCGCCACGTTCTCCAGGCGCCGGTCCACGCCTGGGAACCACAGGCGCGCGCGCGCCTCCGCTTTCATCTTCACTACGCCAAAATGTGAGCTATGTAATTCGTTACAAATTGTCTCTTGTAATGTGCTCGGAATCACGACCTTATGACCGCGCATTAAAACGCCATTTTCAATAGATAAATCTAACCGACAACAAAAGTATGGTTTCAAATTATCATCCTTTACGCAGCGTGGCCAACCATTCAATACATAATATCTAACTTTAGATAACACGGGATCGTTATCGGTCTCGAGGCGCAGGCGCCGGGCCGTGACGGGCAGGCTCCCCTCCACGACGAAGTTAACGTAAGCCCCGCGCTCCTCCGATGCCTCTCGCGCCCCCTCCCCGGTCTCGTCCGCCGGGTCGTGTCTAAATGTTCGAGATAAATAGTCAGCATTATTATCACTACTACGCACGTATTCTATTACATAATTATATGCTGATAAGAATATGGCGTAACGTTGTAACCGGTTGGCGGAAACCTCGGGAATGCCACGATTTGGGCCGAAAATTGTAATCAATGGCTTATGGTCAGTTCTCAGAGTAAAGGGATCGCTCCTACCATATAAATACTGGTGAAAACGCCTCACCCCAAAAATAATCGCAGTAGCCTCCTTCTGAATTTGCGAATATTTTTTCTCTGCGGGTGCCAACGTCCTAGAAGCAAATGATATAGGCCGCTCGGCGCCGTCGGCGCAGCGCTGGGACAACACAGCGCCCAAGCCGGTGGGCGATGCGTCCACGGTCAGTATCAGGTTCGCGTCTACATCAAAATGTGTTAGCACCTGATCTGAGGCCAACATTTTTTTAATTTTTTCAAAAGCGTACTGATGTCTAGGCGCCCAAATCCACTTTGTATTTTTATGCAATAATTCGTATAACGGGCTTAACAAAGAAGATGCATTTTGAATAAAATTTCGATAATAGTTTACGAGGCCTAAAAATGACTGCAGTTGTGCGACACTTGTTGGTGCCTGAGCCTCCAGTATACTCTTGACTTTATCTGGTGACTTCCTGATTCCTGTTTTGTCTATTATGTGCCCCAAATACTGTATTTCATTTTTGTAAAAATCACATTTATTTTTCTGAAGTGTAAACCCGGCGGATTCTAATCTCTCTAACACTGCATGGAGCCTATTTTTATGTTCTAAGTACGTTTTCCCAGTCACACATACATCATCTAACAGACAGACGACTCCCTCAATGCCAGCCAGAACGCCTTCCATTACTCTTTGGAAAATAGCCGGGGCGCTCGCCAAACCGAACACTAGGCGCGTATATTTAAATAAACCGCGGTGAGTGTTGATACAAGTTAGCTTTTGTGCAATCTCCGATAACCTGCACTGATTGTAAGCCATAGAAAGGTCAATTTTCGAAAATTGCTCTCCCCCGTGTAACTTAGCAAATAGTTCCTGAACTGTCGGCAATGGATATTTATCGACAATAAGAAGTTTGTTAATGGACACGGAGTAGTCGGCACACAACCTTACTCCGCCGTCTTTTTTCAAAACTGGTACAATAGGGGACGCGAACTCTGAGTGCTCCACTGGCACCAACACCCCCAATTCTAATAGGCGATCTATTTCTTTATCGATTTTGGTTTTTAAAGCAAAAGGTACTGGCCGAGGCTTAAAAAAAATAGGAGTCGAACCCGATTTTAAATGTAAATTGACCTCATATTTATTGAAACACCCCAAATTATCAGAAAATAACTTAGGGAACCTTTTTGATAAACTATGAGCGAATGACTCATTTAACTCCGAACAAAAATAATTAGGAACAGGAGCTAACTCGAGATGAAAAGCTTGGATAAAATCACGGCCCAACAACGGTGGCCCGCCGCCCCGCACCACGAACAGATCGAGGTCACAGGCGCGGCCCTCGTAGCGCACACGCACCCGCGCACATCCTAACGTGTTAATTCTACCGCCCGTATAATTAAGTAACTTACGATTGGTACATGATAACGGTACATTACTGAAATACGCATCGTATGCCTTTTTGGAGATCACACTAACGGCCGACCCGCTGTCGATTTCGAATTCCAAAAACATCTCGTTCACCTGTATCCGTTCCGTCATCGGTTTACCCTTAGAACAACGAATGTTACACAAATAAGACGACTCACCATCATCTCCTTCATCCCCAACCGCCTCCTCGACATATTTCACTTTATCACTTTTTGCCGAACACATTCGTTGAAGATGACCTTTTTTCCCGCATTTTTTGCACTTATAACTTTTGAACCGGCACTTATCAGCACTATGATTGGTAAACCCGCACACGCTGCACTTCGCGCTCGCTGCGATGCTGAAGACCGGCTCGGGGGCCGCGGCCGCGCGCGCCGGCGCCGCCGCTGCGGCAGCCTCGCGGGCGCAGCGCACGCTCTCGGCCAGCTCCACCGCCTTGTTGAGGGTTAGCTCCTGCAGATTCTGCGCGAACAACTTATCTTTTTCGTGCCCTGCCGCCATCCCCATGACAAACTTATCCAGCGCAGCCTCCTCGAGACTCTTGAAGCCGCAATGCGCCGCCAATCCTCTTACTCTTGCCGCCCATTGTGAGTGAGTTTCGCCTGGCCGCTGAACAGCCGAATAAAAGTGGAACCGTTCTGCGAAGCCGCACCTTCTTGGTGTAAAATGCACATCCAACAGCTCCACAATAACGCTGTACTCCAATTCTTCCAGCTTGTTCGGTAATGCCAGGTTACTAGCTAGTTTGTAAGTCGCTTCCGAAAACGCGCTCAGCAGAATCGCCCTTCGCTTGACCTTGCCCTTGTCGTTCACGTCGTCCAAGTCGTTAGCTATAAACCATTGTGTGAGTCTCATTTTATAGCTGTTCCATTCTTGCGACTGGTGGTCAAATGAAGACAATACTCCGAAACAGGTTGTCGCAGACATTATTGCGTAGGATCGTCGCCGCCAGTTGTTTAGTATGTAGGTATCTATAGCGGGGAGACGCGTCAAGCAAACAACGTAGCTAGTTGCACACTGGTTTATTCTCATATAATAGGCGGGAGCGCAGCCGCGCCTTTATCTAAAACTACCCTATAATAAATATATAACATTAACCAACTGGATATCTGGAATTTATAGCTGCAATATCAAGTGTATATCACGCAACGGGCGCAATCCGCGTGACGTCACGCGATGGGCGCGTGATTGGGCCGTGATGGGCGCGTGATTGCGCCGTGATGGGCGCGGGACGGCCGCGTGACGCCGAGTGATTGATATCAGAGCGGGATTCGGCGAATTAGCTATGTGCAATGAATCAGGCGTGCGAGTGACCGACTGGTTGTTCAATGTTTGATTGTGATGTTATTATTTAGGATTGTGTAGATTGTAGGTTTTCTGTACTTCACATACTTTATGCAGGAGCATTCTACAGTTAATTAAATAAATAAATAAATAAAGCAAAAGTGTTATGGTTCTTCCGGTCTAAGATCAAACATATTTCGATTATGTTCAGTAATGATTACAGACGTAATGACCACTTTTAGACAGATACAAAAGACTTAATTTCTTGGCCAAAAACGAACAATAACTGTACTTTTTAAAAATGGAAATATTGTGAGAGTAGACGTTATACTTTTTGCAAGAAACTTACTCAGTTTACTTTTGAGACCTAAACTTAAGTAAAGCTATAATATGTAGCAGTATGCAGTACCACAAAGTTGACAAGTAAATTGTATTATGCCAAAACCACCTTCTTCGATCCGATACATTTTGTCTGATACACTTTTTTATTCTGAGTTGGTAACAACATAATAACTATTTTTTTAAACACCACAATACGAAACCAACATAAATATCAGACAACATCACATACATTGCTCTGATCCCAAAGTAAGTAGCTTAAGCACTTGTGTTATGGGTGTCAGAACAACGAAAGTACCACAAATAAATACTTAAATACAAATATAAACACCCAGACACGGAACAAACACAAGTGTTCATCACACGAATGTTTGTCCCGGGTGGGAATCGAACCCACGACCCTTGGTTCAGAAGGCAGGGGTCACTACCAATTGAGCCACCGATTCAGTTATGACATGACTCAATATAGAAAAGCTCAATTAGAATAAGAATACCTTATTACCTTTGGACAATACAACACACAACAATAACACTCGTAATTAGATACATATTACAACTTCATCATAATAATGAGGTAAACCAAACAATCACATGAAATAGCAAGACCGGACGAGATGATTTCCTGAATTCAACCTTCCCGAAATCGGCCCATACATTTACGAGTACAAAAGTTCATCAAAGGAATAACATTCAGACGCCCAAGAAAGGAAGCACTCCGCCGCGCTCCATTAGACCGTCAGGTTCAACAATGTTCACCGTGAGGCACGCGTGACGCACTCGCGTCGAGGGCCCTCCGCCCTCCGGCCCTCCGGCGGCCCTCGGGACCGCGAGCCGGCTCACGTCGCGACGACTCAAGAACAATGACGTTTGTATGTAAAAAGTTCATTTTGTGACAATGATCTGAGCTTGTTAATAAATATAAATAAAAAAGCTGGCTATTGAGCAACTTGTGGTCCAGGGAAAGGTTGAGGTTACCAGTGTGCCTAGCACGAACATTTACGAAAAAGTATGCGTAACGTTTCCGTAAACATTTGTATGAAACTTGGTACAGCGCCCCTATCGTGCGTAAGAGGTACTACGTTTACGTAGTGAAAATTATCGCCCGTTTACGGTTACGTTACGCATACTTTTTCGAAAGTGTTCGTGCTAGGCACACAGGCCACGAGGGAGATCGCCTATGAGATGGACGGACCAGATAAAGGCCACAGTAAAGGGCTCACCGTCGCTACTCGAATGCACGAGGAAGGCAGCTGTGAGAGAGGAATGGCGGCGTGTTGTGATGCTGGCCTCCAACGCCTAAACTGACGACCACGACCACTCTGTCAAGAGTGACATCGACGAAGAATTAATTTCCTTCATTTCACAGCACTCATTGTTCTCAGACAATATCCAATTCCTTTTGCATCTACATAGCAGTATTCATACCCACTACACGTTCGGTAATCAACCCTTGGCATCGCAATCGCTATGACAAATGGACAGCCAATGACGGTACCGCTCGGAATCGGATTCGGATTGTTTGCGCCAGTCATTGCGCAATCACTTACGTGTCAGTACACAACGTGTGTTCTTTGTTCTGTCAGTCAGGGAAACGCGATATGGGAAGGTATCTGTTACTAATTGATTGCAATTATAACTACTTAGATCTTCTATCTTTGCGTTTCGATGGCAAATCGAAATCAAACACGCTGTGCCCAGTGCTCCGCCACCCCGACCGCACCCCAGACACGGACATTAGCTCGGTGAGCGAGCAGGTCTCTCCACTCGTGGGACAGCAGACCAGGTGAGACATACTTTGGAGAGGGGCACCACACTCGCAGGCAAGGTCCGACCCATCAGACCTTGGCTGAGAGTGTGTGACTACTTAGATTATAATCCATATTAATGAACTTTTAATTGATGTAAGGGTTAATTCTCCGAGTGGTTTCCGGATTTAGAATAGGAGCACCATCTCATCCCGTGGGTGTCGTAGATGACTAAGGGAATATCAGGAAAGGGGGAGCAGCGTCTACCTGGGTACAAATAAAACCTACTGCGGTGTGGTGCCTAAGGCAAATCCCCTCCAAATGGACATTGTCATTGGGGGAGGCCTATGTATTCTCCGTTTTAGGAGTGAGTCCCACATAACCCAGGTGTACTGTACCTAGCCCTGGTATATGCGTAAAGGCATTCAGGCAAAGGCAAAAAAGGCATATGTCTTTGGTTAGGTTATGATGATGATGTGAGGCGAACCAATTTAAATTTCGACATACGCAGCTAGCACAATTATTAGGTTTTATGACACAGGGCACAAACATGACCTAGGTAAACCATTTGGGTTATTTTGATGGTTCCCAATCCCAAAAGTAAACTGTTTTAGTCTTGAAGCAAAGTGTCACTTATAAAATACATGTTGTATTTTGGTGGGACGATAACTTGAAAAATATGCCTAGCCCAAGATGGATACAGGTTACCCAGATGGGGATGGTGATTGATTTATTTATTGACTACACACCAATAATATCTTCATATAAATCTCTCCTACATCTTTTTAGTTCAAGATTCCAAAAACCGTTTACCAAAACTCGATAATATTATCTAGAAAGCTCCATAATAATGCCCTTTAGATTCCAGCTGCCGCTCCTAATATGCGGCAAGATAAACACCGGTACGTCGGCTGTAACTGCCATTAGGTAACTACGATGGTAACTACCCGCAGTAAGTCACGCGGGCGCCGCTGCATTTAATTAAACGGGGGATGGTGGGACCCGCTCCGCGCGTCACTGTGAGAACACTGCTTATGTGTGAAATAACCACCTGTCCATATTGCTTGTACTTGTATAAGTTAGTTTTCATACTAAAACATCCGCTATAAGGTTATGAATATAATTGTTATCATCAGCCTTTGACAGTCCACTATTGGTCCATGGTCGAGCAATTGGAGACAATTGGAGGCCTATGTCATGTATATTTCCATAATTTATTAATCCGGAAAAAAGTGGACCAAATCGTTGTTTGTTTTACGGCGATCGTCTAAGTATTAAAGTATGTACGTTTACCTTATTAAGCTTATGACTTATACGTTTTTCGAAAACAGTTCATTAATTTAAACAAATGTAGGTATACCAGAAAAGCAGAAAAACGAGTTGGTGATCTGCCTATTATTCTTTCGATGTTAATTACGCTAGAAGATAATTTACTGCGACGTAAATCGTAAATTTTGAACGATAGAGCATTGAAAGAGCATTTCTTTATACGAGTAGGTATGTGGACTTGTATATCACAAGCCAAGAAAATGCTCTTTTAGATTTCAATGTGCCGGACGATTGAATCAATCGGCCCATTGTCACAAATACACGCTAATTTATTTCTCTTTACCAACCAATTTGAGCAACTTCCGAGCTAGCATTGTTGTGGTAGAGTTTATAGGTAGTCGTATAAAGGTCGAATCAAATGTCATCTTCCCTTCGGGCGAGTAATCCGCACAAACAATGCTCCCCGCCTGTCCCGTCCTACCCTTAAAGGGCCCAACTGAACCCCAAGATTTACAACAGCCGGCTCGGCGAACACTATTACAATGAGTATGTGATAGAAACAGCGGCGACGCACACTGAGACTTGAAAACCGACATTCAATTAAATTTGTTGTATACCTATTCTGATTCGAATCCCGCTGCACAGGGATATGTAAAAAAAAAAAAAAATATTATACATACAGACGAATTGAGAACCTCCTCCTTTTTTCGAAGTCGGTTAAAAAGCGAACTTGTGTAATGGATTCTGGTAAACGCTCCAAGTTCTCTGGTTGTATGAAGTATAGGTAAAGCAGAATGTTATTTTGAAATTAGTCCATTTATAAAATGCTTGCTCAAAATAAATAGCCATTACTAGAATCTACACTTAAATACAATACTCTCAAAAATGATAAGCAATAAGCTAAGATGAAAACCGAATGAAAAGCTTATGTGTTTTTAGTTTTCCTTCAGAAAACGCATAGCTTTCTACCCAATTACAAACTGAACGATTATATTTGACGATAAATTATAATAGGTATTATGCCGATTAGCTGCTTGATCAATCAAATAGCACTATAGGTGGACATTAGACCTTATGATACCTTGTGGATTTATTGTTAGTGGAGTATCAAGCCATCACAAGAAGTGGATTGGCTTTGCACTGCACAAATCTAGAGATGCGTTGCCTTTTGTCACACTCCCGCTTCTAAGAATGCCTCCCATATTCATTTTATCATTGTGACGCCTCTTCTGGTAACAGATCACGCATAAATCTCTCCTTGAAAGGCGGTTATTCTTCCCAGTGCACGCTTTGGGAATACCGGGCCAGCCGGAGTATTAGGCGGCGCGACCGCTAACTCATAATTACTCCGGCAAGTTCCGAAGACCCCCCCATGTACTCCTCTATGAGACCACTAATTGAAACGACATGAGCCCACGCGAGGCCCAACTTGGTCCGCGACTTGAGCCAACTTGCGACGGGCTTGTTTAGATAACACCCTATAGCGTGGAGTTGTGCCAGAACTTAACAGCCTTTTCTTCCAGTAGCGAGTGTAATTGTTATAGGAACTAGTCCTCTATGGACGAGGATCGAGTCTAATTGTTATGGTTACTAACTACAATGGTTAAGAAAATGTTCTTTTTGAACGTTTATGTACATTAAACAATCCAAAGTATATACCCGAATCCGAGAAAAGCACGTGGATGAATATTTAAAAGAATAATAATTAATATTACTGTGACGATTTTTAATACATTACAATGCCCGAAAAGGGCGACTAAGTTTTAAAGAACCTATAACTTATTAAGACCAAAATGTATCACTTAGTCTGTAATAAATAATTTGAAGAATTTGTATTTGAAGCTAAGAGAAGAAAATTAATGAACATGGTGAACACAAAAACTAATAACGCGATTTTTTTATTGACATGTAAATATGTCGAAAATATTGTGGTAATTTATGGTGAAGAAATACCACAGGCCGATGACGGGCAGCAGCGTCACCGGAACAAGAAGCTACGCCCTGCGATCGCCAACCCGCCTGCCCAGCGTGGCGATTATGGGTATATCCTCCAGAGGTTTGCCCTAGGTGGCGAACAGCTGAAGAGGCCTATATCCAGCAGTGGACTGCAATAGGCTGATGATGATGATGATGATGGTGAAGACACAAGAGCACACAGGGTATCACAAATAAGATAGACAGATCAAGTAAAAAACGTAACATTTTCTACACTAATAGATGTGTCACGCTGGTTAGATTCTAGTAGTCATCCTCGTATTAGGTATACTACAACTGCCAACCACGGTCTTCAGACACGAGAGAACTACCCTGAGAGACGTTTTACAACACTTCTTCTTTGTCCTTCCCTTTTCCCATTATTTGGGATCGGGTCTCCTCACCCTTTTGCGCCAGGATAATCTATCCTGGGTTGTCTGTTCAGGCAAATGGGCTTCCTTGAGGTTTCTCTGTATTTTGGACCACCAGGTTAGTGGCGGGCGGCCTCTACCTCTCCTCTGTTCCGGTAGGTTCAGTGCAATTTTCACCACATGGTCCTCGCTTCGTCTTTTGACATGCCCATACCACCTGAGATGGTTTTCAGTGAGTTTCTGGGTGATTGGTGCGACTTTAAAGCTTTACAACACTTGAGCTCTATTATACATCTCAGAAGTGCCATTTTGTCAAGGTCACGCCACGGGCCAGTTACGTCACCTGTCAAATTAATTTATTTAGCTAACCTTAGTTTTTTAAGTCTACATTCATAGTTATAACGACTGCTAACAGAGGAACCGTAGTGTTTAAGCGGTTTGCTACGAGTGTACTACGAGCGTAGCAGGTAAATAAAACAATGCTATAGCTTATTTTAGCTCGACATACGTTACGCAGATACCTACGTAACAAACATAAATGTTCATCACATAAATATTTATCCAGGATGGAATCGAACCCACGACATTTGTTTCAAACTTCAGGGACTCTATCATTGGGGCACGAATGCTTGATATTATTTATAAGGACCAAACTGACATACGTGCAGAAGATATTTCGCAGCAGACAATTCATTAATTGTCGCCAGTTTCATCGCATTGGTTTTATTGCTTTTTTACAGCGCAATACATGCTCACACGTTAACGACTTTACACCAACCGGTTAAGGTGCAATTTGGCACGAACCCACTTGTCAAGGGGTTGGTAGAGACTAGAGATGCGCCGAATATTCGGTTGGTATTCGGTATTCGGCGTATTCGGCATCTTTTCCACTATTCGTATTCGGCCGAATTATTCGGTTTTAGTGCCGAATATATTCGGTTTGAGTATTTCTATATTCTTGGCTACATGACATGGAATAAAACTGAAGACAAGCTTTTTTTTATGTAAGATTGTTTTAAATCTATACCTACTTATAATAAATCTGTAGAGAGGTCAATTCTGTACATGAAATATATTTTCAAAATAACTATCAGGGGGTGATTAGTGATCGATACTGATGCCATAACGCAATCAGTAAAATTTTTGTCTGTCTGTCTGTATGTTCGTTATAGAAAAAAAACTACTGGACGGATTTTAACGAAACTTGGTACGATTATTCTTCATACTCCTGGACAGGTTATAGTATACTATTCATTACGCTACAATCAATACAGTGACGTGAAGTGTTGGGAAAACGGGAGAAATTTGTATCTGCATGTTTGATCGCGCATCACGCGAAAACTACTGCATGGAATTAAATGTGGTTTTCACCAATCATCACTAATCACCCCCTGATAGTTATTTTGAAAATATATTTCATGTACAGAATTGACCTCTCTACAGATTTATTATAAGTAGGTATAGATTAAAAACAATCTTACATAATAAAAAAGCTTGTCTTCAGTTTTATTCCGTGTCATGTAGCCAAGAATATAGAAATACTCAAACCGAATGTATTTCTAGAGGTCTAACTTAAAATTTGTGGAAGTTTTATGGAAGTCCGTTATTTTTGAAACCCGATATATCCACGCGTGGGACGCCGCCGGCACAGCTAGTAAGTTAATAAAATTTGCGAAGAATGTGTTAAAAAGCTAATAAATTAAAGCTCCCCCACCACCAGTCGGTTGCCTCGCCCCTTCGAACCTTTATTATCTTCTCGCTGCAAGCCGTCCTTACCTGCCCGTGGTGCAACCTGCTGAATAACGAATGAGGCTCTGGCAACCGACTGGTGGCGATATAACCATCGAGATTGACCGCGTAGCTAAATACCACAGACCGACGGTGGGCAGCAGCGTCACCGGAGCGAGAAGCTACGCCCTGCGATCGTCAACCCGCCTGCCCAGCTTGGTGATTATGGGTGCAACCTCCAGGTGTTTGCCCAAAGTGGCGAACACCTGGAGAGGCGTATCATGTCCATAGTGAGCACTGCGATTATGAAATGAAAGCAATTAAACGGCTCGCTCGCAACTTGCCACCAACGACAGACGGCGTGCATGTTTGAACCTGTTTACGTGGCAAAGCAGTAAAATGGTGAACCGAATAATTCGGCCGAATATCCGGTTCGGTAAAGATTGAACCGAATAGTATTCGGTATTCGGTTATTCGGTGAAACCACTATTCGGCGCATCTCTAGTAGAGACAGAATATCAAGAGCAGACGAAGTGGAATTACAAGCGCAATATTTCTTGGTAAAAATAGCCCAAAAAGTAACAGTAGCCTATATTCTGCGCCTTTGTCGCAGCGGGCGCGTGTACGGCCTATAGAGAATCGCAAACAGTATTCACTTCTGCTACAGTACTACTGATGGCGGTGAAACGTCTCACGAAATTGTTTGTGATAAGAAAAGTGAATATTGTATCACATATTTTAGTTATATTAACGCCTTTTAATTTAAGAGAATCCTGCATATCCTTCTCTTAATTAAAAAATATTTTCTATACCTGAAGATTGTACCACGGCCAGATTGTACCAGCTACAATAATGTCCACAATACTTTTCTGTAATGTTTTAGTATGTAGAGATGTAGTATAAAGAGTAAGTAAGTATCTATTTACAGATAGACAGGCTCGGTGGCTCATTTGGTAGTGACCTCTGCTCTCTGAGCCAAGGGTCGTGGGTTCGATTCCCGCACAGTACAAACATTTGTGTTCATGAACATGTCTGTTTCTATTGGTCTGGGTGTTTTCTATCTATAATATGTATTTATTTACAAAAAAAAATGTATCTAAGTAAGTTTATCAGTTGTCTAGTACCCATAGTACAAGCTTCGGCTTAGTTTGGGGCTAGGTGGCGCTGTGTGGCCCAGCGTGGCATGTCTTGGGTTATTTATTTAAAAAAAAAAAATATATATAGACGTTTTTCAGATACTTTAACCTTTATCTTAAGAAAAAGGTATAGGTATGGCATTAGTTATTTCTTGTGTGATGTGACTTTGGTTGCGATCGTGAACGTGATAGCCAGAATAATCTTACAAGCCAGTAAGGCGGTGTCAACTGGCAAGTGATTCTATTTGTTATCATCCGTTCCCGCTGCGACGTGGGCTCTGTTTCAATTACGCGACGGGTAGCCACTAAGCTTTGATACTATAAACTTACTTCACTGCTATCCTCCCTTCACTGTAACTCAACCTTAAATAAGGGATATAGAATTCCCGGCGAACAATACATCACGCAGGTAGCCGGAGCGCGCCCACCGCTGGCCCACTGTGGACCTTAACCCCCACTGATAGGGCGCACGCCGTAACATAACATTATTGTGTTAGCAGTCAGTGAGATTGGCGCGTGTCAACATTTGCCTGGGCATAATCAACCTTAATGCTGCCTGTTAGGGTGTGTTTTCTCGTAGGGTGAAGCGGCGGGTAATCGGCCGTCTCTCCTGACGTCAAGTAATCAACGAAACCATTTTTTTCTCTAGCACAAGTATACGTGTAGGGCTACCGGCGATTACGGTTGGCTTGTAGTATTGTGTAGCCATTCATGAGGTCTGCGGTAATATTTTGGGATACGTTTTCATTGCGGACGACCTTGAGGCGCTTTGTTGCGCTTCAACGAACAGGGGATTGTGTGTCCGATCCCCATTTTTGTGGTACTTTCGTTGTTCAGATCCCCATAACACAAGTGCTTTAGCTACTAACTTTGGGATCGGAGCAAAGTTATCATGTCTGATTTATTTAATTGGTTGGGGGCTGCGTGTTATACGGGCCTGTAGTAGTTAGATTCTGTACCTCGCGGTAATCGGTCAGCCTCTTCCATCCGCTCCGAGAACTTAGATAGTCTTAGTAACCAGTGCTTTCAATAAATCAGTGCTGGTGAAATTTCTGTTTTTTTTAAAGACAAACAGGGACGGCCTCAGACAATAATGCTTATTTTCACTCGGATTTGACTTTGAATTGATGTTTGAAAGGTTTCGAATTCGAATAGGAATTGTGAAAGTGTCGGCGATAATACCCCCGTTAGTCTTCGACTGATGCTCATAAAACAAGAGAAAACCTTAGTCATGTTCAGACCAGAGCGTGTTCGGTGTGTATTCCAATCACTTTCTTAAAATAAAAGGATACTAAAGACGAACTTAATGCTAAGAGCAATGTGCTAAGAGAACTTTTAACATTGTAAAGCTTAAAGCATGAATATTTTAGATAGATAGTAGAGATAGTTTTAAGACCCAGTGTCTTTCAGTATTTACGCCGTTCCCAAGAGCCGAGAGATTAATAATATAATTTGAGAGAACATTTTATTTTTATGTTCTTTCATACATTATGCCAGCCCTAAACTAAAGATATAAAATGCCACGTCTATCGCTACTTAAATAGGCTCAGGGCCTTTTATATTGATTAAGTGAACTGAACCCTTTGGTGCAGTATTTATTAGTTTTGTCTGTTCTGTGTTTGACGATCACGAACCGATCAGACAAGGATGCTAAATTATGTGGTTTGGAATTAGTTACTCATTAGTGGCGGTAGGCCATTCTTGTCTAAGGTGTGAACAATTCAGATATTTATACATTAAATAACACATTAGACATTAAATAACCCACGACGAAACAATATTACCCACGACAAAACAGGAGATGCATCCGAGAACACACAGATCTGTTAACCAATCTAGAAATATTGTATCCTAAATTAAATCGAATTCATAGGACCTTCCGCATTTAAGCAAAATTTCATCATAAGTCTACTTGCGAGTATTATATCTTAAACTGAGAAAAATTGGTCTTAACGTCGAAAATCTGTAATTTTTCAGCGAAATCTTGTTAAAGACACAAAAAATGTGAACAAAACGAAATTTAAAAACGCATCCGCTGTTTGGGGGAGAATTCCGCTGTTGTTCTAATATTTATGAAACTGCTCTTCAAAACAAGTTCTCGTATTTTGTTGCGCAAAACGTTCTGATAAGGGACCCCGGCTAATTTAATATACGCAAAGGAAAAATAAAATACAATGTATGTTCGCATCCTTTGATTCCTTGTCACATTTGATCGCTTAAACATATCACTACAGACTTACGTACCACTTATCCCTTTAAAGCCCAAAAAACATTTTTTTTATTACAGAGGGAGCAAAAGGTCTCCTGATGGTAAGTGAACACTTCAGCCCATAGACACCGCTAAACCAGGAGAGTCACAGGTGCGTTGCTGGTCCTACAGAAGTTTGTATGCTCGATTTTTGAACGTACCTAACATGTACCCATTCGAGAAAGTTAGCTAGAATCTGAGAGATGAATGATGGTAAAGTTATTACCTCGTGAGTCCTCAGTTAAGTAGGTATCTGTACCTAGGCGTCTAACATATTGTGATTTATGTCAAAATTAAGCATAAGTGCTACAGGTACCCGTTAACGATGTAAAGACTTCTACATCGCTTCTCTAAAACGAAATTCTTATATTCCTCACTTTACAACAATCTTTTTCAGTATCTCTTCTAATCTGTAGTCACTACATAGTATGAAACAAAGACGCTTTTGTTGTCTGTCTGTCTCTATATATGTATGCTTATATCTTTAAATAGGGAGAGGGATTCAAGAGGAAGGTTTATGTCAATAACCCAAGACGTGCCACGCTGGGCCACACATCACCATCTAGCCCCAAACTAAGCCGAAACTTGTACTATGGGTACTAGACAACTGATAAACTTACTTGGATACTTTTTTTGCGAGAGGCTCAAAATCGATCAAGTTGGCGACATTAGGAGAGGCCTATGTCCAGCAGTGGACTGACACGGGCTGATGATGATGATGATGATGAAACGGTAAATAGGTTCCTTTATGCTTTTGACTTGCTTGATCCCAAAATTAACCCTCTCCTAACCTAAAACAATCCCTGGTTGTATGTAGCGCATACGGCAAGTGCTTACCGTCACGTGGAATTTATTTTAATTTTACTGGCGCAACCGTACTGGCTGGCTCGCGGCCAAGAGGCGAGCCTCGCTTAGTGCGGCGCTCACCTGAACACCGTAAACATACGCGAAATGTTCACGGCCTGCGACCTGGATGCGATGTGATCTGAGCAGGGACTCACCTCTGGTTACGAACGTTTTTTACTGTTTCATACTACATTAACCCGTTTAAAACTTTAACGGTGCAATAGAAAAGATATTCTTTGGGGGTCGCTGGTGACTGGGCAGTAAACGTGTTGAAGATTGGAAGGAAAACTAATATGGTGGTATTAATTATCAGTATGTTAAGTGCAGCGTTGTAATACCTAATCATTAATGAGACGAATGACCATAAATAGTGGATTTTCTGATTGTGGATATCCTTTTGTCTAACATCATTTACAGTGTCTGATTATCTGGTGTATTTATTCAGTTGCAGAACGAGATAGAAATTAATGCATTTTCAAGTTGTCAACAGAGTAATGAGATGAAATCTACTCAAGCGTAATAAAATGAATACACGGATACCATGGGTAACATTGTAAATCATATTATTATTAACTTTACTTACCTTACAACTACTCCTTTTGATGGAAAAACAATTTCAGAAACAGCTGCAAAGCTATTTGTCGTCAAATGAACAAATTACACTCGTTTGCCAATATATTGTTGGCAAAACCTATCGGCAAACTTTTGTTCCATATCCGGCGCCCTACAGGCGGTTGATTAATTTGTTCGAAGTTCAGGTTGGAAATAGATGGCTTAGATCTTAGATAAAATAACGTTGTTTTGTTGTTCCTAGATCCCTTGGAGATAATGTTAAAGTGTAAAAAAAATCTACGCAAAGGAATGTTATAATATACTGCCAGTGTAAAACTATTACTGGCAGTGCTTCCCTAAGTAGATACTTCTTTTAATAATGGAACGCAGGAGCACAGTTTAAACAAATAAAAGGTTTAACACTAATTCTTGGCGTGAAGTCAGAAAATCTCTTAGTTATCTGCTAGGAAATAGTAGTTTCGCACTACCAATGCCTTCGCAATTATCGCGCATAATAGCCGCTGACAAACTCTAGCACACTCCACAACCATCTCTAAAAGAGAAATTTAAATGAAAAGCGACGAATAAAACCGGCAACAGTTACTCGAGCGTTGTTTGAGAGCGGACTATTAGCGGGTTTGAGACAAACCTCGCTTTAATGGTGTTTGCCGATCGGCGGGCGCAAATGTTTGCGACGCGACGCGAACCGACAAGCGACAGGAAATGTACTTACCTGTAAGGAGAAAAAGTTACATTAGACACGATACTTAAAAGTCACAATAGTAAGGAACTACTGACTGAACATTTATGGCAAATGCAAAAAATAATAATCAAACTGATAAAGAGATTCAAAACTAAATCAACTATTTAAACAAAAGTAATCGCTACAATCGTTACTGACAGTACTCAAAATGAAAACTAGGTAATGTTTTAACCCGATACCACAATAACATAAACAAATAATGCATATGATATCATCGATACAACAAACACGGGATTCGAACCCACAACTCTCATATCAAGGACAGGATCACAACCAAACAAATTAGAAGTTTAGCCAACTAACAAACTGTCGATTAAAACTTAGCACACAATTTCATAAAAGCCAAACAATAATCTGAATTATAAAATAGAATAGGTGAACTACAATAAACCATAATAACCAACATGCACAAAATACGTGTAATTAGTAAAAGCTCACCACAAACCATTCCACCAGCGCAGCGACACCATTACCTACTGAAGGCACGAAGATTCACCCAAATGTTAAATATGAGAACGATAGCTTGCACCAAACAAAAACCTAGGTACAATAAATTGCACCAATTATAATTTTGTTTGGTGCAAATTGGGATGACGACTAAAAAATAATTTAATGTCCATCAGATAGATTAATGAAAAATATTGGATACGTATTTTTTATTTTGCCTCTTGTTCAAAAACTTACGAAGATACATTGATTTTAAATGTCACATGACGTCACGTTATAGTACAAAATATACTCTAACGTGACGTAGTTAGCCCCCACTCCGTAACTTTAATGCGCTATATCTAAGTATTTTCTTGTTATTTCGACAAAACAAAAAATACGGGTCTTATATTTTTTTATTATCTAAGAGACGGACTAATTATTTTCTTCATTTTCATACCTTGTCGTCATCCGTATTATTTAAATCCAGCGGAGATATTCACAAACAGGAAGTCGTTGGGAACATTCTTACACGTTCATTCAATTTTGACAATCGATTTCAGGATTTTGACAGTTCACATTCGCTGTCGCAAATGTCCCGAGACTGGCGGAAACTTTGACAAATCGGATGGAGTATTTAAATGAACGAAACAATCTGGCTTTTGAGAGAATCTTCCCAAAAATGCAACCTTATAAATTTTATAGATGTCCGACCCAATAGTAATAGCTTAACTTATTTAATGGGACATTATGAATCCACTGCTGGACGTAGACCTCCCCAATCACAATAGTCGTTTGGGGGCGTTTGCCTCGGTCACCACTATTGGTAGGCAGGTTGGTGATCGCAGTAGGTTTTATTTGCTGTGCTGAATAACGTGACTGGCTCGATGCCTCATTTAATAGTGAGCACTGCGGTCGTGGGTTCGATTCCCGCACAGTACAAACATTTGTGTTCATGAACATGCCTGTTTGTATTGGTCTGGATGTTTTCTATGTATAATATATATTTATTTACAAAAATAAGTATATAAGTAAGTTTATCAGTTGTCTAGTACCCATAGTCGGCTTAGTTTGGGGCTAGATGGCGATGAGTGGCCCAGCGTGGCATGTCTTGGGTTATTTATTTATGTGCATTGTGATACTACATAATGAATGTCGCGTTTGCGCCTCGTTAAGTTCTAATTAAAGTCCGTAAGTTAGTCTAAATATAACTTCACAGGTGAACGAACTGTTCAGAACCTCTATTTCAATAAGATATTGTTGTCCCCCTTCAGGGAGGCGGTCCCCCATCGATTGGAGCATTTTTGAGTCCATTAACTTAATTACGGGTGACGTAGCATCCGTAAACAAGCTTTTAGTGAGTCGTTCATTACGAATTAGATTTCAATAGGCAGATATGCAGAGCTCGCCTACTTGCTTTATCGACAACATTGAAGTTATTCTTTTTATAGTAGGTATTAGTAGTTTAGATACCTGTTCATTTATTGAACCATTTTTGTGTACGTTTTTAATGTAGTTTGACGTACCTACTTCTACTTACATTCAAAACAATTAGCAAACCACGGGTAAATCGAACTTGATATAGGATTTGTGTTTTTCAATCGTTTTAAAATAGAAAAACGTTTACTAGAGTCACTTACAAATTACATGAACAAAATAATAGAAAATTTGATATTGAACATTAAGTAGTTTTCGAACACGAATCCGTTCTCAAATACGGGACAGATATACCCAAATGAATTGTTTTAAAAGCACTGTAAACATTATGAACTAGGTTAGTTTACCCTCATTTTAATCTCTTTCATTAGCTAAAAATTGTTAAGAACAATAATTTAAGACGGTATTTCAGTAGCTTTCAAAACATCACATAAAGCAAAGTGATTCTATTACCGGATTAGGCTTGATTTTATAAAAAGGATCTTAAACGTTTTATTTTTATATTCTGTTTTATGATAATAATCAAAGTGCTTCCATTAAGATTGTAGAATGAAATATCAAATCCCTGTGTGGGTGTGTTTACAGCAACTCGACGGTACTTCAGAATAAACCGCCATTATTTATCTTGCAAACAAAAACAAATTATTGACGAACGCAACCTAATTTTGGTGTGAACGGAAAACAGCGACAGTTCGTGATAAAGCACCGTGACGAACGACTAATGACGTCATCACGCGCGTGACGTCACGACCTCAATTGGCAACAGGAATGAACTTGCCAATCCGAAGTGTTGCGAACTTCGCACAATATGAAGGGAAATTGACGGCTTTCAGCAAGGTGAAGGAAGGAAGTTTAAATCAGGTACTTATCGAACAATTGACTGGCTCGGTGGCTCATTGGTAGTACCTCTGCCTTCTGAGCCAAGGGTCGTGGGTTCGATCCCCACACATTACAAACATTTGTGTGCATGAACATGTCTGTTTGTATTGGTCTGGGTGTTTTCTATGTATAATATGTATTTATTTACAAAAAAAAATGTATCTAAGTAAGTATAACAGTTGTCTAGTACCCATAGTACAAGCTTCGGCTTAGTTTGGGCTAGATGGCGCTGTGAGCCATGGCATGTCTTGGGTTATTTATTTAATAGTTTCGTTCATATACGTACCTACAACTAGCTTTTATCATCAGCTTTTGTCACAAAATCGTTGATGAAAAATGTTTATAGCCTCGCTTGTAACTGATAAATGTTGCTATATCTTACAGGGTTTAAATTGTATTAGTCGTGATTAGTTAGTACGTAAACTATCTACAAACATGGTGCAATAAATATAATCTATTCTGTTCATTGGGAACCTCCCTCATTATGTGTCTATTCAATTTTGTCCCTCATTATGCGTGTGCTGCATTGCTCCCTCATTATGTGCAGTTTAAGTAAGTCATAGGTCACAGAAACGCTAGTTTATTCACATGGAATACAGACAAGACATCATTTTCCTGGCACTTCCGCGTCCCCGGCTAACATATGATAGTTTTGCACTATTTAAACCCTTTCACACAACGTGAAAGCATCATAAAGTTGGCGATACCATCTCCCGCGGGAACACGACACGGCATTCAACAGCATTCCTGTCGCTTGACGAACGAGGGGGCGAGCGATACTGAGCCTTATGGCACTAGTGATAAGATCGCGGTAACGATCAGATAAATTGGCTGAAATATGTTGTCGCTGGTGGCTAGACGGAACTAGGAACGCTGTAGGGATAGGGTTGATGCTTACTCTAAAAATCATTATTAAATAGTAGTATCTGAATGACTGAATCCCACAACACAGGGAATCCTAGTGTGGGATTCAGTGCCCAATCAAAACAAATGTATGTTTTTTGAAATAAAAAACTTCTTTACTTTTTTTTTACTTTTGTATGTAAGGATTGGGGTGTAAGGGAGTGACTTATCATCTTTCCGCTCCAAGCCCGACCTCACCTGCCCGCGGTGCATCCTGCCAAATAACAAACGAGGCTCTGGCAACCGACTAATGGCGGTATAACCATCACGAATGTAAGCGTACCTAAACACCACAGGCCGATGACGGGCAGCAGCGTCACCAGAGCGAGGAGCTATGCCCTGCGGGTGCGGGGTAAAGCCTCCAGATGTTTGACCAAAGTGGAGAATAACTGGAGGGGCCTATGTCCCACAATGAACTGCTATACTAAGGCTGACGATGGTGGTGTAACGTTGGGCTTGACGAACGGACAATAGGCGCTAACACGAAGAAGACCATCATCTTTTCGGTGAGGGACGGAGGACATTATGCCGCAAGTGGCACAGATCGGCAGGAGCACAGGAATGGAGAAAAGGCATTGGCCAATGTCCCCAGAAGAAGGAAAAAGGCTTATTGGTTATAATATTGCAGTTTGGTATTGTAACTGTCCGAGCGAGAATGTCTTGGTTGCCAATGTGTGGCAGCCCTACGAGACTCGTAGCTACGATGGGCCGAAGCGTCTTCGAGGGGCAATTTAGATAGATAACTGATATTTTTACACGTTTCACGAGTACTTCGTTTCATCCGCGGCAATAGAACAATGACGTTAACAGATCAGCTGTTGGCTATTGAAAATATAGAACGTTGTTAATACATACGAGCAAGACGTAATGTAGGACGGTGAAGGTTCAGGCCAGGTGGAGTGACGATTTGCGCAGGACGGCTGGCAAGTGCTGGATGCGAGAAACTCAGGATCGATCAAAGTGGCGAACTAATACTAAACCGACAATATCTACTATATAAAAATGATGATGATGATGATAATAAATACGAGTAGTCGTAAATAAGTTCTTGCAAGCGTTATTCAAGTGAATATACTACCTATATTTAAAAAGACTACATTGTATGTCATCATCATCAGCGTAAAGCCCATGCATGTATATCACACGACACGAATATTTGTCCTGGAAAGGGATAGAACCTACGATAACTTTTAAAGTTTGTCGTTGCATCATAAGACATAAAACGTTCGGGGTTAAACGCGCACATTCGGAGGACATTATTTTGTCCTAGGGAATCCCTTTGGACCTTTCTTTTGGCGTTTGCAACGGGGATGCAGAGTGCAACCACAGATGAAACGTCTCGCTACAAAAGGAATGTTGAACCTACGAGTTAAAAAGCCCCATTAATCATCATTATCATCACATCTTTTTCCTGTACATGTTTTATTTTGGTGCAATAAAGAGTATCTATCTATCTATCTATCATCATCAACCTATATCAGTTCACTGCTGGACATAGGCCTCTCCCAATGTCCAATACTAGACCGACAATATACTACATAACATGCCCATCAATAGTCAATAAAATAATTCTATACAGCTCTACCTAATTGTTCGTACTGCATAGGTACAGTACCTATTCCCAAATGGTCGGTAGCTGCTACCGGCCACATGCGCAGGCGGCAGTGAATATTTAACAGCGCCATTTGCGAGATTGCCGCGCAGTATAATTTTACAACTACCCGCGCCGTACGCGATCAAGTGCCTACTAAAATATTATTTTTCTCCATATCCCAAGAGCCTGTAAGGCAAATACACTAAGTTTTCTGATCGCGAGAAATTGGTATTCGTACCGACATTTGTATGGAAATGTTTTAACGGCCCGCTGCAGGGAGCGGGTACGGCGCTTTACGTTACACAACGAAGGATATACGAGTATTATGCCATTTGGTAGCAAATAATGTAGGTAGACCGACTATATCTACACTTATATTATAAAGAGGAAAGATTTGTACCTATTTTTGTATGTTTGTAATGAATAGACTCAAAATGTACTTAATTATTTATTTTTTTATTAGGTCTACCTGCAACAATATTTTTTTGAACTTTAATATGGGTTTAAAATGCGCAAGCTATTTAAATATAGGTTATATTGTTATATTAATCTCAATGTACAATATTTTGACTCAATTTTTGTGAAATTTTGTTAAGAGATTGTTTTAAATTTTAAGAAAAAAAATATAGGCTACAGCTTAGTGCAATATAACGGACACCCTCGCGAGCAGAGCCGCAGTTAAGTTATAAATGTTTTGAAAAGAAAAAATATGTAGGCTACAGAGAAATGAGTAGGGATACAGAAAGCTTTCTTTACAGCAAGAATGATTGTCTCCTTTGCGGTAATTCCGCCCAGGCTCGTCGGACCTTTGAGGCCGTCCGAGGCGCGGCGCGCGCGCACAGAGCCTCATTAGGGGCCTCTAATCAGGCCGCGTCGCTCGCCGCTCAGGCTAGATATACTTCGCCAGTTTCTAGGACACGCCAGGGTGGAGTGTCCATGATACTGCATTTAATAGGACTTGGCCTTAGCATTATTTTCAAAATAACACATGTCTGTTAATCTGTTCTATTAATTACGTTGAAAAGGATTATGTCAAAGGAAATATTAGTTTTTTGTAGATACATTATGTTAAAAATTATAGCGAATAAATAAATATGATGCGCAGTAATATGTCACGACGTATGTAAGCACAGCTCGGTAATATGAATATAATTGGATTGTCCGGCACATTCATTTTATTAGATTAACATTTTTATTTAGAAAACTCATTTTAGTAGATATGAAATATGTGAATCTCTCTACGAACCAAGTATAGTTCTAGAACATAGATAGCTACGTACAATTAGTTAGGAACGCTTTTTTGTATATAACGTATAACAAACATACATGTTCATGCACACAAATGTTTTTACTGTGCGGGGATCGAACCCACAACCCTTCGTCCAGAAGGCAGAGGTCACTACCAAATGAGCCATCAGGCCAGTTGTCAATAGTAAACATGTTTTATTGAAAATTAAAAAAAAAATGCCCTTTCCTCATTATCTCGTCATCGCGTGAGCCATGGCCGCCCTACGCACAATGCAGCGCGAGTACGGCATTGTTTGTGATTCCCGTTTTCGCGGCGCTAAGTAGGCCGCGTCTCTTTCAGAATCCCGGCTCCGACGCGGGACGCGGGATGCGGGATGCGCTACATTTGCAAGATCCCGGTTTTTGCACAACTTGTGACAAAAGATTCTTTCATAAAAGGCGGAGGAATTTTTGGAGCGCAGATTTCAGCTATAAGGAAGTTTATTCACAGCTTTTTATGGGTCGTTTTGTATTATGATAGTAGAAAACTGTGCTGAGCATTTTATTCAGTTTTTTGTAGAAGTTACCGCAAGAGCAAAATCGTGCACCTGATTTACTTAAAAGGCGTTAACTGTCACTTGTAACTGTAATATCATACAATAATTAGTTTTCTACAATTACTTATTTTACTTCGGTAGGTTACTTACCTACCGAGTGGTTTCCGAATTTAGAATAGAATGACCCCATCTCATCAAGTAGATGTCGAAGAAGACAGCAGGGGTTATCAGAAATCGTTTTTGGTATGTTCTTTTTTTGTGCATAAAAGAAAATCTGTCTATCTTTTTCTAACTTAACGAGTTGACAATGACAAACATAGTTAGGTACGGAATGCGATTCTGTTAACCAAGTGTTCTATACAGGGCTGAATGGATACCTTGTTTATAGTAACTAGCAGTGCTTTGTCATCATTTGCTAACGAGTGACCTCCTCATCTATCTATATTTTTCTCACCTAAACGATTCGACAGTGACAAACAGTTACCGAATGCGATTCCGTTTACGAAGTGTCCTACACAGGACTGAATAGACGCCTTAGTTAAAGAGTTTGTTATAGTAACTCCACAACTAGCAGTGCTTTGGCATCGTTTGCTAACAAGTGACCTTCTATTTCCACTTGTTTATCCCAAACACTTCATTTGCGCCAAAGATTGAGGAATGTTTCATAACAATCTGCTGTTTGGTGGAAGATTAGGCGCTCGGCTGGATTGACTGGCCATTGTTGAAAGCGCTAAAATAGAAAACAATTCAGCCCGATTTCGATCCGATCTCAAAATCGGTTCATAAACGATGAAGTTATTCGCGAACGCACGTACAAACAATGTATGGTACGGTGGGATTGAGAAACCAGCTCCTTGTTTTGTTGTCAACAGCCTTGGATCGTCTTGGTCACCGCTGAACGTAGACCTCTTCATTGGCGCCACATTTCTCTATCTGGGGCTTACCCCAGCAGTTCTTCTAAGGCTATGATCTCAATTGGTTACTTTGTTTTGTAAAGACTTTAATGTTTAGCGCGACAAATGTAAATTACGTTAAGGTCTGATTTTCCAATTGCCTTTATCTAAGTTTAACAGACTGATAAAATGTACTGTTATGACCGGACGTCATATGTATATCTTTTTAACTCGCAAAAAGTGCATTACCTCTACATTATACATACATACGAGTAGGTATGTACAACTTGACTTTTGCAATCGTTATCTTACTTTATAATACTTCATTCCTAGAAGAAGAAGCGAAGACCTAAAGGTTTCTGGCGGCACTTTTTGAACCTTATGACTAAGTCTAATTCGCCAAGTGCTCAAGTTGGCGGCTGACGAGGACAGACCGATAAATTGACCTCGCGCGCCCCGCCGGGAATGAGCTCACGTCCCGCAGCCCATTACTCCGCCTCATTCGCGCCGCACGTAACTCATCACCTGCTAGCTTTGCCATGCCGCTTGGTTTTGAACTGCATAAGATTTAAGCGCTGTCATACGCTATGGTTATCTCAAACTAAATTATGCTATTTTAATGAATTCTTTAGTTAGGAACCTTGAGGTGCTGCGTTGTAAGCCTGGAAGACTCGAATGCTTCAGAGATTAACACTTGATCAGGTCCTTTTTGGAAGCGATCTACTCGTAATTAGTTTAAACGAGCACGAGTATTTTGTTATGAAGTAGTATGCTATTATTACAGGCAATTTTAAAACCGATTGTGAGTTACGCGCGGAAATGAATTGAAATTAAGTTTTGTAAGTAAGCCGTTCCTTTCGAGTTTGTATTTTAAAAACGCTCCAAGATATACATGCTTATTAAACTTAAAGGCAACAAGTTCTCCTTTCTAAATAAATTAATAATGTAAATGTAAATAATGTAATGATAATAATCATTGTCTGCACTTCGTTAAATTACAACTGTGGATCTGTGGAAAAAAAACATGAACCTCCTCCTTTGGCAGTCGGTTACAAATACCGTACCGCATGCATTGATGCGGACCAAGTTTGGACAGCGGCTGTTAATTAAGACACTTCAATCAAGTTAGCATAGCGAGCACGTGAGCGTCGGCAGATGGCGAGTGCAGCGGCGCACTGCAGATGCGCGGGCCGTGGGTTCGGTGCCTGCGCGGCGTCGGTGGGACAATGTACCGCTTGGACCTGCTCCAGAGGGTTGTTGAAGGTGAACAAATGGGATTAGAAACTGATCAGAACCCCTATTCAGAATGCTTCGGAATCATGTTCGATTTCGATATGTACCTACCTACGTTACACGAGGGGAATACGTTAAACTTTAACGACCGTCCCCATTATCAATAGGCAAAACGGTAATAATTTTTAAGAGTAAAAAAAAATGAGGACAACGGGAATACACGCACTGTCCAACTGTTTAGGTTAGAAAAAAGCAAACCAAAGATAATTTAGGCAACTTACCAATCTTTAAGAATGATGGTTTGGGTACCTGTTTGGTACTTGTAAACGTACTTTGGTTTGATAGTTATAACGGTGTAACAAGCGGTCAGACTATATTAGTGCCTCTGGATACAGCTGCCATATGCAGGCGAGACGACGATTACTTATTTCTTTTAACTTGTATATTTTGTAAAAGCAAAACGCAGAAGGGAAGCGTGAAACGGGTAATAAAAGTTCTTGCAAAGACGAATACGAATCTGGCATTAAATGTGCAGACGGAAAAAACTAAAGCAAAAAGTTAATCGTTAAAGGAATTGATGCGGTGGCGCATCGGCGCTCGGCGCGGGGCCGGTGGCTGTGGGTTCAGTACCTGCCTCAAATTGGAAGCGAGACAAATAAATCGCATGTCCCAAGCTGTTGGACCTGCTCCAAGAGATTGTTTGGAGATAAATATCTGAGCTAATTAAACCGACTTCAAAAAAAACACAAACGACCAAAACTAAAAAGCGATAAATAACGTAAGTAATTCTATCCTTAATACATAATTATTTAAATATTACAGTTATCACTTATTTTTGAAGTCGGTGCCAGCCTCTAGGTACCAAACGTAGACTGTTGTTGTATGACGCGCGCGGCCGGCAAATCCCCACGACAATATAGATAATGTACATTTATTTGTTTGGCTGGCACCGACTTCAAAAATAAGTGATAACTGTAATATTTAAATAATTATGTATTAAGGATAGAATTACTTACGTTATTTATCGCTTTTTAGTTTTGGTCGTTTGTGTTTTTTTTGAAGTCGGTTTAATTTTTTTTTAAAAATAATTTTATTTCTCTATTTTTAGTTGCGTTAATGTGCTGTGACCTTGAATAAGGGCTAATTAATGTCCTTAAGAGTTTTACTTAGGAATGAAAAATTTTGTTTTAAGTCAAGTGAAGACTTTGCGATCTAGAATCAAGCAAATCACTTACCAAATCATCTGCCCTATTAGCCCTGCATAAGTACATACTACTACCTAGTTTCTATCGACCAATGTCAGTACTGTTCCCTAACTCCTAACCGTTAAGGAGTTCTGTGGCTTCATCATCAGCACCAGATGTTGACGCCCGGAAGCATATACCTGAGTAGAATATGATAACGTAACAAAAACACCATATGAGCATACAATTTTCGGTTGTTGCCCTCAATTTCTCCAGGATCCCATCATCAGATCCTGACTTGGTGATAATGGGACCACCTCGGAAGTGTCCTCTGTCGAACAAAAAAAAAATTTTTGAAATCCATCCATAATTGACGGAATAATCGGTGAACAAACATAAAAAAAAAAAAATATTATACATAGAGACGAATTGAGAACCTCCTCCTTTTTTCGAAGTCGGTTAAAAAGGTTTACACAATTCAGTTTTGTTATAAAAGTGGCCGTACCGTAGAATAAATATTGTTAGAGAGACACCGATGTATACCTAATATTATAATGTAAGGTACATATAAAAGAAATGGTCATCACATGGCTGTTTCTCTTTGGCGGAACTTGCAACATCATTATATTCAGAAGCTGATTTCTGAAATAGGCATATATATGATTCTGTGGTCAATTCAGAAGAGGGGGCAGCCAATTAAGATTATTGAAAGGAGAAAAGATAATAAACTTTATGCCTACTTTTAAGTAACTTTTTGTTTATAGTAGCTCGACATAATGGCTTCCCTACGCCTGATGGAAAGCGAATATTCTATAGGGTGGAGGTCCTTTCCCGGACGGGCAGTTCAATTCGAGCGAAAATTCGCTATGCCCTACCTCTCTGTTTGGTGTGCAATAATAAATATCGATCTATGTATGTACCTGTAGTAACTAAAACACCGCACGTTTAAATGCACCCCAAAAGCTCAGCCGCAGCTCTAGAGCACCAGATTCCCAACACATTTTGCCACAACTTCTCAACACGTGACAATTTGCAAACAAATTGATCGTATTAGAAATTCGATCAGCTAATTTATACAATTTGGTATGCAAAGCTTTTGGCCCCGGATGCTACGCGAGGCGCCGAATACGCTACTTGGAGCTGAAAGTCGGCTGCAAATCTCACGTACGGGGTTCGCTAAGTTAGTGTTCGCAACATAGAAACATATCTAGATAGAACGACAATCACGTGTTAGGTTCAATGAATCACTTTGTTGTTTTGAGCGTTCGAAACATCGACGCACACATATCGCTCAACTTTAACAGGATTCCCTTTAAAGGGCTCGCTTCAAGAAAAAGCTTTCCTTGAAAGGAGATTTTCAAGACTAACGTTTGTGTTGGATGAGCGCGCTCTATCGTAGATTCTAAACACTAGGCAAGGTGGAGCCTAACACTACCCATATCCTTATAAAAAAAAATCTCTACTAATCTAACTTGTATAGACGTGGCTGAATGTGCTAAGCGCGAAGCTCAATCTTTGAATCACGCGTTTATCGCACAATACCGTTCTATCCTTGAGATATTCCTGTGGTTCACAACTACAAGGCAAAGACTCCCTCGCATAGACTACCTAGGTACTTGTAAAGTTGTTCTGTGCAATGTTTTCTTGTATTCTTCGTACTATACCGCTATGAATAGACTGCAATGTTATTTGGAGGAAGATAAGTTATAATTGGGCCTCTATGCATAACTGGAGTATTACTTAGCTCATACGGAACAAACTTGCATAGCAGACTCTGCATTTAAATAGGTAAATTTCAAGTGTCTGTTTGTTGATTGTTACACAAAATTACGAAACGTGTCACAATTTAAAGTATAAAACTTCAGGCTTTGTACCAAACGACGCGACTTCGAAATAAATAAAACAAAAAATACAATAAAAAGTAAATATTTGCACCCGACTATTGACACCAACCACCAGGTCTCAGTATGAGAATTTCTCTTGTCTAAGAGTTCCATAAAACACAAGTTGTCTTGTCCAACTGGGGGCGTATCCCATAACATCCGGACCAGAAGCAAATCAGAGTTCAAATTACCTACTTCCAAGAGGCTTAGAATACAGTATAAGTCCATTAATTACTATAATGATTATAATAGAACGCAAAAGTTTACGTATAGCTTATAATACAAGTAAGCTTGTTCCGCTCATTTGACCCGACTAGGAATTGAACCTTCGGATCGTTCACGCTTTAGGTTTAACGCTATAACCATTCGGCCACCGAAACCGCCAATTTTTATTTTATTTTCAGGGAATCTTACAGCAAGTTATTCGCACGGAGTTCATACCGAACAAAGCCAATTACAAGTTTCCACTTATAAAGAGAAAAAAATGTACACCAGTTCATGTTAAAAAAACAGTTTTAAGTAAATTTAAAATTACAGAGTGCTTTTCAAGCTGGTATAGCCAGAAGCCTATTACCGCTCAACCCTAATTCGCTTAGTTGAACACAAAACGTCACGGAAAAGGCAGACGTACAAATCGTGGAAACATTTTTCATTTAAATGTTCATCACGACAAAGCGTCATTTCGGCGAGTACTGAGCACACGCCTGTATAGGTACAGTGCGCGGAAATGGAGGTATCTAGATAGAACGGCGATCGCGTGTTGTTTTCAGATAGTGCAGAAACAAATCACACACAGATGAAGTGCCGGTGTTTATTTGACTCGCACATAATATAAATAAAATAATTAAGGATTGGGGGGCTTCATTTTAGTTTTGACATTCTTTAACTCACATTTTCAAGCGTTCGAAATTGGAACGCATTAAACAACGACGCACATATATCGTTAACTTCAAATTGATAGCGCATTCTCTTTGAAAAACCATTCAGCTTTGGACTGGCTCGATGGCTTATTTGTTAGTGGCCTTCTGAGCCAAGGGTCATGGGTTCGATTCCCGCACAGTGTAAACATTTGTGTTCGTGAACATGTCTGTCTGGGTGTTTTCTATGTATACGTATAATAATATTTATTTATTTACAATAAAAAGTATTTACTTAAGTTTTTCAGTTGTCTACCTACCCATAGTACAAGCTTCGGTTTACCTTGGGGCTAGATGGCGCTGTGTGGCCCACAGAGTAGCATGTCTTGCGTTGTTTATTTATTTTAACGTTGGCTCCTAATTCCGTTCTATGCTAATACATTTGCCGCTCACAGCCCACTCGCATGGGGCAGATGACGGCGCATTTAATATTCCGGGGCAAGTCCAAAAGTCCGGGAGCTAATGAAAAAACTTGTCACGTGGCCGCGCAGATGCGGCGCTGATTCGCGGCGATTAGCCGCCGACTTGCGGGATTCATTCGCTCAGGGGTGCTAAGCCAGTTAATTTGACGTCATGTAAGGGAGTGACCTATCATTAATAGCATCCTAAGATAACTTTAGATCAACCACTAGTCATGTTGGATAAACGCTAAATATGCCATATGGTAATAAGGAGCCCCGGCAACGACTACTTTTAACGGATATATTAAGAGGCAATATCAGACGTCGTAAGCAGATACGTCAGTCAGTGTCGGCCCTGGCGGCTGCGTCGAGCGCTTTGTGTGCGGAGGTCTCCATTGATAGCCGCCGACCGCGCGACTTCAGCGCTCAATGATACATGTCTGGACCCGCCTTTAGCGGCCTGCCAGCGACGCGCGGCTGATACGCTGTCGCCGGACAAACATGCGATGACACTTTATGATGTGAAAAAATAGGCTTGTATTTGTATAACTTAATAAATAAATAACCCATGACATGCCACGCTGGGCCACACAGCGCCACCTAGCCCCAAACTAAGCCGAAGCTTGTACTATGGGTACTAGACAACTGATAAACTTACTTAGATAATTTTTTTTTTATAAGTATGATTGCTTTGAAAAATGTTGTAACTTGTGAATATTTTTTAGTAAATACATACATACGTACATAACGACACGCCTTTGTCCCAGAGATAGGCCGAGAGACAGCTTCCTTCCATTTGGTACGACCCTGGCACACAACTTTTGCTTCGTTCACAATCATCAATTCACGCTCTCGCTATATATTTTCTTGGTTAATCTACTAAATAAAGTTTAGTAAATAAAGTAATATAAATAGTTATATTAAAATCAAAAAGAAATTTGTTTATAAGGATTTCCCTGCAGGCAAAGCTGCGGTTTGCAGTAGCAGCAAGTACTAATTTTCGGTAAGACCACAAAAGTGTTATCCGGGTAGCAGACCTTTCATTTAAAATGTACTCAACGTTTTACCCAAACAAATTAAAAATAGTCACTTCTTTTTCTTTCGTCCAATTTTAGCCGCGTTAGAAGCTAATTATAGCAACACATGACAGTAATAGCGACAGAACGCCATTGATGAATGAGTCGTGTCGTCGGCCGATCAGCGGCCGGGCAAGCTGCCGAGAGGAAACACCGACGGCAGTACATCGGGCAACATCGCATGCTCCTCAAGTTGCCTATGGCAACGGACAGGCACCAGTTTCCTGCTGACCGTGAGATGCTTCTTCACGCTTCATTGATCGCGTGTCTTACGAGGGAGGAAACCCGTGCAATCCGTGCATCTTCAATAATTTATAACGGTACGACAGAGATTAAAATTGCTAAACTTTTTGCTTTGTGTGTTCTTGAATATCAAAAATACGTATAAGTGTTAAAAAAACAAAGATATAACTCTTACCTTACGAGCCTTTGCTGTGTCCTCCGAAGTGTTGTTGTAAATATTTTATTACCTGAACAGTACTGAACATATCACACCAATTTTACCGTAACCGCTTCGGTCGAACAGAAATGAAAACTTTAGTTGTATATTGTATAGGTAGATCCCGAACACTATACAGCCTTCTCGGTCTCCACTTCATGACTACGATAATGCAACCTTAGTGGTTTAATAGCTGTTGTACGTTCTTGGGCAACCATCAGATAAAATAAGCAGTCCGAATCAGAGTAAAACAAATTTGTATGGTAATCTAAATGTATGAGTATATCAAATCTGCCAGTTCTCTTCGCTGGAACTTGGCTGACACGCGCTTGCGTGTCTTGATACTAAGTGTCTAAAGTAGATTCATGATAATTTGTTAATTAAGTCAGACGAATAAAAAGGCAATTGGATTTCCTGGTAAAGCTGAATTTATTTACAATACATCAGCGTCGGGAGAGCCGAGCTCGTTAACGGAAGAGTTCCTTATCGACGCAACAACGGATCGGCCGTTTATTTTATCGCCTTATGACGCGGCACAGAAGTGCTTCTACATTGTACACTGTTATTGCGGTGGGTGGCCCAACATTGTCTAGATTTGCTCACTTACAAGTCATTTGGTACGCTGGATTTTTATAAATGGCTTCCTTTCACCTGATGGAAAGCTAAAAGAGAGCCCTAGTCGATCTGATAACGGGCGGGAAACCTTTGTATCCAGTCAATCATGACATGCTGGCAAGGTCTTCACATTTCGTTCATGTCATAATAAAGGAAGCCCAAGTCACTCTGATAACGGACGAGAAACCTCAGTATCCTTAAGACTTGCTGGCAAGGCTTTCGCGTTGCATTTAATGAATGCTATTAGATCTCATATAAGAAAGATAAGGTGATGAAAGAGGATACTATTTGTATAGAGTATAATAACTGTCTAAGACTGGCTGTTAAAAAGTATCTGTGCACGATATAACTTGAATCTTGGATCAATGTTAGGCCATCCACTGATTCATATAATTTGTTAGTAGCAACTATCTACAAAAAGTTATCAAACAGAGTGATAATTACAATGATTAATTAGCTTTTCGTACAATT
The DNA here is from genome assembly GCA_031163375.1 of Conogethes punctiferalis. Taxonomy (NCBI): domain Eukaryota; kingdom Metazoa; phylum Arthropoda; class Insecta; order Lepidoptera; family Crambidae; genus Conogethes; species Conogethes punctiferalis. The sequence continues at coordinate 793,358 of CM062095.1, forward strand.
AGAGCAACTGATCACAAACCAAATGCTATTTTAAGTTAAAGTTGTGCTCTAAAATTACAGTTCGCTTCAAATACATAATATAAATAGGTGGAATTTGTTTTTGTTTGGCTTACCAAAGAAATAACTTTGGTAAAGAAAATATTAAGGGAAAGTAGATGAAGCTGCTCATAATTTTAGAGCTAACATCATAAACCATTTGTACCCACGGCCAGACATCAAGTGACCAAAATCTGTCAAATTATTTCAATGAATTATAGTAATAGAGTTGGCTTTATGCATTGATCATTTTGTTCGCAATAAAATTGTTTTTGACAGAAAGGAATAGTTAAGGTGTCGCCGTCTGCACATAATTACAATAAACGTTTTATTTTAACCAGTATTAATGTTATTAGACAAACAAACATACATGTACACACAACCGAGCTGTTAGTAGGTAATTAGCGCCAGTGCCGCAAGCTCCACCACCCAGTGTGAGCGCGGAGGCTGCGCGGGTGACGTCACAGGATATCACCGGGCTATGTACTATATCTTAAATAGATTAAGGCTACATTGAACAGGAATATAAGTTTTACGATTAATCAATTCACAGCCACGCTAATATGATTACTAATGGTTGAAGTTCTACTGAAAATGTCAGTCTTTATTAAAGTAAAATTTATCTCAAGTCTGGCCCACGCGCTGTCGTCTTAGGCCTAACGTAGAAAATCTGAAGTGACCTATTACGTCTTGAAAGTCGGATTTTACCTACGATTTATGTAAGGTAACAGATTGAATTTTTCATTTCTACCTTACAATCTCACGCGTTTCTTACAAAATTCAAATGTAACAGGCATTTTGATGAGATTAGATTAGATACTTCATGGCTGTTTTATATTATTTATTAGTACCAATACGTAAAATCAACGAATTATGAAATGTAGTATCAATGATTCAAAACCTGGCACTAGTTATTTAGAGTTTGATTATGTCATTTGTTACGCCTTAGAAAAATCTATGGGTTTCATCCGTTTTCTAAAGAGCTCAGCTCTCATTCGATATCCAATCACGTCCTCAATGGAATCGCTAGCCGCGGTAACACAGGATCTAAGCTGGCCAATTCTTTCACTACAACGATAAACCCTGATCCAATAGAAATTAAAGCCGTAAGCGTAATTCCCAGTGGAGTACATATCGCAGTGACGTCACCCGGCGCAAGCGCCGCCCTCCGCGCGGTACTCACCGCTGGGCTGCGCGTCGACGCTCGCGGGCGCGGGTACAGCCGCAGGCTCTGCCGCGGGTACACCCGCAGGCTCTGCAGCCGGTACGGACGCCGCGTGCGCCTTCAGCTGGTCCCAGTGCGCGCGCAGCGCGGCCAGAGCGTCGCGCAGCTCGGCGGCCACGCTCAGCTTGGCGCCGGCGCACTCGCGCTCCATGTTGTTGTAGTTCTCGATCACCTCGCGCACCTCCGACTCGCGGGACTGGATCGCCTCCTGACCGACAAATCATACCGTCAATATGTGACGCGAGCGAACATAGCCACTGGTGTAGAAACAACAATACTGCTTCAAATTCAGCAGCGTCACCGGAGCGAGAAGCTACGCCCTGCGATCGCCGACCCGCCTGCCCAGCGTGGCGATTATGGGTATAATCCTCCAGATGTTTGCCCCGAGTGGCGAAGACCTAGAGAGGCCTATGTCCATCAGTGGATTGCATTTGGCTGATGATGATGACTACTTCAATTGATATTACTGTAAAAGATTTCTAAATCAAACGGATAATAATAATTATAATGGTATTCATTGAATATAGTAGGGCGACAGGCGCGGTGGGTTTGTCCTATTATGCTTGTCGACCTAACATTTGGACCTTACGTTCGCTTACCATCAGGTGGGGTTGGATCATAGTGAACGCTCTTTTTTTATAAAACGAAATATTATAAAAAAGATCCGCCTTATCTCATTCTTTATCTATCCGCCATATTCCATAGTAAAAAACTCCGGCCCGTCGCACAAGAAATATATCTCAGATTTTTAGTGCGCTCGATTTATTACAAAGTTTAATAAGATTACACTTCTATATTCACACTGTACTGGTGGGACGGGTTAAAAAGCCTACGCCTACTAAAATAACTGAAATAATATTAACAAAATATATACAGTCACTAAGAAAATCTTAATAACACAACACTAAAACTACAATATTAAACAACTAGCTGCTGCTCGCGGCTCTGCCCGCGTGAATGTTCGTATAAAACATAGCCTATATGTTTTTATTTTTTTATTTATTTATTTAGGATATCCAACAGCAAAACCATTACACATAGGATTTATACAATACATGAACAATATTACAAAGCAATGTTAATCTGATGTACAAACTATATTCCTGTAAAGTTTCATTAAAATCTGTTCAGTAGTTTTTGCGTGAAAGTGGAACAAACATCCATCCATCTATCCAAACAAACTTTCGCGTTTATAATATTATTATAGTAGGATTAAACACATAATACAAATATTAAACACAAGTGTCGAACAAGTCGAATGTCGCTTCTTAATCTATTCGCTTTTGAGCCCTAATTTTAAGTCTCGTGGCGTGTTATTGTGCCATTTTCTCTATGAAAAGTAACTAAACGTAATGAAAATTCTTTCTATGCATACTAAACAGGCCTTATTAAGCTCATCGGTATACGAAACTTTCTTTAGCGCGAATTACCATACTAAATACATTGGAGGACACGTCAGGTGTAGCGCCGTCGTAGCGAGCTCGAGCGGGCTAATAAAGCGTGGTCGGCGCGGGAGCGCTAGAGAGGGTCGGGAGGCGCTGCCCTCCGCGTACTGAGGTCAAGGTCGCCGGTACGGCGCTGGGCTCACCATGTATAGCGACTGCTCAGGATCGGTCCCAGATGATAATAAGAAACGTTGTATGGTCTAGGCTTAACCGGTGCAGAACTGGACACGAGAGATGTAATCACCATCTCCACAGGTGGGGTCTCAGGACGCGCCGGATTGTGATTGTGGGGCTCCAAATCAAACCATGATACATATCGTGGAGGAATGTCCCCTCCGCCGATTTCCTGGCGGAATGCGAGAGCTCCATGAACTCACTCCGGCAGCGTCAGACTGGATTCGTCAACTGGACATTAACGTGTAGGGATTCGAGCAGAAATATTTAAGCCATACGATATGATGATGATAAGAAACGTGACGGAACAAGATTTTAGACTTTACCTCGGCTCTTGACAGCGATAATGATACTGAAATTCATTTCACCCTACGCTCGTTACACAAGACAACAGTTGTAAGATCTTATATTCACTAAGTTCTACAATATTTAAAGAATATTAAACCTGGTCTTATTAAACCTCTGAATATGAATTTACATAATATCTAAAAATCATACGTTCTAGATTTTCTCGTCTTGTCCTGAAATCGTAATAGCGTGAGTGGTACCCCTACCTTTCTCCGCTCGGAATTCCTCCAAGGGCTACAATTCGCAAGTTATTCGACAGCGGGCCGGAGTCGCGTAGCGCGGCAAGTATGTGCGCTCGAGAGGAATTGGCACAAACTACAGCGGGCGGATCGGGTTCGGCGAGCGGTGTCACTACGAACTACTTTGATTGTTGTTTTTGATATATCCACAAGTGGAAATTCTTGGAAATCGGTTCTCGGATATCGAATTTTGTTTCATATTACGCCGTCAGAGTCCTAGTTTGTTACCAAATATTAAACCCCATCGTGTAATAAGTTCTAACAAGAAGTTTTTTTTCGAAAACTGTTAATTCACAAATTATGATTCATAGCCACAAGCAAGGCTACGTTATACGCTATAATAAACTGACGATGTCGTACGTTTTCCTATAGATTTAATTTTGGGGAGGAATTAAATGCAGGGGAGTTCCACATACCCCCCTACTCCCCAAAGTGGCAGGGGTGCTTAATCGCAATTGCTCCTAGGAAAAAAGTGTGCAGTGCAGCCGCGCCGTGTAGTGTGTGGTACTGACCGCGAGCTGGTCGTGCGCCTGGCGACGCTCGGGCGGCGGCAGCGCGGCGGCGGCGAGCAGCCGCTGGCGCGCGTCGGCGGCCCACGCGCCCGCCGCGTGCAGCCGCGCCGTGTAGTATGTGGTACTGACCGCGAGCTGGTCGTGCGCCTGGCGACGCTCGGGCGGCGGCAGCGCGGCGGCGGCGAGCAGCCGCTGGCGCGCGTCGGCGGCCCACGCGCCCGCCGCGTGCAGCCGCGCCGTGTAGCGGCCCAAAGCCGTCAGCTTGCCGCCCACCAGCGTCGCGTGCGCCGACAGCTCCGAGCGGGCCTGACACAGAACACCTTGTTACCACCAAGAGTGAGCACAGCATCATCAATATATTCACATCACAGCTCCATCAGTTCATAGCTGGACATAGGCTGTTCCTGGAGACTTTACCCATAATCACCACGAGGGGTAGACGGGTTGGCCATCGCAGGTTCGACGGCCTATGGTATTTAGCTACGCTTTACGATCTTGATGGTTATACCGCCCGCCACCAGTCAGTTTGCCTGAGTCTCGTCTTTATTGAAGGGCCTCCTCTTGTTTGCCATTTACCGCCGTCGTAGAGTGGCGCGGAAAACGTGGGTGAGAATAGCGTAGAACTCGTTTACCACAACACTAAAGTTGGAACACAAAAACATGTCACAGTTTGCAGCACCTTACGGAGTACCAGCAGGTAGTGTTTGTATACAAGAGAGTACTCGTATAAGGAGCAGTGCCTTCCTGTCCGGTGCGGCGGGTGCAAGCACGTCGGCCCGTCTGCGAAGTTCGACGAGTGGCCAAGTTCGTCTGCGGCGAGCGCTGTTAACTTAACTACACTACTTGTGTACTGGACTTGGTTCTACTTGGCATATAGCTTACTCATTTAATTTTTATATTACATACATCCTTTATTTCAGAACACTTTAATACATTCTCTGACATGATTAGGTATGAATGAAACACCCAAGTATCATCTCCCTGTGACCTGGTAAACATATTGCCGTGAGTTTTTATGGCAAAAGCGGTGGCTGTTCTTACCTTCTCTAGTTGCTGGTGGAGTTGCTGGAAGTGCTCCCCGGTGGGGGGGTGCTTAGAGTTGCGCAGCACCTCCATGTCGCGAAGGCGGTTCGCTACTTCTTCGTCGCGGGCCTGGAAACAAACAATAGTAGATAACTGCTGGTCGAAAAAAACGATGCCGATGTATTCATCAGCATCGTTAAATCTCTTTCAATCTTTTCAATAGAAAAGCTTAACTTGAAAGAGATTTCATGAACAGTATGGGCGAATCGCTCTTACAAGTGAATGCTAAGGATAATACCGGAATCATCATCATCCTCGGCCTGCAAACGTCCATTGCTGGACATAGATCTCCCTCAATGACAAATGCCATTTGGGGGACTTGCCCTAGTCACCACGCTTGGCAGGCAGGTTGGCGATCGCAGTAAGTTTTATTTGCACCGAGACAAACGCTGCTGTCCGTTTCCTGATATTCTCATAGTCGTCTTCTACGACACCCACACAATGGGGTAGTCTTATTCTTGTCAGCAAGCACAAGTAATCGGGTAGTACATGGTTAATACCAGAATGTCGCCATGAAATTCATAGAGGAAAAAAGAAGCCCAACTTAAGTAGGTAAATAACCAACTTAAGTAAAAAGTGGCACTAAGTAGAACATTTTTTAATCCAGAACATTTATTAATCCAGAACATTTGAGCGTCTGTCGTGGCCGCTGCAGGACCGCGTACGTACAGTACGCCGCTCGCTGCGCTCGTAAATCTGCACTGTCACATCACGCCGCCAGCGGGCGCGGCTACACCGGCCGCGTTACGGTACTGCTTTGCTTATGTCTGGAATATTTTATCTTTCTGTTTCAGTGGAAACTTTTTATGCCCGAAAATTTTGATTTCGTGATTGTTTTTGTAATACACGTAGAACGATATGGTGACTTTGGTGACGGACTCCGGTATAGAGTTCCATAGCTTAGCCGGTCGCACTATGAAGCGAGGCAAATCGTTTCTGAAGCGTTGTATTCACAACCCCTATCCCTGAATGCGAAATGGTTCTTATATCTTGTGTAGAACTTTAATCGAGAGTTGTATGTTAGTATAGTATGCGTGTTGAGTTAGCTAGACAATTGTCATTACACGGCCGACCGCAGCGCAGCCACAGCCAAGTGGAGGCAAAGGTGAGGTGCCAGCGCCAGGGCTGTCCGCCGCAGCGCGCGGCCGCAGACGGCATAAATCTGTGTCGGCGGCACGCGGCGCCTTCCCTCGGCTCGGCTCCGCTATACATCAGTTTTATACCTTCTACCTCAGCTCAAAACCAATCAAACGTCCCCTGTGTTAAAAAATGGAAGTATTTGTTGGTACGCTTAAAGGAAACTTTCCTAAAAGTCCATTTATTTCGGCTGTTTTGAATTGGACTCTCCTTGCACAGGTCGGAAGTAATCAAACCCATATAAAGCCGTTGAAACTTTGATAACAATAAACAAACATTTTATGACGGAAAAAACATCAGTCGAAAACCGCTATCAATAAAATTTGGAAACTGTGTGATATAGGTACACGAAGGATTTAAGTGACGTTAAACTTTCATATCATTGAATGTTATGAAAGTTTACTTTCAGTTAAAACTCCTATAAGTACTAGATTAAGATAGTTTTTCATTACACGTACATAAATGTTTGCGGTTGGTGTTAAACAGAATCAGCCAAACCTACCTGAAATTACTTCTGCATTACTTTGTTAACAATATCAAACTCAAATTGTGAAATGTAAACATTTTGAGCTATAAAATATTCTAACTATGTATAATATTCAGAAACATTGATGCTTTAAACAAGATGGAATTTCAAAGAGCACCCGAAAATGTCAGAATTAAATGAGATCGTGGCTAACATTCTATGCATAGAACGAATTCATTAATTTACTCACCGAAATTCGTCGAATAACCGAACGGTATTTCAAATATTAACGAAACAAAATGACACCAGAAAATATCAACACTCTGAGCACACAAGAACTAGATATTCAAAAGTCAGCAATATAATTTTGAATACGATCAGATCACTCACAGACTAGGAAATCCCGAAAATAATACTTCAAACAGAAACATTCATCTCAAAACTGATCCACGCAGCGGGATCGCGAAGCGTTGAAATTATATTCGCATGATACGCGAATGTAAACACTATAAATAAAAACTTCACTTTCGTCCGTTGATCGACCGAGGAAACTCCTGCGAAGGTGGGTTACCATCCGAAGCAACAACACACGCGGAAATGCCGCCAGGGAAACTGAACTACATTCACGAGAGTACTATAATTCATTCCTCTATAAACTCGAAGGACAAAATTCGGCGCCGCGGTGTTACCGACTGTATTCCCATTGAGATACAGTTTGCATTTGTTTGTCTACAGACCGGCGCGTGCGCCTCTTCGGGCGCAGAGTACAAACAACTGATGGGACACGAGTATTTTCATAGATTCAGAAATAGACCCGATGCCGACCGGCGGGACAACGCCGGCTACACCTAGCATTCCCCATCCTTACACGGATAATGATAAATCTTACAAAAACATCTTCAAACATAGATAGATACACTTTGTTGTACACCATTTGTCTTCACATAAAATTTGTCTTACATCTGAAAGTATAAATACCTACAATCTTATCGCCATAAGCGATATTTTCCAAACAACCTTAGGGAAGAGAATAGCAAGATACAGACATGTGTTATTTAAACACTTTATAAGGCCCTCTCTCTGTCCAAAATCAAACATAAAATTAATTTGGGATCTTCAATTCCTTGTTACGCTGTCCATAGTGTCCATAAACTCAGAAAGTATAAATAAAAGCACATGAGTACGATGAAACTAACTACGACGAGGGAAAGATACCGCACAATAAGTTTACACATAAATAAACACATTACGGGCGATCGTACTCCCGGCGGAGCCGATCTTGCTGCACAGTTTACCGCTGTGTACAGAAATTAATTATCGTGATATTATGCATACTCCGCACGATCTACCCGAAATAGTGATACCACCCCACCGGTATCGTCAAACAGGCGGGCGAACCACTTTGATCCTTATTGCACACATAATTAGGTTAAGTTTAAGGTACAGTGACATGAACTTTGGGCCGAAGCGTCGCGTCCTACAGAACTTTCGGTTTCGGCGAGTTTACAAATCATGTTGGCATTACACGGACTTGTCAGATATCGGCCAAAACTAGCACTAAAACTAATACATCTATTTATCCAAACTTTACGTTTCAGCAGAACCTAAAATAGTGGCAGAGAGCATCTCTGGTTATCTTGCTCGCTTATTTACACAACACATTAAGTGGAGCACTGCACAACTTGCCTTAATTCTAAGGATGCAACCGTTCGAAAATAGTTACGTAAGTTTCTCCTTAGTATTCATACTTAAATAGCACTGCACCTTGAGAAAAGCTAGGAGTAGGTAGATTCCTTCCTTTACCTTCTCGCTTTAAGGACGTAAATGTATTTACAAAGCAACACTTAGTAAAATAACTAAAAGTTAAGCCAGCCTTCACTAAGTACTCCAAACTTCTCGTGACTCTACTATGACTGGCGGCAAGCATCTCTCATAATACGCGAGTCTAATTTAAGGACACCTTCGGATCGCAAAAGCCTTACACAATATACGTTACAGAGATCATCAAAACGAAATATTATGGATAGTTCCCGTAGGACAAACCGAGGGACGAAAATAATTACCGAAGTAGTGGCAACGTAGAAGGCAATGCTGATCGCGCACGTGGGCATCAAACACAAACGGCTAGTTATATCTAGGGCACGATTTGTTCACAGCGCACGCCGCGGGTCGCCCTAGGGAACTATTGGACCCTTTGCACTAGATTAATCTTAATAAGAATATAGACCAACATTATTGCTACAAATATTTCCAAAATAACTTTTTTAAGAATCTGAGTCAAAGGTTACAGGTAAAGATTTAATGTCGCATCATGTCAAAAGGCCATTTTCAGAGACCTTACCTAAGCGTGTCGTGTAATCCGACGTAAAACCGGACACAGCCAAAATAATCCCTTGTCGCCCACTAGAACCACTCCGCAAATCTATTGATATTAAGGGTTGACCTCTATCAGTAGAGGCCTTCAGAGTCCAACCATTTACTAAACGGTAGTGTGTTGAAATGTCTTTTTGTGTTTCCAACTTTAACACTATCATTACTTTAACAAATTTATATGCTTAGTCCAATGGTAGAGAATGACTATGTGGCATTAAATCCGCCTCTTATACACTATTTTTCTTTTCCTTGTGCAATAAATCTTAAATGAATAAACGTCATGAAAGTTAAGCAAGAGTTGTGTGCCAGGATCGTAGCAAATGGAAGGACGTGGTCTCTGCCTACGCCTCTGGGAGAAAAGCGTGAAGTCATGTATGTATGTATGAAAGTTGTCCATATGGTTTCAGGCTTTAGACCATTCTAACACTCACGGCAAGAGGTATGGACCACCATACCTCTTGCCGTGAGTGTCTAAGGGATCATCAGGAAACGGGCAGCAGCGTTTACCCGGGTAAAACCTACTGCGGTCACCAACCCGCCTGCCCAGCGTGATGATTAAGGCAAATCCCCCCCAGTGACAATTGTGTTTGGGGGAGGCTATCTCCGTTCGCAGGCTGAAGGTGAAGTTTATGTACTCTGGTCAACACATAGCGATCCAGAAACGTGATCAAGTCACGATTTTGTTCTCCCTAAGTGGCCATAATAAAACCAAGGCGACCTTATCATCCCACCCCTAGGGCCGAGTGTACGGCGGTCGTCAGTCACAGCGAGGCGACGTTGTAATACATTCCATATTAGCTGGCCGAGTGACGTGTAAGCGTGTTGTCGCCGGAGGGTGAGTGTCGGGCATCCATCACGCGTCCCGCGGGACCGCATCGGGACGGCGGGACCGCATCGGGACGGCGGGACAGCCGCGTCACGCGGTACTAGACTAGGCTACTTTGATATGACACGCGGCACATGGACCGTGGAGTTTGATGTTAGAAGAGAAACACGCCCAAAATGATGCAAATGGGACAAACACAACAAAAAAATTCCATATAAAAGCAATCTGTATTTAAAAATGTCTGACTTGACGCTAGACGAAATATAGTTCCTACAAGCAACAGAATGGCTTCCGTTTAATCTTTTTTTTTTAGGGGAATGCATTAGGCACCTTCACGCCGCCTCCAGGGGAAACGACGTGGTGTGCGGGACTCACACCTTCCAGACTGGGAGGGTATACCCACTAAACCCTAAAACCCCCTGTACCGCAAGTGGGCAGCAGATTGCAGGTACTCCGGTAGCGCCTAAGTATACGGCCGCATCCCTGCCTTCCGTTGTCCTGAATGGCTTCCATTTAAGCCTATTTAAGCTAACTAGATCGGTCAAGGTGGCGAACATTGGGAGAGGCCTATGTCCAGCAGTGGACTAATACAGGCTGATGATAATGATGATAAGCTAACTCAATACGCAACAGGTACGTTTAACTGTGGAAAAGGCAAAAGAAAGTTAGACACCTCAGTGCGGGGCCTGTAGTAAAAAACAAACTGTAACGATGCAATTTATTTTTATACTGCTAAAAACTTTAAGCTCCGCGGTCCGCCAAATTCAATGCATTTACTGTTGCTATAGGGCTTGCCGCAAACATAATTATTAGGTAATGCAATATGTCACCAAATTCATACATGGCTATATTAAGCTCGGATGACTAATTGGCCCCAGAGTCGGTTAATTCGTCGGGGATGCTATCGGCGTGGCGGTGATGAATCGGCTCGCGCTCCCGCGGGACCCTCCGACGCGTCGCGCGCCCGCAGTGCCGCCCAAATATACACAATTTGGTCGGTGGGAATCCATTCTTTTCATTTAGTATAGGTTTGCGCTGGACCACAATTCACCTGGTGTTGAGTGATTATCGAACCCTACGATGGAACACTCTTACCCAGAAAATACACATTTACTCTCGCCTTAAACAACTGAAGATCTTTTTTGTACATATTAAAATTTAAAAAAAGAAATAAAATAATACAAGACTGTTCTTCCCAGTTTTTCGATAAAGTTCTGTATTTTGAACGGTAAAATTTTGATTTAAGGATCTGTACGTGTTTATTTTAACTTATTCCGCTCGTAAGTTCATTATTATTATTGCATTCAACTTAGGTTAACTAATATTATAAAGCTGAAGAGTTTGTTTGTTTGTTTGTTTGAACGCGCTAATCTCAGGAACTACTGGTCCGAATTGAAAAATTCTTTTTGTGTTGAATAGACCATTTATCGAGGAAGGCTTTAGGCTGCTATAACATCACGTTGCAACTATTAGGAGCGAAGAAATAATGGAAAATGTAAAAAAAACGGGGGAAAAATAACTATTCCACGCGGACGAAGTCGCGAGCACAGCTAGTGTTTAATAAAGCCATAACTTATCTAATTTCACATGATCATTTAAAAACTTAAATGGTCAACTCAATAATGCTATCTACTGTCATCCACGAGATAAGACTACTATCATAAGAAGATCGCTAAATCGTTCATCTAAATTTTCTATAGACTAGTCAAATAGATGAGATCAAGAGAGCGCTAACATAACATTTTCTGAGAAAACATTCCTACTTTTTCAAAGCGAACGCCAGTGTCATCACCGTAGCGAATCATTCACCGTACAATGCAGCAATCCCTCTGAGAGGTTGCGCAGAGGGCGAGTGCGTGTTGAAGTTGAGGCATCGTCCGGCGGGAGAGGCGCGACAGGCTCCCGGCGGCACTTCGGCACGCGTGTTCGTACAAGCTTTGTGTTCGCAGAAAAGGGTTTAGCAAATCGTCTCCGAAATCTGCAGTCATCAATGAAGTGAATGTATTTTCGATGTTTGGAAGGCCCATAATAGCACACAGCGTATTTTATACACACAGATGACGCGCGTATACAAGGTGACTTTTTAATCACTATCCAAATTTTTTCTGGGCATTATGTATCGTTAATATGCGTTAATAGAACCCATTTCTGCAAAAAAAAATATAGGTAAAATTTTTACAACAAATTCATTATCCCGAACAAATTATAAATTTTACATGGTTACCATTTCGTAGTACTCGCGGTAATACCGTCTTACCTTTTATTCGTACCTTAATTCGTAATACCATTGATATTTATCGTTTTGCGTACTAAATATTTACGCCAGAAATGGTAACCATGCGAAATTTATAATGGATTCGGATGAATTTGGATGAACTTTGTTGTGAAAATATTTACTATATTTATTTTTGCAGAAATAAGCTCTAATAACGATACCTAATGCCCAGAAAAAAATTGGATAGTGATTAAAAAGTCACCTTGTATAAATAGGCGCTTCATAGAACATTTGAACGCAACTTTATAATCTAAGCAAGCACACGGGGCGATCGTCGCGCCTTTACTGTAAATATGCACTGTGATGATAATATAAGTACTATCATCATAGTATATGTAATAGGGGCCCATTGTCATTTGATGACAATCAAAAGTTTTATGACATCCTTGTGCCATCTAATATCAGCCTTATTTAAAGGGAAATCGCTTTCATTCAACAAAACAGTACTTCTACTATGAAAGCTATTTCCCCTAGGATAGCTCTACTTTCAAACCAGGTACGTCGTGTATGTACACGGTCATTTATTTATACTTTAATTTTTATATTTTTCTTATGAGTACATTGCCTAATCGCTCCGTAAGATAACTATCGAATCGACAATCACCGACACGGCAGAGTGTCGGCGCGGGTTGGATATAATACATCACCGCGCAATAGCCGCTGATTCGCAATTAGCCGCTCGGAAGGGCGCGGATTAAAGGGCGCGCCGACCAAGCCGTTGGCGCGACAAATAATTGTGCCGCGACACTAGGGAGGCGCTATGCCATTTCCATTCCTCGTGGGTGGCGTAAGTCGCACATACCCCGCTTTTCGCCATGACAGCGGGGCGCCATTGCAACTAAAAGCTTTTTTCTCGACGAAAAAAAAGGAGGCGCGATGACATTGTATTAGTGATTACAAATTTACAAACGATTTTATTACATTATAATAGTTTAAATGACATTAATACATTATTTACTCGTATTTCATCATCATCAGCCCGTGTCAGTCCTCCATTTTTAGGCCTATAGCTCTAACCATTGCGCAAACGAGGCCGTCAAATGCTAAATATATTTAAATAGCTACTAATAAAATTGATTCAGGTTAGCTCAGCTTATCGGCACAGCTCCCGCGCACCCCTACGCGCCAGACAGCGGCGCGCAGAGATAGCCCACATATTACCATACCGCCGGCTGGGACGGCTATGGGTAGCCGAGGGGACGAGCGGTGTTTATTATTATCACTTCGTAATCAACCCATTAGTGGTCAAGACGGTTCCCTCATCCAAGGTTCACCGTCGCGGCTGCTGTTGTAACTTAACTAACGTTTAATACCCATAATACGTAAGTACAACGATGAACTGCATCATGTACTTTTAGTAGAAATTCTTTGTACGACAAGAAAATGCCGCGCAATGTGTGTTCGGTAAACATCATTATTTGCACATTAATGTTAACTTTTGTTCCGTAAAACACCGCTAGATGGCGCTGTGCGTAGTTACATCGCGGCGTCATTACGTTTCCGTAGATCCTTAAGTAAAACTGTTAATGTTTGTTAAGTTGACTATCCGTACACAATAAAACGTGTTATATGCAAGGTTGGCTTTTTTTGATTACGCAAACCAACCTAGCATTCCCTCGACTTTTTGGACCTGGGCAACCTAGCTCGAACCTAGGGTTTGTTCATGGTCCTTCGAGGCCGGTAAGGTTTTGCCAGACCGAAACCGGAAGTCGTCTTAGCGGTGACGCAGTTTTTGGAGCACTAGGAGACGAGGCTGGAGGTAGTGGTATACCGACTAGCTGGTGGAGGAGCAGCATCTTGAGGGAGGAGTTTGGAGCTGTTGGTGCAGGAGTCCGAGTTTGGTGGAGGATCCGGCTTTGGACTTCGGGACGGTACTGACGAGGTGCCGTCAGGAGGCAGGTGACCACGCGCCGAGTGACGTCAAGTGAGTGAGCGGGACAAAAACTGTGAGTGTTTGCATTTTTACGTCATAATCTAGTCAAGCGAGATTGAACTTTATTTCATCGTGGTAGTGAACTTTGAGAATTTGGTGGTTAGAAAGTTTTTAGTGAAAATATTAAGCGATTTTTAACCTTATTTGTGAGTGGGATTTGTCTTTGAAGAAGAAATCAAGAATTTGGGACTTAGAAAATTTTCGTGTTTGTTTACATTGACTTAGTATAATTTTTAATAATTGTTAAGAACTTAGAATAATTTGTTAGTTGCTTTTATGAACTTAGCCTAATTTTTAAGAAATTTGGTTACGACGGGGAACCTATGCCCGATTTTGAATCGATTTTAAAGGTGTAAAATACTTAGAAAATTTTAGCAATTATTTTAACTTAGAAAATTTTACACTCGTTTTATCTTAACTTATAGAATATTTTTACAGTTTACAGAATTTATTTACATTTTTAATTAACTTGTTTTAATTTTTATATCTGTTTAAAATGGATTCCGAAATTAGTTTACAAATTGATAACTATGAGAAAATTTTTAAAGCTAGATCAAATTATAAGAAATCACCAAAGGAACGAATTACTTTAGCTTATTGTGAGACAAGATTAGAGTCTTTGGAGGTTTTATGGTCAGAGTTTTCCAAAACACATAGGACGCTTATTAAAAATTATGGGGCGGGGTTAAAAGGGCACGAATATACACAAAAAGATATTTATGATTTAACAGAAGAAATTTATACCGATTATAAGACACAACTTAAATCTGATTTAAGTTCGTTATCAAATGTCAATTCTAGTGTAGCGAGAAAGGAATCTCAGGGACCTAGATCTGAACCATTTAAATTACCAAAAATAGTAATTCCTAATTTTTCAGGAAAATATACTGAATGGATCACCTTCCGTGATTTATTTACTTCCTTAATTCACAATAACTCAAACTTAGATAATGTTCAAAAGATGCACTATCTGAAGAGCTCTTTAGCAGGGGAGGCTGAGCAGTTGCTGAGACAAATTCCAATATCGGAAGCTAATTATGATAGATGTTGGACTCAATTAAAAACTAGATACGATAATAAGCGTTATTTGTCTCACTTTATTTTAAAACGGTTGCTTAGCCAGAAACATATTGTTATGGAGTCTTCTATTGCTTTGAAGGAACTCATTGACACAACGAACGATTGCTTAAGTGGATTAACTAATTTAGGTATTAATACGTGTAACTGGGACATAATTATTATACATATTTTGTGTTTGAAACTTGATGCTGAATCCCGAAAACAATGGGAGTTTAATATTACAAATAGTACGTCAACCGAGGAGTTGCCGACTTACGATAAATTTGTTGAATTTTTGACTAATAGGTACAGAGCGCTTGAGTTTTTGGACACCAAAACAGGGTCCAGTAGATATCAGCCAAATAATAATTTTAATCAGCATAATAATAATGTAGTAAAATTTAAATCAATGCATATTACTACAAAGATGCAATGTGCATTTTGCTCAGATGCTCACAAATTAAGTGCTTGTAGAAAATTTTCAGGCGCGAATGTTGACCACCGTCGTAATTTTGTTCAGTCTAGTAGCTTATGCTATAACTGTCTTGGGGCTAATCATAGTGCTAAGGCTTGTCAGTCTAGTACTAAGTGCAAGTTATGCCATCGTAGACACCACACACTTTTGCATCCGAGAACTGCAGAGAGTGCGCAGTCTAATGTTGCTCAGGTTGAGTCGCAGGGAAAGGATAGTCCAGCGAGAGAAATGGGGCCTAAAGAGGCAGGTAGTTCGAATAGCTCATCGGCTATTGTTGCATGCAATTTTTCGACAGGAAATGTGAATCAGGTATTGTTGGCCACCGCGCTAATCAATACCGTGTCGAGAAATGGGAGTAACCATATTTTGAGGGCTTTGCTAGATCAGGGCTTTCAAGGGAACTTTGTAACCGAATCGGTAGTAAGTGATTTGAAATTGCAGAAAACCCCCATACATGGTACGGTTATTGGTGTGGGTGGGGACAAAGGATTGATCTCAAAAGCGGTAGTGCACTTAAAGATCAAATCGCGATTGGATCCGAGCTGGAGTGTGATTGTGAAGGCTTACGTTCTGAAATCAATTACTTCATTCCTTCCTAGCAGGAATGTAGACCAATTTGACTTTACAGAATTTGATGGGATAGAACTCGCTGACCCAGAATACAACCGACCTAATAAAATTGATTTATTATTAGGGGCGGAAGTGTTCAGTCAGATAATCCAACAGGGTATCCGAAAGGGTTCCAGGGGATCACTCCTAGCTCAATCCACCACTTTGGGTTGGATTTTGTCAGGCACGGTGAATCCATCCGCTTGTCAAGGTGGAGGAGTAATGGCATTGCATTGTCAAATGCAAGAAGGCAATGAACTTTTAAAGAAATTTTGGGAAATAGAGTCAGGAGTAGGATTGACAAAATGTCAAATGTACACAGAGGAAGAAAACAGATGTGAGGAAATCTTTAGAAAAACTACTACCAGGGATGAAAATGGGAGATATGTGGTTAGATTACCATTCAAAACAGAAGATCCTGAATGCAAAAGGGGTGAAACAAGAAGTATTGCGGTTAATAGGTTGAAGGGATTAGAAAAGAGATTTGAAAGGGATACTAAATTTAAAGAGAGTTACAGATCGGTGATACATGAATATTTGGAAAAGCAGCACATGGTAGAAGTTCAGAAACCGGATGAAAAGAGGGATGAAGCAGTTTACCTACCTCATCACGCGGTCATCAGGAATGACAAGGAAACTACTAAACTGAGAGTAGTATTTAATGCCTCCCAAGCAGGGATAAATGGGGTATCCCTCAACGACGATCTGATGGTGGGGCCTACGATCCAATCGGACTTGAGACATTTGGTGATGCAATGGCGATTGTCTAGAATTTGTTTGACGGCCGACATTGTAAAGATGTACCTACAGATCTTAGTTCACGAAGACGATACGAACTTTCAACGGTTGGTGTGGAGAGACAATCCTAATGAGGAGGTAAAGGACTATAAACTGCTTGGGGTAACTTTCGGAAACGCTTCAGCACCATTCTTAGCAGTTCGAACGCTACAGCAGGTGGCGAACGATGAGGGTTATAACTATCCGCTGGCTGCTGAAAAGGTAATCAAGAATTTCTATATGGATGACATGATGTGCGGCTGCGAATCTGTAACTGAAGGAATAGAATTATATACACAAATGAAACATTTATTAAACAAAGGGGGATTTAATCTACAAAAATGGGCTAGTAATAATGAGGAATTAATGGAAATTATAAAAAATAAAGAAAACGAAAAAGAAGAGTTTAAAGATGGAATAAATATTAAAATGGATGAGGTAATTAAAATTCTTGGACTTACCTGGGATCGTCACAGTGATCATTTCCGGTACAAGGTCGATCTTCCAGCTCTGCTGCCGCCTATAACTAAAAGGAAAATCATCGCAGATATATCACGCCTATTCGACCCCTTAGGGTGGGTTACGCCGTGTATCATTGTAGCGAAGGTCTTGATACAGAAGTTGTGGATAGCTGGTATTGGTTGGGACGATATAGCTCCTGAAGAAATATTACAGGAGTGGTGTACTTACCGAGAGGATCTAAAGGGTATGACAGAAGTAAAAATTCCAAGGTGGCTTGGAACGAAGACAAGTGACGTCCAGCGGGAGCTCCATGGATTTTGCGATGCCTCGAAGGTTGCGTATGCTGCTGTGGTATACCTCCGAATAATTGACGCGGAAGGGAATGTCCACGTGACGTTGATTGCTGCCAAGTCTAGGGTAGCTCAAATAAAACAAGTGTCTATCCCCAGATTGGAGCTATGCGGGGCGGTGGAACTCACTAGGCTGATGGTAGACGTAGCAAAAGTATTAAAAATTGATAATACTAACCTGCACGCATGGACTGACTCTACTATTGTACTGGCTTGGTTAAACAGCTTACCGTGCAGATGGAAAGTTTTCGTAGCTAACCGGGTTGCGGAAATACTTACCGCGATAGAACCGCATCAATGGGCACACGTGAGGACGCAGGAAAATCCAGCTGACTGTGCATCCAGGGGAGTTGCGCCTTCTGAGCTGAAAAATAAATCGTTGTGGTTTAATGGTCCTAAGTTCCTACAATCTAAAAATATAAAATATGAAAAGCCTACAGAATTAATAACTACAATTGAAGCGGTAAAGGTACACAACATAATAAAGGAAGAAGAAGACTATTTCGATAGATTCTCGAAGTTGAGTAGATTGTTGAGGGTGACAGCATATTGTCTAAGATGTTTACAATGGAAGAAACAGGAACCTGAAAGAAAAAAGAAACTATTAACATTAGAAGAAATAGAGAAAGCATTACAAGTTTGTATAAAAAGAGATCAAGGAAAATATTTTACAGAAGACATAGATGCTATAAAGAAGAATGTAGCAATAAAAAACAATTCTTTAAAGTCGCTTAATCCCATGTTAGACGACAATAACTTACTGCGAGTAGGCGGGAGACTGGAAAACTCCCAAATGGCATCAAATCGTAAGCATCCGATTGTAATGGCGAGAAATTCAAAACTCACGGCTTTGTTGATTGCAGATGCTCATCATCAAACAATGCATGGTGGTTCGCAATTGGTTTTGAGTTATCTGCAAAGTAAATACTTTATAATAGGCGCTAAGCAATTAGTGAAAGCCTACAACCGGAAGTGTGTTGAGTGCGTAAAAAGTAAAGGACGTACTTACCAACAATTAATGGGACAGCTTCCAGCAGTTCGGGTCACTCCAGCTCGTCCATTTCTTCGTAGCGGAGTAGATTTCGCAGGACCCATCCAAGTGCGCACTGCTAAGGGTCGTGGCCATAAATCCTATAAAGGTTACGTATGTCTGTTCGTATGTATGGCCACTCGGGCTGTACATGTGGAGGCAGTCACGGACCTTACCTCGCATGGCTTTCTTCAGGCCTTCAAGAGATTTGTTGCTCGTAGAGGTCGCTGCGAAGACATTTGGAGCGACAATGGTACCAATTTTGTTGGAGCCTCAGGTGAAATCAAAAAGCTATTTTCAAGCGAGAAAAATAGCATTTTGCCTGAAATTGCTGAACATCTGGCTACCAACCACACAAAGTGGCATTTTATTCCGCCTCACGCTCCTAATTTTGGTGGGTTGTGGGAAGCAGGCGTCAAATCAGTGAAGTATCACCTGAAACGAGTGATCGGCACATCTACTTTGACATATGAAGAGTTGTCAACAGTTTTAACACAAGTTGAAGCATGCTTGAACTCGAGACCCTTGTCTAAGCTCGACGGTGATCTAGAAAGTGCAGTTCTAACTCCTGGTCATTTTCTCGTGGGAGAACCTCTGGTCACAGCGCCCGATCGTAGTTACGAGAGCTCGAGTGTTAGTTCGCTTAGGAGATGGCAATATACTCAACGTATGGTCCAGGAATTTTGGCGAAAGTGGTCGAAAGAATATTTGAACCAATTCTTTCACCGTTATAGATGGTCCACACAAACACCACAGCCAAAAGTCGGGGATATTGTACTCATAAAAGAGGATGGTCTTCCCCCGTGCCGGTGGTTATATGGAAAGGTAGTAGAGGAACACCCTGGTCAGGACGGAATTACGAGGGTGGTCACATTGAAGTCAAAAAATTATTTTATGAAACGTCCTACAAATAAATTATGCATTTTGCCAGTGACTGAGTAGATTGCATGTTTTGATTTATATTTACTTAAGATTTTATGTCCTATTTACACTGGTTCAAGGTTTACATTTTATCATATTGTTATTTAAGATATTTTTTAATCTTACTTACTTTTAAGAGGATTACTGTACAAGGTTTTTTTTAATGAAGTTATACACTGTTGTTAAGTTTTTGGTATGTTTTACAGTTAGGGTTATGTTTACCAACCTACTAGGGAAATTTTACACTCGTTATGTTGCTTTAAGAGTTTATATTTATACTGTTTAATTTTAAGTTGTAATGAAATAGCTTTTATTAAAATTGTGCATGTTAGGAACTTGTGTACTCAAAGAATACCTATTTTATTGGTTTGTTAATTAGATTGTTAAACTTGTGAGCCCAATAATGTACTCGAAAATTAGCGATGTCCTTTGGAAAGGACAAAATAGCAATTTGTCCTTGGTGGGCAGTAAATGTTCGGTAAACATCATTATTTGCACATTATTGTTAACTTTTGTTCCGTAAAACACCGCTAGATGTCGCTGTGCGTAGTTACATCGCGGCGTCATTACGTTTCCGTAGATCCCTAAGTAGAACTGTTAATGTTTGTTAATTTGACTATCCGTACACAATAAAACGTGTTATATGCAAGGTTGGCTTTTTTTGATTACGCAAACCAACCTAGCATTCCCTCGACTTTTTGGACCTGGGCAACCTAGCTCGAACCTAGGGTTTGTTCAATGTGTGTATCATATGTACCGAAAGAAATAGAAGTTACAAACATGAAACGGAACGTTTATGACTCGCTATTTCTGTGACAACTATACCTAACTAAAACACTATTTTTGTCGAAACTTATACTATTGCTAAAGAAACTGAGTACATATGTCATTACTAGCAATCACATGCTTCACAGAGAGCCTTCATGGATATTTATGAAAACTACCAAACGCATCCTCCCCCGGGCCCTTGCATACATTGCGCACTCGTACATAGCGGTGCGACGATACACGACATTATCATAATCCGGCGACACGTGGCGGCGCGTCGCGTGCGTCGCCGAGTCGTTAGCGTGATTGTCGCGTCGCGTGTAGCGCGCCGACTGTTAGGGCCACCGCACACGCCCCCATGAGATGATAGAAGCGGTCAAAAAGGTAGGTCATTATGCTCATTGCTTGCTAAGCCGTGGATAGCTTGCGTTTAGAAATAACAAGACCATCCATTGGGGACAAACCCTACCTAGTATCCTACGACACTCTCATGATCAAGACAACACTACCTCAAACCATTTAGGCGACAAAAGGCCACAAAGAAACTGACATACATAGGTACATACTCTCGAAATCATTAATTACCTTGGTAACATACATACAACAACGGAAAAATCAGTCGAATTGATAACCTCCTCCTTTTTTTGAAGTCTGCCAAGAACAGAAGAACGTGTGCGGGCGCCCCTGTGACGAGCGTCCGCGCCCGCGCGCGACGCGACATCCATTTACACCGCTCTGTGTTCCGTTTGGGAGCGCGATGAATAATGCGCGTTTGTAATCCAGCCGCAATATCACAGACAAATTGGGAATACAGGCCTAGAATAGAGCTTTGGGATGGATGGAGGCCTGTTGAGTAGCTGTTGTTTAACTGGACCAGACACCCACTAAAGCGCATCGCTCTTTAAAATAAACATGACTATAAGAATGAAGAAGGATTATTAAATTATAAAATAATTACATAATCTTCTTTGTTACTCACAGAAATCATTTATCAAGCGTTTTTAGGTATTTGCCCCTTTTTGTCTAGTGTACAGAAGGTTAACTTAATGTCACATAGGCATTTCACACACACATATCTACCACAACTTAGAGATCCTCGCAACCTTTTCCTCGACGAGACCCCTTGCTGACATTGTACTGTTACATCTGTGTTATCCGCTGCAATAGCACAACTGCTGTAACCAACAGACATGACGTCTTTTCAACAAAAAAAAATACATAACTTATCTTTAAACTGACAGACATAATATGAACCCCTAACCTAATTTAAATAGGTAGTAGAAACTTGTCAATGGTTGTCAGCCATATTTACAACTAAATACGGTTCGAAATGAACGTGACCATTTTCGAGTTAACAAGTTTTCGATGAAATCTCGCATGAAAAAATGTAATCTAACCGTATCTTAATATGAAAGCTTATCGTAGCGTTAATAAGAGTTATTAAAGAGCAGCGCAGGCATAGGGCGGAAACGCACCGGTGACGGCGCCGGACGTCGCGCGACCGCCGCGGTTACGAGTCGCAACGTAATCATTACACAAATAATGCCTTAATTTAACAGCATAAATAAGGAAGCTTGTCCTAATCAATTAGAATTGGGGCACCAACAATTAAGACACAGAACCAATCCACATTTACTGAACTTGTTCTAAACATGAACATTGAACATACAACTCGACGAAGGTAGATTGAAACTCTCTGGGCGGTCTAAATTGTACTATAACACGTCTAAAGATCTAGATAAATGTTTTTATTGTTTGTATAGTAAAGAATTTCAATCAGAACTGTTTATCCCAGTCGGAATTTGAACATCAACCTTTGGTTCAGAGGATAGAATAGCTACGAAATAAGCAGTCGAGCCTGTCGTTATAATTTACCCGTATGTAAGTTTTAAACTTTGAATACTTCGAAAATACAACTCCACCAACAAAAACCATAATTTTGCATTAATTGTTTGGGGTAAAACGATGTAGGGCTTACACTTAACTACGTATAATATACGACAACGTACGAAACAAGTAACGTATTCGTCGTACTTTCAAAACTTTAGCAAAACAATGGTACGCAACGAGATTTAACGGATATCTAGATAGATATCCGCTTTCCTGTTCAGATGAACAGGAAAGCGGCAGTCGTGCAGTCTCCGCAGCCGAGAGTCCTCCGTCGAGCCGACTAGGAAGCGCCTGCAATTACACTGCGCCGTGTGCTAGCACCACACGCGTCGCTGGCTGCCATTCGTGCACACACATTCAACCTTATTGCTAACACTGTAAAGTACATTATTTGCGAGCGATACACGAGTTTCGTGTACTTTACGCGTGTTACTGCAATGATTGCGATACAACGTAATTTGTACTTTATTATTATGGAGATAGATGCTAATTTCGATCGCGACGGCGCCTGGCTCGCTGCCAGAGCCGCGCAAGTGACACCGGGCTGTTTTGTTTTCTATTACGCCGCCGATTCCTTTTTGCTTCCCAGTGACATATCTCCGCGTTCCTGTTTTAACGAAATGAAATTCTTCCATAGAGGGAATTTAAATAGGCATTGGGTACGTTTTGCTAATAAAAAGAAAGGGGTATTTTTGGATAGTCGCCGAATAACGTCGAATGAGTTACTACGTGTAATAATCATGGTTTTAAACTCGAAAGTTAACTAGCGTGTATACTGTATACTCGTTACAAACGGTAAGGTCTACATTGCCTGGTATGATGGAAGCCTTATCATCGTTATTAGATCGTTTAAGCCGAATTGTGCACCTAGAAATTTAGCCATAATAAGAAGCATCTAAGTCCCGTAAGTACGTACGTTACGTAAACAGTTTAATTAATTTAATATTAAATTAACTTTAAGTAGTGCAGCGTCTTTCCTTTTGTCCAGATGGCCCTTAGGGGATATAGACCTATCTGAATACTGATACTCGAATACCGATACCCGAATACCGATATCCGAATACCGATACCCGAATACCGAGACCAGAACACCGGTATCTAAAGACGGGTAAAATAATACCGGTAGCTGAAAACCGTTACATAAATGCCTATACCCGAATAAAGACACCTAAATATCGTACCTTGACAAGGCTGAGGCGGATAGCTAAGCTGGTGCGGTCGGAGGGGTTGGGCGCGGTGTGCAGCAGCAGCTCGCGCGCCTGCGCCAGCTGCGCGCGAGCTGAATAAAGACACCTAAATATCGTACCTTGACAAGGCTGAGGCGGATAGCTAAGCTGGTGCGGTCGGAGGGGTTGGGCGCGGTGTGCAGCAGCAGCTCGCGCGCCTGCGCCAGCTGCGCGCGAGCTGAATAAAGACACCTAAATATCGTACCTTGACAAGGCTGAGGCGGATAGCTAAGCTGGTGCGGTCGGAGGGGTTGGGCGCGGTGTGCAGCAGCAGCTCGCGCGCCTGCGCCAGCTGCGCGCGAGCTGAATAAAGACACCTAAATATCGTACCTTGACAAGGCTGAGGCGGATAGCTAAGCTGGTGCGGTCGGAGGGGTTGGGCGCGGTGTGCAGCAGCAGCTCGCGCGCCTGCGCCAGCTGCGCGCGAGCTGAATAAAGACACCTAAATATCGTACCTTGACAAGGCTGAGGCGGATAGCTAAGCTGGTGCGGTCGGAGGGGTTGGGCGCGGTGTGCAGCAGCAGCTCGCGCGCCTGCGCCAGCTGCGCGCGAGCTGAATAAAGACACCTAAATATCGTACCTTGACAAGGCTGAGGCGGATAGCTAAGCTGGTGCGGTCGGAGGGGTTGGGCGCGGTGTGCAGCAGCAGCTCGCGCGCCTGCGCCAGCTGCGCGCGAGCTGAATAAAGACACCTAAATATCGTACCTTGACAAGGCTGAGGCGGATAGCTAAGCTGGTGCGGTCGGAGGGGTTGGGCGCGGTGTGCAGCAGCAGCTCGCGCGCCTGCGCCAGCTGCGCGCGAGCTGAATAAAGACACCTAAATATCGTACCTTGACAAGGCTGAGGCGGATAGCTAAGCTGGTGCGGTCGGAGGGGTTGGGCGCGGTGTGCAGCAGCAGCTCGCGCGCCTGCGCCAGCTGCGCGCGAGCTGAATAAAGACACCTAAATATCGTACCTTGACAAGGCTGAGGCGGATAGCTAAGCTGGTGCGGTCGGAGGGGTTGGGCGCGGTGTGCAGCAGCAGCTCGCGCGCCTGCGCCAGCTGCGCGCGAGCTGAATAAAGACACCTAAATATCGTACCTTGACAAGGCTGAGGCGGATAGCTAAGCTGGTGCGGTCGGAGGGGTTGGGCGCGGTGTGCAGCAGCAGCTCGCGCGCCTGCGCCAGCTGCGCGCGAGCTGAATAAAGACACCTAAATATCGTACCTTGACAAGGCTGAGGCGGATAGCTAAGCTGGTGCGGTCGGAGGGGTTGGGCGCGGTGTGCAGCAGCAGCTCGCGCGCCTGCGCCAGCTGCGCGCGAGCTGAATAAAGACACCTAAATATCGTACCTTGACAAGGCTGAGGCGGATAGCTAAGCTGGTGCGGTCGGAGGGGTTGGGCGCGGTGTGCAGCAGCAGCTCGCGCGCCTGCGCCAGCTGCGCGCGAGCTGAATAAAGACACCTAAATATCGTACCTTGACAAGGCTGAGGCGGATAGCTAAGCTGGTGCGGTCGGAGGGGTTGGGCGCGGTGTGCAGCAGCAGCTCGCGCGCCTGCGCCAGCTGCGCGCGAGCTGAATAAAGACACCTAAATATCGTACCTTGACAAGGCTGAGGCGGATAGCTAAGCTGGTGCGGTCGGAGGGGTTGGGCGCGGTGTGCAGCAGCAGCTCGCGCGCCTGCGCCAGCTGCGCGCGAGCTGAATAAAGACACCTAAATATCGTACCTTGACAAGGCTGAGGCGGATAGCTAAGCTGGTGCGGTCGGAGGGGTTGGGCGCGGTGTGCAGCAGCAGCTCGCGCGCCTGCGCCAGCTGCGCGCGAGCTGAATAAAGACACCTAAATATCGTACCTTGACAAGGCTGAGGCGGATAGCTAAGCTGGT
This sequence comes from Conogethes punctiferalis, assembly GCA_031163375.1. Taxonomy (NCBI): domain Eukaryota; kingdom Metazoa; phylum Arthropoda; class Insecta; order Lepidoptera; family Crambidae; genus Conogethes; species Conogethes punctiferalis. The sequence goes on from CM062095.1 coordinate 818,860, forward strand.
GCGGTCGGAGGGGTTGGGCGCGGTGTGCAGCAGCAGCTCGCGCGCCTGCGCCAGCTGCGCGCGAGCTGAATAAAGACACCTAAATATCGTACCTTGACAAGGCTGAGGCGGATAGCTAAGCTGGTGCGGTCGGAGGGGTTGGGCGCGGTGTGCAGCAGCAGCTCGCGCGCCTGCGCCAGCTGCGCGCGAGCTGAATAAAGACACCTAAATATCGTACCTTGACAAGGCTGAGGCGGATAGCTAAGCTGGTGCGGTCGGAGGGGTTGGGCGCGGTGTGCAGCAGCAGCTCGCGCGCCTGCGCCAGCTGCGCGCGAGCTGAATAAAGACACCTAAATATCGTACCTTGACAAGGCTGAGGCGGATAGCTAAGCTGGTGCGGTCGGAGGGGTTGGGCGCGGTGTGCAGCAGCAGCTCGCGCGCCTGCGCCAGCTGCGCGCGAGCTGAATAAAGACACCTAAATATCGTACCTTGACAAGGCTGAGGCGGATAGCTAAGCTGGTGCGGTCGGAGGGGTTGGGCGCGGTGTGCAGCAGCAGCTCGCGCGCCTGCGCCAGCTGCGCGCGAGCTGAATAAAGACACCTAAATATCGTACCTTGACAAGGCTGAGGCGGATAGCTAAGCTGGTGCGGTCGGAGGGGTTGGGCGCGGTGTGCAGCAGCAGCTCGCGCGCCTGCGCCAGCTGCGCGCGAGCTGAATAAAGACACCTAAATATCGTACCTTGACAAGGCTGAGGCGGATAGCTAAGCTGGTGCGGTCGGAGGGGTTGGGCGCGGTGTGCAGCAGCAGCTCGCGCGCCTGCGCCAGCTGCGCACGCGCTCCCGCTGCCCAGGATGCGCCTCCCGACCGCACCACTGACGACTCCTCCTCGGTGCTAATCCTGGTAGCAAAAGAGTAACATTAGAAACTCTTCTTAGAACCGCTTGCTAGATAAAGTAGAGGGTCCAGCTGGACTAGCAACAGGGCCACCTTTTTTTATCGAAAGAACATTGCTGTTGATGCTGTTTCACGCTCCGCGTGGAACCCAGGATTGTAGGAGGAAGGAAACACGTGAACTGGAAGGGCATTCCATGACTTAATGGCACGGGGCAGGAACGTGGAACTTGAACCTCTTGGTGCTTGCCACGTTCGTCTGCATGGTATGCGAATGACAACGGAAAGGAGAGGATGGGATTAGTTGGAATAACTCTTGCGTGGTGTATTCTTGTGTGAAGGCTAAGCCTTACTCCTGGTCCCAGCATCAACGCTCACCTATAGGCGGTAGGAGGCAGACTGACCTGGCCTTGAGCTGGTGCAGCGCGGCGCTGGCGTTGTGCCAGCGCTCGTTGAGCGCGTCCAGCTGGTCCTGCACGTCCCGCGCGAGGGACACGCCGCACGCGCCCACCACCGCGCGGCCCGACGCGCGGGCAGCCGTCACCTGCTGCTGCCGCACGCTCATCTGCGCACACGCCAAGTGGATTAGATAACTCGAAATGTATCAGCGATCCAAGACCGAGTAAATAAATAGCCGGCTCCACATGCCCGTGCCTGCTAAGCGAGCTTCTACTATTGTAATGCGTCCGATGTGGACCCGGCTAATGTCCCGACATATCCGGAGACAAGCAAATGAATCAACCGATAACCCTACCATTTGCTTATGTATATCTTACATAGAAAAACGCCATCCCATAATGTTTGAAAAAAAAATTAAACTTGGTGGTCCGCAAGGTAGGTATACCTGGGACCGTTGTTGTTTCTGATCTATACAAATGACTTCATAAGCAATTATTGTTTTCTGAAATAGGTTATAATAGATTGTTAACTTTAAATAGTGATTTTTCACAACACAGTCATCATCAAACATGAATCTTCCGACATGAAATGAATCAACGTTCATTGCTGTACCAACAATAATACGAAATTAATTAAACAAAGATAAGGTACAGTCGTGACAGTGTCCACGGGCGTACCTGCTTGTCGAGGTCCCGCACTTTCTGCTTGAGGTCCTTGAAGGGCAGCGCGGGGTCCTGCGCCTGCGCCAGCGCGCGCTCGGCCGCGTCCAGCCACTCGCCGCTGGCCTCCAGCGCCGCGTACAGGCCCGCCCACACCGTCTGGCACTTGGCCCACCTGGACAAACGGATTATGACGGTTTTAGGCTATACTGTATGTATTTACTACACAAAAGTTTTTATTTGGTTAATGAATATTACGGAGTCCAGGGAAGAGTGGAAATTGCTCCACCGACAAAAGCAAAGTTATTAGGTTAGGTATTGCAAATAAATTTATTCATCTATTATACTTTTGCTTTTATAAAATCGACTTAATGCTACATAGGCATTATCTACCAGTCAACCATTAGGCTAAGCAGAAACTAATTTTAAGGTAGTTGAACGTAAAAATACCTAATTCAGACGATCGGCGTAGGTAGCTGCTTAGTCAGTAGTTTTATTATAAGTTGTAAATAATATTTAAGAGACTTTATGGACACTCAATATATGACAACTCGCAAGATGTCTCTCATTCACCCTAATACCACACTAACCTAAAAGTCAATAACAAGATACTTCAGTATATTGTAATGGTGCGGAGATATAATATGTGACTCATTTGATGTTCTACTGCATAATATCATAAGTGTGGTGGCTCACTTGTCCCGCCGCTGGTCGTAGGCCTGCGCCAGCTGCTGCAGCTCGGCGGTCAGCTTGTCGCGCAGCCGCTGCGCGCGCGCACGCGTGTCGGCGCGCGCTCGCTGGCCCACCCACGACAGCTCCTTGTCGCACTCCGCCGCGCCCGCGCCGCCCTCCGCCAGCAGCGCCTTCACGCGCTGCACGAGACCCGACCCGTTAGCAACACAACGAGAGAGATCCTTCGGTCGAATTGAACCGCCCGTCCGGGGAAAGACCTCCACTGTATAGAATATCGCAGCCAAACGACCTCTGGGTCGTGTTTCTGCCGGTGAGTAGGGTTTCCGGAGCTCATGGACCAGTTACTTGCCCATTGTCACAGCGACTTGGGCTTCTTTTTTGCTTTTTATCAGGCGCAGGAAAGCTATTATGTCCAGCTACTATATAAAACAAAAAAAATCATCTTGATCAGCCTCTAAACTTTCACTGCTGTACATAGGCCTCCCCCTTATCATTTGGGGGGGATTTTCGTTGATCACCGCGCTCGGAAGACGTAATGATGCTTGTAGTAGGTTTTATTTGTACTCGTCTGATACGGCCAAACTCAGTATGAGATGGACTAGACCTGTTCTGAATCCGGAAACTATACGGACTGCTGGACATAGGCCGCTCCAATTGTTCGCTATTTAGATTCTGTGTGTGTGCGGATGTGTGTGTGTATGCAGGTGTGTGTGTGTGTACAGTTGTGTGTGGATGTGTGCCTTACCGCGAGCGCGTCCTCCTGCAGCGGGTAGTCGTCGTAGTCGCGCGCGCCCAGCGGCGGCGCCCGCAGCAGGCCCGCCGCGGTCGCCAGGCCCTCGCGCACGCGGTTCACGCGCGTCACCAGCTCGGCCGCGCGCATCTCCACGCCGTCCTGACGAAGCGAACAGACACTTTATTACTAAGGTCTATGGTTGGTTTTACAGTGAGCCCTCAACATGTAACATGAAGAATTTTGATGTCATTCTAGATTTGAACCCAGAATTTCATGATCCTCAACCCATTTCTTACCGGCTTGTGTCCCTGTGGTGCGGTGGTGGCGGCGGCCAGCGCGTCCGCCAGCGCGCGCTCGTCGAAGGCCACCTTCAGCGCGCAGTGGCAGCTGTCGCTTACCGGCTTGTGTCCCTGTGGTGCGGTGGTGGCGGCGGCCAGCGCGTCCGCCAGCGCGCGCTCGTCGAAGGCCACCTTCAGCGCGCAGTGGCAGCTGTCGCTTACCGGCTTGTGTCCCTGTGGTGCGGTGGTGGCGGCGGCCAGCGCGTCCGCCAGCGCGCGCTCGTCGAAGGCCACCTTCAGCGCGCAGTGGCAGCTGTCGCTTACCGGCTTGTGTCCCTGTGGTGCGGTGGTGGCGGCGGCCAGCGCGTCCGCCAGCGCGCGCTCGTCGAAGGCCACCTTCAGCGCGCAGTGGCAGCTGTCGCTTACCGGCTTGTGTCCCTGTGGTGCGGTGGTGGCGGCGGCCAGCGCGTCCGCCAGCGCGCGCTCGTCGAAGGCCACCTTCAGCGCGCAGTGGCAGCTGTCGCTTACCGGCTTGTGTCCCTGTGGTGCGGTGGTGGCGGCGGCCAGCGCGTCCGCCAGCGCGCGCTCGTCGAAGGCCACCTTCAGCGCGCAGTGGCAGCTGTCGCTTACCGGCTTGTGTCCCTGTGGTGCGGTGGTGGCGGCGGCCAGCGCGTCCGCCAGCGCGCGCTCGTCGAAGGCCACCTTCAGCGCGCAGTGGCAGCTGTCGCTTACCGGCTTGTGTCCCTGTGGTGCGGTGGTGGCGGCGGCCAGCGCGTCCGCCAGCGCGCGCTCGTCGAAGGCCACCTTCAGCGCGCAGTGGCAGCTGTCGCTTACCGGCTTGTGTCCCTGTGGTGCGGTGGTGGCGGCGGCCAGCGCGTCCGCCAGCGCGCGCTCGTCGAAGGCCACCTTCAGCGCGCAGTGGCAGCTGTCGCTTACCGGCTTGTGTCCCTGTGGTGCGGTGGTGGCGGCGGCCAGCGCGTCCGCCAGCGCGCGCTCGTCGAAGGCCACCTTCAGCGCGCAGTGGCAGCTGTCGCTTACCGGCTTGTGTCCCTGTGGTGCGGTGGTGGCGGCGGCCAGCGCGTCCGCCAGCGCGCGCTCGTCGAAGGCCACCTTCAGCGCGCAGTGGCAGCTGTCGCTTACCGGCTTGTGTCCCTGTGGTGCGGTGGTGGCGGCGGCCAGCGCGTCCGCCAGCGCGCGCTCGTCGAAGGCCACCTTCTGCGCGCGCAGCTCCCTCGCTAAGGCACTCGCGCGCTCCGCCGCCGCCTCCAGCCGCGGGACCGCGCCCTCCGACTCCTCCGAGCCCTCCTGCGCCTTGTCCTGGTACAGTCACGAGCGTTTATTAGTACAGAAGCACTGACACTAAAATAAGCTGCGGCTAATTAAAATAAACGAACGTCCAAATGTCATGATCGACTTTTGTCAACTTCGCGCAGTACGCATTTGTAAAAACGCATCCTGAACCATTAAACATGAAAGTCACCAACTGAACTGTCATTTTCAAAAACATGATGGCAAACAAAAATCATCAGTGAGTTGCAATTTTTTATCATTATTCGCACGCCATCCGAGCTACTTCATACATCTTGGCGTGACGTTAGCGTAATTTCGGAGTGAATGGTGTGCGATCGTATTCTCTCACCACCCAAAACACATTTGATGAACGAGTGATGAAGACCTGATAACCTTAGACGAACTGCTGGCATTGGCTGGATGGGAGAATCCCAGGATTAAAGTCGCCAGGATGCCTTCGTCTCGTCTGCACACCTCGAATGCTACGTACCTGCCCGTCAGCAGCGGCAGCGCGGAGCTCGTCCACCAGCGCGGCCAGCTCCTTGACGTCGTCCTCAGCCTTCATCGCCAGGTTGCGCTTAGTCTCTATCTCCGACATCACCACCGACCACTTGTTGCGCAACTTGTCCTGACAGACACAAAACAATACAACTTGACCACCTTTTTTTTTTCAAAATGAATACAGAAATAGACCTCGAGGCCATCAGGCAAAGACTCGATCGAAGGCTCTCACCACAAGGAAATTTATAAATTGTCCACAAAACACAACATTGATTTATCTGTTATGATATTGTTTTTCTGTTTTCTAATTTCTTACAACCTTGTTAAGTGGGGGAGCGGAAAAGTTCACCAGAAACCTCGCCGCCAGGAAGTTTATAAAGCAGAGCAATGGTCCAAACGGGGTTTGGAGTTTGGCTTAGACTCTAAGCCTTACAACACAGCTAGTTCCCTACAGCTGTTTTGAGGATGGAAACGGTGGGTCGCAGGCTGGTTTTGCAATAGGGAAGTAAAGGCTAGACGACAGAGCAGACGACAAAATGAAATTGCACAGTTCTGTAACCATCATAAATTGTCCCACTACTTGCACGTTGGGTGTCCTTTGCAAGACTATCGATAGCGGCATCCTAGTCGCCAGGTTTTGGGCTAGCTCCAATTGTGGTAAAGTACCATTGACTCGAGAAGAACAAATTGACTGCATTCAAAACAAGTACATCAATGTAGGTAGTTGTTACCTGGAAGTGCGTCTGTATGTAGTCGGCGAGCAGCGGGTCGTCCTTGTGCTTGTCGTACACCAACGAGTCACCGTGCGAGATCAGCTCCGCCGCGTCTGGCGCGATGGCGCCCAGCTGGTTCTTCAGGATCTACACACAGAAAACGTTGTCTAGTACCCATAGTATAAACTTGGACAACGTTGGGACTAGAGTGATGCAGGGAGCGACCCATCATCTTTTCCCTCGGAGCCACCGTCACCGACAAAGTAAATGGAAATGTCCAGCAGTGCACTGTAATAGGCTGATGATGAAGCAAGACTTCGACGCTTGAAGGGAGGTCGGCACGCTAGAGTCATCATCAGCCTATTTCAAACCACTTCCGGACATAGGCCTCTCCAGTTGTTCGCCACTTAAGGCAAACATCTGGAGAATGTATCCATAATGGCCACGCTGGGCAGGCGGGTGGCGATCGCAGGACGTAGCCGCTCGCTCCGGTGACGCTGCTGCCCGTCGTCGGTCTGTGGTATTCAGCTACGCTTTTAATCGTGATGGTTATACCGCCACCAGTCGGTTGCCAGCGCCTCGTTTGTTGTTCGGCAGGATGCACCACGGGTAGGTGAGGTTGGCTCGGAGCGAAAAGATGACGGGTCGCTCCCTTGCATCCCCATGCTAGAGCGTGTAAGTGCGCGTACCTCGAGCCGCTTGCCGGGGTCGCGCTCGGCGCCGGCGGCGGCCAGCGTGAGCAGCATGACGTCCATGCGGCGGCACATGCCGGCCGCGCGCCGCGCCCACGCGCACACACGAGCGTCCGCGCCCGCGCCGAACCGCGACACCAGCGCCGCCTCCGCCGCGCCCGCCCCGTCGCGCCCGCTCGCCTCCGCCGTCGACGACGACAGCGACGCCGTCTAAAGGAACACATTGGGAAGTCATTACCTTCATCGATCGACTCATCATATCATCATCATATTCAGCTCAAGCTACCCCCGCATCCACCACGCCGGAACTTTTATTGTGTCGTCGGTCCCCATAGCTGGAGAGCGTCCAATGCGGCGTTTCCTATCGAAACGACTTCAGTTCTTCTTTTACTTCTTAGCCGCAAAAAGCCGCAAACCTATCGAGTAATTTCTTGATAGACAGCCTTTTTTATTTTTGGCCTTGACGGATATTTGTTTCTACAAGTAAGTAAATGTGGAGCTAGCACTCACGTCGCAATCTTCGGTCCGCTGGTACTTCTCGGCTCTGATGGGCGTGGGCGTGGGCGTGTGCGTGTGCGTGGGCGTGGGCGTGGGCGTGGGCGTGGGCGTGGGCGTGGGCGAGGTGGGCGTGGGCGGCGCGTCGGCGTCGCGCTTGTGCGACACGCCCACCACGGTGGCGCCGCGCACCGGCGTGGACGTGTGCAGCGGCGCGCCCGGGTGCACGCTCGACTGCAACATTATAACTGTTAGGGCCTATCCTACCACGACGCTTAACCCCATGGAAGGCCTTAGCTCACAATCTATTTGCCTTACAACGTTTGAGTTTGAAATACTAGTTAATAGTTAATATCATGACGTACGGGGCGTTGAAGGTGCTGGCGGAGTCCAGAGAAGAATAAAAATTGCCCAACCGACAAGAGCAGGGCTCTTAAATTTTTCATGAAAAATAAATAAGAAAATGAACGAATGAGTGAATTGGTAAAAGAGAGCACGAGGTAATGATTGAACATTAAGGAAACTAGTGAATGGGTAGATAAGGAAATGTGTGAATACCTAAATAAGGATTTGCACACGCTTTATGTAAGTAAAATAATAAACGAATGAGTGAAAAATGAAAAGGGGTAAATACAGAAATATGTAAACAGGCTAAATGAGGAAAAAGGGCAATAGGTTACCTATTTGGATGAAAGGGAGGTGTATAGGTAAATAAGGATATTAGTGAATGAGTAAGGAAATGAGTGAATGAGTAACCATAAACTTGAACAATTTAATATACTGCTTAAAAAATCTATCTCAACACCGTCTTACCACAAACATTTCATTCTCAATATCATCATAGATTTATTTAAAGAACTTCCAGTATACTTCCAGTGACAAAATTAGTGGGAATCACACGCAGCAGGACAAACACTCTCAAATTTACCTCGTGCGCAGACGGAACCTCCTCCACCTCCGAGTAAATGACCTCCTCCGGCTCATTGTCGGCCTTCACGGAATCGGCGCTGGCGCTCTCCGACACGACGGAGTTGTCCGGGGTGCGGTCGCCGTCGCCGGCGTTGTCCTCGAGCGGGACGTCGTCCAGGATCAGGTACTCGTTGACCTCCTGGCGCGCGGGGGAGGCGGCGTCCAGCGGAGGAGTGGCGAGCTCGTCCATCGGCGTGGAGGGCGGCGTGCGCGTCGCGAACTCGCAGTCGTCGCGCGTGTCCCGCGGGATGAGGTCGGGCACGGCGTCGTCGGCGCGTCTCAGCACGCCCAGCGTGGGCCGCATGCGCTGCTCCAGCGTGCGCACCTCCACCACGAACGTCTGCGGCTCCGAGCCGAGGTCCACCGACGGCCGCCGCTCGGCGTCCTCGGCCACGTCGGAGGGCTCCGGCGAGCCGACCGTGGACTTGACGATCTCGCGCTCGGTGACCGCGACTACATGGCACGGGTCCGCCCTGGCCTCGGCCGGCGGCGGCGAGCGGGGCCGGATGCTGCTCTTGGATATCTGCGTGAACAGGTCGCTGTCCTTGAGCAGGTTGAAGGTGCTGCTGTCGCGGCGCGGCGTGGAGGGCGTGCCGGGCGTGCCGGGAGTGGAGGGCGCGGAGGGCGTCCGCTCGAGCGAGCCGCCGCGGCTGCGGCTGCCACCCTCCTTGACCTCGCGGCGGATGGGCGCCGGGCTGCGCAGCGCGAGCGGGATGCGCGACTTCTTAAGCTCGGGCCGCTCGGGCTCGGACGTGTCGTGGCCGTCGAGGCTGTCGAGGCGGCGCTTGATGGTGTCGGTCACCTTCTCGTACTCGGGCGCGTCCCGCTCGCGGCCCGGGCGCGCCTGCAACCACAAAGGCGCGTTAGTCGCCGCCGCGACGCGCTATGTACAGTGTTAGTCCACTCCGGTTAATGCGCCGCCCGTGATGGGTGATGAAGCGTGAGCCGCCGCGATGATGCCGTGACCACAAGCCGCACACACACACACACACACCGACACCGTCTATTTACATTCAGTCCGATGGTATGTACAGCCGCCGATGTGCAGCGCATGTCCCGGGACGCGTTTGAGTGATGAGCGGTCGTGTCGCAGGTATGATTATGTTCTGAATGTACATGCCGTCTCCGGTGCGCCGGCAGACGAGGGATGAACTCGAAATCTCGCTCGTTAAGGTTTAGTTTTCTTTGACACACGTTTGGATTACTTTGTTACAAAATCACACGCGTACTCTGATGGGACGGATCACATATCTTCTTAGGAAGCTACTAAACTACGTGCACAAATATTTATAAACAGTGTCAGGACTAAACGATAAAGCGTCGTTCGCGACCGCGGCCTCGCGGTTGGCAGCGCGAGCGGTCGTGAGCGGTGGATGGCACAAAAGCGAGCACACGTCGAGCATTGACAAGCGAATGACAAGCTAAAGGTCATTCACCGGTGGCTACTCGGTATGTACTCTGCATGATAAATTAAAGCGGTGTTGTGTATTATCACCATAATTCGAGTTACAAAACGAAGTGTTAGTTAAAGTTAATTTAAAAAAGCACAAAGTAACTCGAAGTAGGTGCAAATGATCCGTGATACCGACACAGCATAGCGTTATTCAAATGTAAACTTTCACCCCAAAAATTATGAGAACCATGATTCAAAGCTTGAATTAGACGAATGAAGTCTTACTTTACATTTTTAATGTTAATTTTAATAATTAAATATTATGAGTACGTACAACGCATAGACAACCGCCGATGTTACAAAATTAATGGCAACAAATAATTGCAAATGTACACAATCTTATCGTACTTCTTCGAGAGAGTTACCTATTTAAGGCCTATTCTACTTTGTATACGTTTTCGTATGAATTCATACGAACGATCTCGAATCTTCGAGTACTACGATGCTTTGCACTCTATGCAAACTAATCATGTGTATACGAGTATGTCTGAAATACACGTGTATAAATTAGTACTAAAACGTATCCAAAGAGCGAAGGGCCTTAGACAGGATTATCTAACTAGTAATCGAATACGATTTAAATCAGCGGGGCTATTTAAAAAGCCAATATCGCCTCGGAATCAAAAATGTTTAATATGTCATTCAATTTTAATATTAAATTAAATAGAATAATGTCATCACACATTATTAGTGGACAGTAATATAATGATACTATACTAATGTCAAAATTGAATGAAGGGACATTTATTGTACTAGACTAATATCAAATTTGAGCGAATGGCCCTCGATTGTACTATAGTTCATTCGCGTTAAGAAAATAGTGACTCATCACCGGCTGCCGGCCAAGCCACACCCCCTAGCCAATTAAAATGCTAGAAATTATAATTTCTAGCATTAGCCACACCCCCTAGCCAATTAAAACGCTAGAAATTATAATTATAATTTCTAGCGTTTTAATTGGCTAGGGGGTGTGGCTTGGCCGGCAGTCACTATTTTCTTAACGCGAATGAACTATAGACTAATGTCAAATTTGAGCGAATGGCCCTCGATTGTACTAATGTCAAATTTTAATGAATGAACGTTTCCGAATCCACGCGGAAATATGCATCGTGTATAACTCCGCAGTAGTTCAAGCAGTCTCCAAAACTGCCTTGTAACCAGGTTAACATAGCCCCACCACACTCACTGTCAAGTTATGAAGCGCCCGCTCGTAGGCGGCGGCCAGCGAGGCGTCGGCCAGCGCGTCGGGCTCGGCGGCGCGCGCTCGCAGGTCGCGCTCCAGCTGCGCCAGCCGCGCCGGCGGCGGAGTGGCGCCTGAGCCCAGCTCGGCCTCGGCCTCCGCCACCAGGCGCCGGAGCGCGTCGGCGGCCGGCGCGGGCGTCGCCGCAGCCTGCGAGCAGCACCGACAGTTATCCCTACTCGCTGACACTGCCCTCGTGCGCTCGAAGATGACTCAAGTACGAAGTTCGCTGCAAAACTTCGTGCACATTGAGGGCAGTACCTTCGGTACCATCTTTATGATGAGAGCTGTGATCAAAGTGCTCGAAGGATCGACGATCTCCCTCACACATATGTTTTGGAAATAGTTAAATACATACTTTTTTAAATAGAGTTTCAACTCAGTATTCAATAATTACTCGGTCATCAGTAATTGATCAGAAGATATGAAAAAACAAAACAATTACACAAGAGCTTTTGTCTAAGTTCAAAAGTGTTTACCAGACCGATCGAAGTTTTATGCAATTGTATCTGTCAATTGATCAAAACTACAAGTCTAATAGATCAACGACGAGTAGTACCTAGTAGCTTCCAATCATTTTGATGGATGTTGATCGCATGGCACAGATGGCAGAAGTTTTATGGAATGATGTTCAATAAATTTCTTTGAATTCAAACCAATCGTACGGTATCGTAAGGTAATGTTACCTGCGGCGCGAGGCCGGCGCGGGCGGCGGCGGCGGCCCAGGCCCTGTTGACGGCGTCCACCTGCGCGCGCAGCTCGGGCGGCAGCGCGGTTGGCGTGTCGTACAGCGCTCCGAAGCGGGCGCAGTTGGCGTTGAGCCGCTCGCGCGCCGCCGCCAGCCGCGACAGCTCCAGCTGCAGCGACGCGCCCTCCGCCGCCGACGCGCCCGCCGACAGCGCCTCCAGCCGCGGCCCTGCGCCACCAAACGGACTCGGATATCAGACAACATCACATACATTAAGTAGCTTAACACCTTTTGTTATGGAACCAATTACATAAACACACGAATTGCACTATCGTAGCTACTATACTTTAGGCGCTACACGCTTGTGACGTCAAACGGCCTATTGTCGTTTTTGGACTCATCCATTTATTGTGCTTTTGAAATGATGATAACTCATACACAATTAATGATAAAGAAGTAATTTTTTCGTCAATATTTCTTTAATAAGGTGTTCTACTATTCTAGAGGTTATGTCTAGCAGTGGACTGCGATAGACTGATGATGGCGAGTATGTTGGTTACACAAGCACTGTGCACGGCCGCGCACTCACCCAGCTGCGCGAGGTCGGCCTGCAGCTCGCGGGCGCACAGCAGCGCGCCCTCCAGCCGCGTCTTGGCGGCCGTGACCTGCGCGCCCAGCCGGTTGTACAGCTGCTGAGCGCGTCACACAGCGACACACAGCGACCGCCCCGCCTGCACTGTGTACGGTCGCGCACTCACCCAGCTGCGCGAGGTCGGCCTGCAGCTCGCGGGCGCACAGCAGCGCGCCCTCCAGCCGCGTCTTGGCGGCCGTGACCTGCGCGCCCAGCCGGTTGTACAGCTGCTGAGCGCGTCACACAGCGACACACAGCGACCGCCCCGCCTGCACTGTGTACGGTCGCGCACTCACCCAGCTGCGCGAGGTCGGCCTGCAGCTCGCGGGCGCACAGCAGCGCGCCCTCCAGCCGCGTCTTGGCGGCCGTGACCTGCGCGCCCAGCCGGTTGTACAGCTGCTGAGCGCGTCACACAGCGACACACAGCGACCGCCCCGCCTGCACTGTGTACGGTCGCGCACTCACCCAGCTGCGCGAGGTCGGCCTGCAGCTCGCGGGCGCACAGCAGCGCGCCCTCCAGCCGCGTCTTGGCGGCCGTGACCTGCGCGCCCAGCCGGTTGTACAGCTGCTGAGCGCGTCACACAGCGACACACAGCGACCGCCCCGCCTGCACTGTGTACGGTCGCGCACTCACCCAGCTGCGCGAGGTCGGCCTGCAGCTCGCGGGCGCACAGCAGCGCGCCCTCCAGCCGCGTCTTGGCGGCCGTGACCTGCGCGCCCAGCCGGTTGTACAGCTGCTGAGCGCGTCACACAGCGACACACAGCGACCGCCCCGCCTGCACTGTGTACGGTCGCGCACTCACCCAGCTGCGCGAGGTCGGCCTGCAGCTCGCGGGCGCACAGCAGCGCGCCCTCCAGCCGCGTCTTGGCGGCCGTGACCTGCGCGCCCAGCCGGTTGTACAGCTGCTGAGCGCGTCACACAGCGACACACAGCGACCGCCCCGCCTGCACTGTGTACGGTCGCGCACTCACCCAGCTGCGCGAGGTCGGCCTGCAGCTCGCGGGCGCACAGCAGCGCGCCCTCCAGCCGCGTCTTGGCGGCCGTGACCTGCGCGCCCAGCCGGTTGTACAGCTGCTGAGCGCGTCACACAGCGACACACAGCGACCGCCCCGCCTGCACTGTGTACGGTCGCGCACTCACCCAGCTGCGCGAGGTCGGCCTGCAGCTCGCGGGCGCACAGCAGCGCGCCCTCCAGCCGCGTCTTGGCGGCCGTGACCTGCGCGCCCAGCCGGTTGTACAGCTGCTGAGCGCGTCACACAGCGACACACAGCGACCGCCCCGCCTGCACTGTGTACGGTCGCGCACTCACCCAGCTGCGCGAGGTCGGCCTGCAGCTCGCGGGCGCACAGCAGCGCGCCCTCCAGCCGCGTCTTGGCGGCCGTGACCTGCGCGCCCAGCCGGTTGTACAGCTGCTGAGCGCGTCACACAGCGACACACAGCGACCGCCCCGCCTGCACTGTGTACGGTCGCGCACTCACCCAGCTGCGCGAGGTCGGCCTGCAGCTCGCGGGCGCACAGCAGCGCGCCCTCCAGCCGCGTCTTGGCGGCCGTGACCTGCGCGCCCAGCCGGTTGTACAGCTGCTGAGCGCGTCACACAGCGACACACAGCGACCGCCCCGCCTGCACTGTGTACGGTCGCGCACTCACCCAGCTGCGCGAGGTCGGCCTGCAGCTCGCGGGCGCACAGCAGCGCGCCCTCCAGCCGCGTCTTGGCGGCCGTGACCTGCGCGCCCAGCCGGTTGTACAGCTGCTGAGCGCGTCACACAGCGACACACAGCGACCGCCCCGCCTGCACTGTGTACGGTCGCGCACTCACCCAGCTGCGCGAGGTCGGCCTGCAGCTCGCGGGCGCACAGCAGCGCGCCCTCCAGCCGCGTCTTGGCGGCCGTGACCTGCGCGCCCAGCCGGTTGTACAGCTGCTGAGCGCGTCACACAGCGACACACAGCGACCGCCCCGCCTGCACTGTGTACGGTCGCGCACTCACCCAGCTGCGCGAGGTCGGCCTGCAGCTCGCGGGCGCACAGCAGCGCGCCCTCCAGCCGCGTCTTGGCGGCCGTGACCTGCGCGCCCAGCCGGTTGTACAGCTGCTGAGCGCGTCACACAGCGACACACAGCGACCGCCCCGCCTGCACTGTGTACGGTCGCGCACTCACCCAGCTGCGCGAGGTCGGCCTGCAGCTCGCGGGCGCACAGCAGCGCGCCCTCCAGCCGCGTCTTGGCGGCCGTGACCTGCGCGCCCAGCCGGTTGTACAGCTCCTTGAGCGCGTCCAGGCGCCGCGACAGCGACGTGGGCTCGGCCACCGCCCCGCCCTCCACCGCGCGCCGCCCGCTCTTGATTATCGACTCCACCTCCGCCTTGATCTCGCTCAGTGTGCGGTAGAATTTCTGGAAGCAGTAAAAATATCATGAAGGTCTCTGCCGACTACACGGAATCACACCATGAGCATGGAAACATGGAAAGTGCCACTATACAGCTTGATATGCCCATATGCACCCTGTATGATGCCCGCATGCACCCTGTATGATGCCTATATGCACCCCGTATGATGCCCGTATGCACCCTGTATGATGCCCGTATGCACCCCGTATGATGCCTGTATGCACCCTGTATGATGTCTATATGCACCCTGTATGATGCCCGTATGCACCCCGTATGATGCCTGTATGCAATCTGTATGATGTCTATATGCACCCTGTATGATGCCCGTATGCACCCTGTATGATGCCTATATGCACCCTGTATGATGCCCGTATGCACCCCGTATGATGCCTGTATGCACCCTGTATGATGCCAATATGCACCTCGTGTGATGCCCGTATGATGCCCGAATACACCTATATGATGCCCGTATATACTCCGTATGATACCCGTATGCACTTCGTATGATACTGTATGCACCCCGTATGATGCCCGTATGCACCTGTATGACACGCGACGGTGCTGGTTGATGGCGGAACGATTTAATGGGAGTAGTCTCATATTTTTCAATACAATATTTTTTGGCTGACACGTTCCTAATACGGTCATGCTATGAAGCGGTGTAGTGGGCAGAGACCATTATATTTTTTTTATGCGAGAGGCGGCAGACGAGCAAGTGTGATGCCTGATGGTAAGCAGTCGACACCGCCCATATGAGCAGGTTTGAAAGTTTTTTATTCAATTTCTTACTTTTTAGTGCGAAACGAAAAAAAAAAACCAATTATTTTTAAAAAAAAAATTAAACCGACTTCAAAAAAAACGCAGACGACCAAAACTAAAAAGCGATAAATAACGTAAGTAATTCTATCCTTAATACATAATCATTTAAATATTACAATTATCACTTATTTTTGAAGTCGGTGCCAACCTCTCGGTACCTAACGACTGTTGTTGTATGACGCGCGCGGCCGGCATATCCACACGACAATATACCTAGATATGTTTGGCTGGCACCGACTTCAAAAATAAGTGATAATTGTAATATTTAAATGATTATGTATTAAGGATAGAATTACTTACGTTATTTATCGCTTTTTAGTTTTGGTCGTCTGCGTTTTTTTTGAAGTCGGTTTAATTTTTTTTTAAAAATAATTTTATTTCTCTGTTTTTAGTTGCGTTAATGTGCTGTGACCTTGAATAAAGGCTAATTAATGTCCTTAAGAGTTTTACTTAGGAATGAAAAATTTTGCTTTAAGTCAAGTGAAGACTTTGCGATCTAGAATCAAGCATATCACTTACCAAATCACCTGCCCTATTAGCCCTGCATAAGTACATACTATTACCTAGTTTAATATCGACCAATGTCAGTACTGTCCCCTAACTCCTAACCGTTAAGGAGTTCTGTGGCTTCATCATCAGCACCAGATGTTGTCGCCCGGAAGCATATACCTGAGTAAAATATGATTACGTAACAAAAACACCATATGAGCATACAATTTTCGGTTGTTGCCCTCAATTTCTCCAGGATCCCATCATCAGATCCTTACTTGGTGATAATGGGACCACCTCGGAAGTGTCTTCTGTCGAACTGTCGAAAAATTTTTGAAATCCATCCATAATTGACGGAAATATCGCTGAACATACATAAAAAAAAAAAATATTATACATAGAGACGAATTGAGAACCTCCTCCTTTTTTCGAAGTCGGTTAAAAATATACAATCGAGAAAAAAGAAGCGCATTGTTACACAAAAAATTGAAACAAATTACATATTGATATTAGCTTCGGTCCGGAAAAATGTCAATCTCTCAATCAAAGTTTAGCCTTCCGATACCTACGTCCTTAGCGCAATCGCAACAAACCCAACACACAAGCCACTTGTAGAGCGCCATGAGCGCCACCAGCAGCAGGTACAGCGAGTCCCAGCTCATCGCGACCGCGCCTTTGCTTTCATTAACAAACAGAACGACTTCTATCAACACATCACCAATTACTTTCGCTGTCGTTTTCGTTGCGGTTCGTTTGATTACACAATGGTATCTACGGCTACTACACAGATGACACATTAAGCTACATATTACTGCGGGAGTGTCACAGGCTTGTTTAGTAAATAAGCCGCCGACGCGTCGGTCGCGAGCGCGGCCGCCGGCGAAGCACTAGGCCGCGCATTGTTGCGCCTCAATGATGCGTACATTCAACGATGTATGTATGCGAGTTTTATTTGCAACAAAATGCGAATGAATTGGGCCTTTAGTGTAAGTCTTAATTTAGGTCACATTATATTATTTATCAAAAGATTTTGGCTACTTATTTGGCTGTAGGGGCTGAGTACCCGTTTCGTGGAAGACAGAACTAACAATTTTTAATAAGCCTAATTTTGGTTATTGCGTCAAAAATAATTTACAAAGTATTGATATTTCATTGGTTTCGGAATGCGAAATACATGATTTATTTTGAATCTTCTTATTAATACGAGTATGATTTTTAGATTACGGTTTAATAAAACATAAGCCTAAAATTTTCTCACTGATTCACGACTGCTGTTCAATTTTAAGTTGTACTGTACACGATCGTAATAAAATAAATAATATGTAATGCCGCATCCACTCGTCGCGCGCGCGGGTATCAAAGCGCACAAATGGCATCACAGAATCCTTTCAACGCGCTCACGCGATCTCGGCGGTGTCGATTTCAGCCCGCGCCCTTCCGAACAGTTATTTGCGTGATTTCACTTTGTTTAGTACTGACTAAATTCTTATACTGATAAGAGCTAAGAGAATACGCAACATATGTATTTGTCAATTTAATGTAGCATCTTAACAATAAACTTGGTGAGGTATTAATGCAATTAAATGTATTTGCCTTAAATGTAAGCGCTCTCGTAGGCCCCGTACTCGATTGTATACGTAATACAGTAATTTTAAGAAATTCCTAATTAGGAACGATGAGTAGGCGTTTATGTGCACTTTACTTTATACAATTCTTGTATAGATTTCAGAGAATCGATACATATATCATACGCTAATGGAATTCCGGATATAAGTAAAATAATTTCTATGATGAAATCAGGCAGGTAATTCAAATCTACAAACGATTCCCAGCAACCCATTCGGATGTAGGTCAAATCACGAGCTAGGCTTTGTTGGAGGCCATACAAATAAACAATCAAACCGCAACAACAAACATTGTGTCTGTGGCGCGTGACGGCGGCGGCGCGGGAGCCGGAAGCGGCCATTCTGGTCGAATTACGTAACGTCGCTCGCTCGCTCCATGACGCGACGCTCTTGTCACTGTGAGACGCGAAGACTCTCAGCATACAACGGAACATACTACACGAATGATTTATTGGTATCGTGAAATCGTCAAGTCATTTTAATATATACGTTTTTTTTTTCAACCTGTAATTCAGATTGTTTTCTATCGCATTTCCGATGTAGTTTGCAATATAATGATAATGTTTTAGCAGAATTTTATTTACAAACATAGCTGTATTATAAAGTGGGTATATTGGTCATTTGATGTGAGGTCAGTAGTGCGCGGCGCGCGCGATGGAGCGTGTCCGCGGGTCCGGCGTCGGCGACACACGCCGAAGCGTCACCGGGGCGAGGAGCTCCGCCTTGCGATTGTGGGTAAAGCCGTGTTTGTCCAAAGTGGCTTTGAGGTCGTCGGGCGTGTACTCACGAGGCAGCGGCGCAGCTGGTGGCGCACGGCGTCGGGCGTGGCGTGCGTCAGCTGCAGCCCGGCGGCGGCGGCGCGCTGCACGTCGCGCAGTGTCGCGGTGGCTCTGCCGAGGTGTCGTCGTGTACTCACGAGGCAGCGGCGCAGCTGGTGGCGCACGGCGTCGGGCGTGGCGTGCGTCAGCTGCAGCCCGGCGGCGGCGGCGCGCTGCACGTCGCGCAGTGTCGCGGTGGCTCTGCCGAGGTGTCGTCGTGTACTCACGAGGCAGCGGCGCAGCTGGTGGCGCACGGCGTCGGGCGTGGCGTGCGTCAGCTGCAGCCCGGCGGCGGCGGCGCGCTGCACGTCGCGCAGTGTCGCGGTGGCTCTGCCGAGGTGTCGTCGTGTACTCACGAGGCAGCGGCGCAGCTGGTGGCGCACGGCGTCGGGCGTGGCGTGCGTCAGCTGCAGCCCGGCGGCGGCGGCGCGCTGGACGTCGCGCAGTGTCGCGGTGGCTCTGCCGAGGTGTCGTCGTGTACTCACGAGGCAGCGGCGCAGCTGGTGGCGCACGGCGTCGGGCGTGGCGTGCGTCAGCTGCAGCCCGGCGGCGGCGGCGCGCTGCACGTCGCGCAGTGTCGCGGTGGCTCTGCCGAGGTGTCGTCGTGTACTCACGAGGCAGCGGCGCAGCTGGTGGCGCACGGCGTCGGGCGTGGCGTGCGTCAGCTGCAGCCCGGCGGCGGCGGCGCGCTGGACGTCGCGCAGTGTCGCGGTGGCTCTGCCGAGGTGTCGTCGTGTACTCACGAGGCAGCGGCGCAGCTGGTGGCGCACGGCGTCGGGCGTGGCGTGCGTCAGCTGCAGCCCGGCGGCGGCGGCGCGCTGCACGTCGCGCAGTGTCGCGGTGGCTCTGCCGAGGTGTCGTCGTGTACTCACGAGGCAGCGGCGCAGCTGGTGGCGCACGGCGTCGGGCGTGGCGTGCGTCAGCTGCAGCCCGGCGGCGGCGGCGCGCTGGACGTCGCGCAGTGTCGCGGTGGCTCTGCCGAGGTGTCGTCGTGTACTCACGAGGCAGCGGCGCAGCTGGTGGCGCACGGCGTCGGGCGTGGCGTGCGTCAGCTGCAGCCCGGCGGCGGCGGCGCGCTGGACGTCGCGCAGTGTCGCGGTGGCTCTGCCGAGGTGTCGTCGTGTACTCACGAGGCAGCGGCGCAGCTGGTGGCGCACGGCGTCGGGCGTGGCGTGCGTCAGCTGCAGCCCGGCGGCGGCGGCGCGCTGCACGTCGCGCAGTGTCGCGGTGGCTCTGCTGAGGCGGCCGCTGAGGTCGTCGTCGGCCGCGCCGCCGCCCAGCGCCGCCAGACGCTCCTCCGCCGCAGAGAACTTGCGCTGCCGGACGAACACACCGTTAGTGGCGAGCCCATATACAGTGGGGAGGAAGACTGCCGCCGAACGAAATGCCGCCAAAAAACAGGAAAACGACCCAACGACTTCTCGACCTGAACAGAAGCCACTGAGGTTCCCGGAGCTAGTGTGGCGTGAATGAAACTAACGTAGGATAGCGTTGTGGAGCCAAAGAACACAAAGCGGTACTCACGCTGACGAGGTCGAGCTGGTCGCGCAGGCGCGCGGCGGCCTCGGCCTTGCCCGCGTCGCTGTAGGCGCGCGCCTGCTGCTGCACCTCGTCCAGCACCTGCCGCTGCCGCGAGAACTCCGCCGACAGACGCTGCAACAAGGAACGACGTGTAATTATCCGTGCAGTGTTGGTTATAGGACATTTTATGCCTCGTAAGAGGACTTCTGTCAGTCCAGCCACTGCTGCAGGTTGTCCGGCGACGGCTCGGCCGCTGCAGCGACAGGCAGACTCACCTCGTGGTCCTCCTGCGGCAGCGGCTGCACCTCGTCGTCGCCGTCGCGGCGCGCCAGCAGCGAGCCGACGTCGTCCAGCCACTGCTGCAGGTTGTCCAGCGACACCTCCGACTGCGTGGCCTCGCGCGCGGACCGCTCCAGGAGCTGGGTGCGGGATGCCGCCTGGACAACACAAACAAGTCACTTAGAAAACTAGATCAGCAAGCTGTGGCTGGTTATATCAGCCGCAGAATCGACAACTGCGCGTCTACTGCGAGTTCTGCGCATCTATTTATTATCTCAAAAATTTTATCGAATTGTTAATCCATCTACTCGGTTCTGATCGAAACCTTTTCCAAGTGCTCTAGGAAAAGGTTTTGTTGAGAACTGTCAAATATGAATGAACGACAGAAAATAGTTCCGCTCGAGTCCCGAGAGACACCTTCACAAAACCATATCTGTGAATAGCACCGCTAGAGTGCTTCTCGTCGTGATGCTGCTTCTCGTCGAAGACAGTG
Organism: Conogethes punctiferalis; assembly: GCA_031163375.1. NCBI lineage: Eukaryota > Metazoa > Arthropoda > Insecta > Lepidoptera > Crambidae > Conogethes > Conogethes punctiferalis. The sequence continues at coordinate 839,590 of CM062095.1, forward strand.
GATAACCTCAGGCCATCCGTAAGCAGGCCAGAGAGTAAGTATTCCAAGAGGGAAGTACCTGAGCGCGCAGGTTGTTCCAGGTGTCGGTGATGTTGTCGATCTCGGCCTGGATCCAGCCGGGCATGATGTGCGCGTCGATCAGCTGCCGCCCGATGTCCTGGATGCGCGACAGCCGCTCGTCGCTGTGGTTCTGGATGTAGTTCTCCAAGTCCTGGTGCAACATTAAGGAAGTTTGTAAGTAACACCCATGTTACTATATGATACTATTGCTGTTTTTTTAAGAAAGAGGCGGCAGACGAGCATGTGTGATGCCTGATGGTAATCAGTCTACACCGCCCATGGCAGCCCAAATCGAGTTCTGGGGTCGCTGCCGGCCTTTTAGATATAAATATGCCCGTTTCTTGTTGCTTACCTTTTGCACCAAGCACCTACCATTTACCAGTATGCTGCGTCAGCCACCCCGACTCGTGCCACGACGGTCGCGACACAATCAGAGCTGCGAGTAGTAAGGTGTTGTGCGTACGTATAGCTCGTCGGTGATCTCCTCGGCGTCGGCGGGCGCGTTGGGCGAGCGGCGCAGGCGGCGCTGCAGGCCGTCCAGCCACGCCGCCTCCTGCGTCAGCCACCCCGACTCGTGCCACGACGGTCGCGACACAATCAGAGCTGCGAGTAGTAAGGTGTTGTGCGTACGTATAGCTCGTCGGTGATCTCCTCGGCGTCGGCGGGCGCGTTGGGCGAGCGGCGCAGGCGGCGCTGCAGGCCGTCCAGCCACGCCGCCTCCTGCGTCAGCCACCCCGACTCGTGCCACGACGGTCGCGACACAATCAGAGCTGCGAGTAGTAAGGTGTTGTGCGTACGTATAGCTCGTCGGTGATCTCCTCGGCGTCGGCGGGCGCGTTGGGCGAGCGGCGCAGGCGGCGCTGCAGGCCGTCCAGCCACGCCGCCTCCTGCGTCAGCCACCCCGACTCGTGCCACGACGGTCGCGACACAATCAGAGCTGCGAGTAGTAAGGTGTTGTGCGTACGTATAGCTCGTCGGTGATCTCCTCGGCGTCGGCGGGCGCGTTGGGCGAGCGGCGCAGGCGGCGCTGCAGGCCGTCCAGCCACGCCGCCTCCTGCGTCAGCCACCCCGACTCGTGCCACGACGGTCGCGACACAATCAGAGCTGCGAGTAGTAAGGTGTTGTGCGTACGTATAGCTCGTCGGTGATCTCCTCGGCGTCGGCGGGCGCGTTGGGCGAGCGGCGCAGGCGGCGCTGCAGGCCGTCCAGCCACGCCGCCTCCTGCGTCAGCCACCCCGACTCGTGCCACGACGGTCGCGACACAATCAGAGCTGCGAGTAGTAAGGTGTTGTGCGTACGTATAGCTCGTCGGTGATCTCCTCGGCGTCGGCGGGCGCGTTGGGCGAGCGGCGCAGGCGGCGCTGCAGGCCGTCCAGCCACGCCGCCTCCTGCGTCAGCCACCCCGACTCGTGCCACGACGGTCGCGACACAATCAGAGCTGCGAGTAGTAAGGTGTTGTGCGTACGTATAGCTCGTCGGTGATCTCCTCGGCGTCGGCGGGCGCGTTGGGCGAGCGGCGCAGGCGGCGCTGCAGGCCGTCCAGCCACGCCGCCTCCTGCGTCAGCCACCCCGACTCGTGCCACGACGGTCGCGACACAATCAGAGCTGCGAGTAGTAAGGTGTTGTGCGTACGTATAGCTCGTCGGTGATCTCCTCGGCGTCGGCGGGCGCGTTGGGCGAGCGGCGCAGGCGGCGCTGCAGGCCGTCCAGCCACGCCGCCTCCTGCGTCAGCCACCCCGACTCGTGCCACGACGGTCGCGACACAATCAGAGCTGCGAGTAGTAAGGTGTTGTGCGTACGTATAGCTCGTCGGTGATCTCCTCGGCGTCGGCGGGCGCGTTGGGCGAGCGGCGCAGGCGGCGCTGCAGGCCGTCCAGCCACGCCGCCTCCTGCGTCAGCCACCCCGACTCGTGCCACGACGGTCGCGACACAATCAGAGCTGCGAGTAGTAAGGTGTTGTGCGTACGTATAGCTCGTCGGTGATCTCCTCGGCGTCGGCGGGCGCGTTGGGCGAGCGGCGCAGGCGGCGCTGCAGGCCGTCCAGCCACGCCGCCTCCTGCGTCAGCCACCCCGACTCGTGCCACGACGGTCGCGACACAATCAGAGCTGCGAGTAGTAAGGTGTTGTGCGTACGTATAGCTCGTCGGTGATCTCCTCGGCGTCGGCGGGCGCGTTGGGCGAGCGGCGCAGGCGGCGCTGCAGGCCGTCCAGCCACGCCGCCTCCTGCGTCAGCCACCCCGACTCGTGCCACGACGGTCGCGACACAATCAGAGCTGCGAGTAGTAAGGTGTTGTGCGTACGTATAGCTCGTCGGTGATCTCCTCGGCGTCGGCGGGCGCGTTGGGCGAGCGGCGCAGGCGGCGCTGCAGGCCGTCCAGCCACGCCGCCTCCTGCGTCAGCCACCCCGACTCGTGCCACGACGGTCGCGACACAATCAGAGCTGCGAGTAGTAAGGTGTTGTGCGTACGTATAGCTCGTCGGTGATCTCCTCGGCGTCGGCGGGCGCGTTGGGCGAGCGGCGCAGGCGGCGCTGCAGGCCGTCCAGCCACGCCGCCTCCTGCGTCAGCCACCCCGACTCGTGCCACGACGGTCGCGACACAATCAGAGCTGCGAGTAGTAAGGTGTTGTGCGTACGTATAGCTCGTCGGTGATCTCCTCGGCGTCGGCGGGCGCGTTGGGCGAGCGGCGCAGGCGGCGCTGCAGGCCGTCCAGCCACGCCGCCTCCTGCGTCAGCCACCCCGACTCGTGCCACGACGGTCGCGACACAATCAGAGCTGCGAGTAGTAAGGTGTTGTGCGTACGTATAGCTCGTCGGTGATCTCCTCGGCGTCGGCGGGCGCGTTGGGCGAGCGGCGCAGGCGGCGCTGCAGGCCGTCCAGCCACGCCGCCTCCTGCGTCAGCCACCCCGACTCGTGCCACGACGGTCGCGACACAATCAGAGCTGCGAGTAGTAAGGTGTTGTGCGTACGTATAGCTCGTCGGTGATCTCCTCGGCGTCGGCGGGCGCGTTGGGCGAGCGGCGCAGGCGGCGCTGCAGGCCGTCCAGCCACGCCGCCTCCTGCGTCAGCCACCCCGACTCGTGCCACGACGGTCGCGACACAATCAGAGCTGCGAGTAGTAAGGTGTTGTGCGTACGTATAGCTCGTCGGTGATCTCCTCGGCGTCGGCGGGCGCGTTGGGCGAGCGGCGCAGGCGGCGCTGCAGGCCGTCCAGCCACGCCGCCTCCTGCGTCAGCCACCCCGACTCGTGCCACGACGGTCGCGACACAATCAGAGCTGCGAGTAGTAAGGTGTTGTGCGTACGTATAGCTCGTCGGTGATCTCCTCGGCGTCGGCGGGCGCGTTGGGCGAGCGGCGCAGGCGGCGCTGCAGGCCGTCCAGCCACGCCGCCTCCTGCGTCAGCCACCCCGACTCGTGCCACGACGGTCGCGACACAATCAGAGCTGCGAGTAGTAAGGTGTTGTGCGTACGTATAGCTCGTCGGTGATCTCCTCGGCGTCGGCGGGCGCGTTGGGCGAGCGGCGCAGGCGGCGCTGCAGGCCGTCCAGCCACGCCGCCTCCTGCGTCAGCCACCCCGACTCGTGCCACGACGGTCGCGACACAATCAGAGCTGCGAGTAGTAAGGTGTTGTGCGTACGTATAGCTCGTCGGTGATCTCCTCGGCGTCGGCGGGCGCGTTGGGCGAGCGGCGCAGGCGGCGCTGCAGGCCGTCCAGCCACGCCGCCTCCTGCGTCAGCCACCCCGACTCGTGCCACGACGGTCGCGACACAATCAGAGCTGCGAGTAGTAAGGTGTTGTGCGTACGTATAGCTCGTCGGTGATCTCCTCGGCGTCGGCGGGCGCGTTGGGCGAGCGGCGCAGGCGGCGCTGCAGGCCGTCCAGCCACGCCGCCTCCTGCGTCAGCCACCCCGACTCGTGCCACGACGGTCGCGACACAATCAGAGCTGCGAGTAGTAAGGTGTTGTGCGTACGTATAGCTCGTCGGTGATCTCCTCGGCGTCGGCGGGCGCGTTGGGCGAGCGGCGCAGGCGGCGCTGCAGGCCGTCCAGCCACGCCGCCTCCTGCGTCAGCCACCCCGACTCGTGCCACGACGGTCGCGACACAATCAGAGCTGCGAGTAGTAAGGTGTTGTGCGTACGTATAGCTCGTCGGTGATCTCCTCGGCGTCGGCGGGCGCGTTGGGCGAGCGGCGCAGGCGGCGCTGCAGGCCGTCCAGCCACGCCGCCTCCTGCGTCAGCCACCCCGACTCGTGCCACGACGGTCGCGACACAATCAGAGCTGCGAGTAGTAAGGTGTTGTGCGTACGTATAGCTCGTCGGTGATCTCCTCGGCGTCGGCGGGCGCGTTGGGCGAGCGGCGCAGGCGGCGCTGCAGGCCGTCCAGCCACGCCGCCTCCTGCGTCAGCCACCCCGACTCGTGCCACGACGGTCGCGACACAATCAGAGCTGCGAGTAGTAAGGTGTTGTGCGTACGTATAGCTCGTCGGTGATCTCCTCGGCGTCGGCGGGCGCGTTGGGCGAGCGGCGCAGGCGGCGCTGCAGGCCGTCCAGCCACGCCGCCTCCTGCGTCAGCCACGCGCGCAGCTCGCCCGACTCGTGCCACGCCTCCGCCAGTACCCTGACACCATATCGCATGTTAATAGGTGGTTTCCACCTTGTATCTTTCCGTGGTGTGGTCACCGACCCGCCTGCCAAGAGTGATGACAATGGCTAATCTCAATTTTCATTGGAGCCCATATCCAGCAGTGGACGTCTCCATTAATATTATAAAGGCGAACTTATTTTCAAATTATATTTTGATCATTATCACAAAATAAATACAAGGAGGAGATGGCCTAAGCCACAGTGCAGCTATAATTCTTAACTAGGTCCTGACGTTAACACTGAGGATTCTGAGTGGGATGTACTCAGATTTTTGTTAGATGTATTTACTGACATCTAATGCAAGATAGCTATACTACATAAAAAGACGAGGCTAGTCGTTCTGCTTTTAGCTGGCAGATGAACATCAAAAGTATCAAAAAAATACACTGCTTCTTGGATCAATATAAATAGCACCATTATGAGCTTCCAGCTCATATGTTTCCTTCCTCACACAATCCTGGGTTCTTTAGGCGAAGCGTAAAACGGCATCTCAGTGAGCCTTCAGGGTAACGGCGACAGGCGAGGTGGGTATATTTTGCCTGTCGACCTAACTGTACGAGCTACGTCGTACATGATGTAGCCGTCAGCAGCGACCTAGATGCAGCGACCTGACCGATGGACCCAGCGAGTGCAGCGTCGGCGTTCTACACCGACGGCACACAACCCAAGACCCTCGACAGTGTGCATACAATAAAACTTACTATAAATAGCATTGAATTATAAAAATAAAACAGATTTCAACCGTTGGGTCTCATTTCCCCCCGCTGCGGCCAAGACACCTTTAGCCGTCACTATGATCAGCCGCGTGAGTCTGCGCGGCTGGCAGCGGGTCCGCACCACCTACCTACCGTCCTGTCTCTTCCCGCTCACTACCCCGGGCATCCTGGGAGCGAGCTCTCTACACCTATTATTTACACGGTTAGGCGGGGCTAGGGCTCTAGGGACTTAGTGTCTTAGGGGTAAAGGGACTCTAGGATCACTAGAGAGTTAGGTTCCCTTCCTAACCTCATATATTTCTGACTGGCGGGTCGCGGTGCCTTACAACCACCGCTCCTGCCCGGACATTTAGACCCTTGGCGGGCCGGGAGCCTTAGGACCGCTTACCATCAGGTGGAGTGAGGTCATCCTGAACGCTCTTTTTAATAAAAAAATAGCATGTAAATAGAAGTTGAACATGAGCAGGCCTTCACTTACTTGTACCGCTCGTAGACGCCGTGCGTGACCTGCGTCCAGCGCGCGTTGAGGTGCGTCACGCGCTTGGCCAGCGCGGCCGGCGGCGACGACTCGGCCTGCAGCAGGATGTCGTTACCTGCGCACAACGAACGCGAGACATGCCACGCTGGGCCACACTAAGACATCTAGCCCCATACTAAGCCGAAGCTTGTACTATGGGTGCTAGACTAGACAACTGATAAACTTACTGACGATACTGTTTTTTTGTAAATAAACAATACATATTCTACATAGTAAATTCCCAGACCAATACAAACAGACATGTTAATGAACACAAAGATTTGTACTGTGCGGGAATCGAACCCACGATCCTTGGCTCAGAAGTCAGAGGTCACTACCTAATGAGAGACTACATAGGGAGAGTGGGGGGAGGATGGGGGAGGGGGAGTTGGTTGATATAATGGGGGACATGGGGAGGCTGGGGGGGAGACGACGCTATAATGTTCGCGACTTGAAAATCCGTGAGTAATTTTTCCCGCCAAAGCTAGAGGGCAGCACTAGCGCCGGAAATACGAGGGGAGGGGTATGTCAGACCGCAAAACGTCATAAAAAGGCTGGTGCTTGACTCAAGATGGATTTCGAATATCGAACGGAACAAATAATGCGGGCTCCATAACGCCATCAATAGGCCCGTTGCCGTAAAAAATGTAATTAGTCCGTCTCTTAGATTGTACAAAATAAAAGATACACATTTTTTCATTTGTAAATTAGACGTCAGAGTTTTAGTTTTTTCGCCACTGAGTGACGTCAAAGACCCCACTCCTAAATTTTGATGCCTTGTATCTTTGTTATTTTTTGTTTAAATGAAAAAAGGAAAAATACGTGTCAAATATTTTTTATAATCTAAAATACGGACTAAACATAATGTAATTATTTTAAACATGGAAACATCCCTATTTGCTATTTCTTACTAAAACACACTCATTAAAATACAATAAAGAAAAAGAATAAAAAATACACTAACTTTGGCGTTGTAGCCATTTCAACTAAGATATACCAAAATAACAACTCGGTAGCAGAATTATAGTTAAACAATATGATAATACAAACTCATACTATTAAAGAGGATTTAAACCAATGACAGACATCTCACCTGCTTCATTCAGATTTCTGAATTCAGTGGTCTTGTCGTCGCATTTGTCCTTCAACGTCTGGAACCGAGCCTTCATCTGGTACAGCTCCGCGGAGTCGGTGATCTTGCACTCGTCTTCTTTCGGGATCTGTTCCTCAATGTCTTGAAGCCACTTCTCTATTTCCTCCATCTTTCTAAACACTCCCTCTGTCCTCTCCAAAGCTCTTCGGAGAGTTTCGTTCAATTTGAACGATTTCTCGGTGACGTTGTCGAATCGAGTCTTCAAATCTTTCGTGTCGGCTTGGATTGTCTTCGAGAGGCTATCTTCACAATCCTCGAGTATCGTATCTTTCGCAGCCTGAATAGCTTCTAATTTCGTTAGGTACTTTTTCTTGTCTTCGTCAAATTTCTAGAAAAAAGGTAAACAATATGATTAATAAACAAAGAATTGTGTCGCCAGTTTCCTCGTAAAAAAACACAACCAACTTACATTACTGGAGTCGAGCAACTTGTCCAGCTGCTCCACGTCTCCCACAGGCACCGAGCCGTTTTCGGCCACGAACGCCTCCACGGACCCCAGCCATTTCTTCAGCTCTTGGCTGTCTTCGTCCAGTTTCGTTAAAAGGTTTAGGCCTAACGAAATAATAACAAATAAAATAAAATCATAAAAACAAAAACCAAATAAAAACTAAAAACACCAAAAAAAAATGTAAAAATTATAATCTAACATAAGGAATTAAAAAAAACATATGCACGCTGGACCACACAGCGCCATCTAGGATCGCTTACTTCAATACTTTTGCCAAGCGTGGTTATCATCAGCCTATTGCAGTCCACAGTTGGACATAGGCTTTTCCAGCTGCTCGCCACTTAGGGCAAACATCTGGAGGATATAACCATAATCGCCACGCTGGGCGGGTTTAGCGGTCGCAGGGCGTAGCTTTTCGCTCCGATGACACTGCTGCCCGTCATCAGCCTGTGATATTTCTACGCCTTTAATCGTGATGGTTATACCGCTACCAGTCGGTTGCCAGCGCCTCGTTTGTTGTTAGGCAGGATGCACCACGGGACCTGCCCGTGGTGCACGGTTGGCTTGGAGCGCAAAGATGAGAGGTCGCTCCCTTACATCCCAACGTGGTGACTAAGGCAAATCGCAACCAAAACGAACCTTTCTCCAGCTTGGCAATCTTGGTGTCGAGTATGGTCTTGGTGTCGCCGTAGCGGCTGGCCAGGTTCTCCAGGCTGGTGCGCAGGCTGAGTTCCTGCGTGCTGCCCCTCTCGTACAGCTGGCTGCGCGCGGCGGCGGCCGCGTCGTAGGCGCCCTGCAGCTCCTCCAGCTCCTTCTGCACGTGGCTCAGCTCGCGCAGCTTCTTCTCCATCTCCTCGCGGCTGCAGATCATCGCGTGCTCCGCCATGATCTGTCCCTCGATTCTTTCGATTTTCGCCTGCGAGAGAAGACGGTGCTTATATTTAAAACCGCAAGAATCATTTTTGTCTGAACTGAATAGTTTGCGCGAGAGACTTCCAAAGTGGTAAAATGTGTCGTCGTGTGTTTTCATCACGCTACAAACAATAGGAGCAGAGCAGCGAAGGAAAGTGTCGGGAAAACGGGAGAAATTTTTATCTGTACTTTTGATCGAGCATCACGCAAAAACTACTGCATGGATTTAATGCGGTTTTCACCAATGTATTGCTAGAAGTCCAACTTAAAATTTAGACACCACTTTTTAGAAGTCCGTTATTTTTTTAACCCGATATCAACGCGTGCGACGCCGGCGGCACAGCTAGTAAATAATAAAGAAAAACATTTGTTTAGCTGTAAAGTGGTACGGAACCCTGCGTGCGCGAGTCCGAATCGCACTTTTTTATATGGGTTTGCGTATCGTCGCGGCGGTACCTGCAGGCCCGTGAGGTCGTCGTCGCGCGCCTCCTGCCGCTCCGGCCGGGCGGGCGGCGCGCGGCCCAGCGCCAGCTTGTCGCGCTGCTCGCGCTCCGTCAGCTGCGTCAGGAGTGCCTCGTGAGCTGCGCGGGCGCGCCCGATGTCCCTCTGCACCTGCAACACGACGTGCACGGTTGTGTAGCTCATAACTTATACCGTCTACATCAGCCGGGGGCCGGCGACGCACCCGGGACTCCCCTGGTGTCGCGGTGTCTATAGGCTAAAGGGGTGCCCTACGTAGCGAGAACGCAACTGTTGCGAAGCTCACTATTTCGACTGCCTCATCGGTTCGAAAGCTTATGGACTCGAATGACGTAGTCGCGAAAGACGCTTATTCGAAAAACATGATCACTGCCTTTTGTCTAATGCTTGTGACTTCGATTTAGTATTGCACGAAACGGCGTCGGGGTTAAGGATCGGCCGTCATGGCGTTGGCAGCTGACAGGTAACCGACCGGTTCCTTGCCCGTTATCACGGCGACATGGGCTTCTCTTTTTTCTTTCTATCGAGCGTAGAAAAGCCATTAAGCCGAGCTATTGGGTAATCCGGTTACCTCGTCCCGGCGCGCGGCGGACAGCCTCTTGGTGAGCAGGACGATGGCCTGCGCGTCCAGCTGCTGCAGCCGCGCCTGCAGCTGCTTCAGCGTGCGGATCTTGTTGCGCAGGTGGATCAGCTGGTTGGTCGTCGGCGGGTCCGTCAGCATCTTGTCTTTCCATGCGTCGATGTCGTCTGGAATCAGTCGATTTAAATTTTAAGAGACTGGACGTGGCTTGAGTGAGCATACAATTTGATTTAAACTATTTTGATTTGGCGCACGCCGCGGTATGCTTAGCGGTTTACTACAACCATTAGAACTGCAATTTCAATGTTAGTGAAATAACATTAAGGTACAAATTAGCTTGTTTGCAATCTAAAATCTCCTTACCAAACTGTTCCGATAATGTACGCAATCCCTAAGCCTTTAAATGTTTCGCTCGATATAACCACTTTCTGATAGTCTTTGATTATATTAGTAAATAGTAAATCGACAGATTTGAGTTAACTGACACATCGAGATACCCACAGTAACTACACTTTCAAGAAATCTATTCCAATTATGTAAATTATTGTAAGGAAGTCATTGTTGATTGAGAGTACTCGTAATGTACATGTTTACTCCACTTTTGATACGTTTAGTATAGTTTAGCAACAGAGTATACGGGAGTAAGGCGCACCTAGCTCGGTCTGGAAGGCGGCGAGGCTGTCGTGGAGCGCGTCCTTGTCGGCGAGCACGGCCGCGGCGTCGCGCGTCTCGTTCAGCGACAGGCGGATGCTCTCCCAGCGACGCTTCAGCTCCTCGATGCTGGCCAGGTGCTGCTTCGCGTCCTCTGCAATACACAACGCGACATTCATTATATTGCGTCACTTCATACGTACGATATCCCTTAACTACATCATCATCATTAGCCTATGGTAGTCCACAGGTGGACAAAGGCCTCTCCATGTGTTCGCTGGAGGATTTACCCGTTATCGCCACGTTGAGCAGACGGGTTGGCGATCGCAGGGTGTAGCTCCTCGTTCCGGTGACGCTGCTGCCCGTCATCTGGTTGTAATATTTAGCTGCGCACTCCATCGTGATGGATACCGCTACGAGTCGGAAAGTTTAAGCCCGTTGAAATTACGCGTGACGTCACCCGGTGAGGCATTTTTACGGGAGAGAGTGACGTCAAAGACTCCTAACTTTTGATACCTTGTATCTTTGCTATTGTTTATTTGAATGAAAAAAGGATAAATATATAATAAAGGGACTAATTACAATTTTTAGCCATAATAGCCTCCCGTAGTAACGAAACTAGTAAGTTACCCTCGAGGCCGGCCTCGGCGGCGAGGCGGCGCTGGATCTCCTCGACGTTGGCGAAGTCCGCGCGCTGCGCCTCCAGCTCGCGCGACAGCCGCTCCGCCGCCGCCACCACCTCCCCTCGTGGCCCGTCGCCCTCCAGCGAACGCGCGCACTGGAATCATACATTAACAGCATTTAACCAAAGCAATCAACGTTTTCTGAAAAAAGAAATCCACTAGATGTCATCACATACGCTGCAGGCTCTTGTGACTTGATTGGTTCAGGAATCAGGAAGTTTACATAGCAACCGAACCGCAGGCCACATAACGATTTTTATCGGGCATTTTATTTTGAAACACCTTCATTGTACAACACCATACATCTGGGAGATGATGGGAATATGCTAGAAGCTAGAAGTGAAATTAATTTCCTTTCATTCGTTCCAGTAAGAATCGACTTAAGAGCGCTATATAGATGTTTTATTCGCGCGACTACGCTGTGCTACGCAAAAGCATAATTAAAGCATAATATGATCTGCATGCTATCTTTTTGCGTATATTGCCGTTTGACCTATACACCGAATAAACGCCAAGGACGATGGCAACAGTCAGTTTGGTCTATTATACCTGTCTACCTAACTTTGGATCTCACGGCAGCTTATCATCAGGTGGAGTGACATCATTCTGAAAGCCTATTTTTATAAAAAAAAACTGGTCGTCAAACCGTCAAAATGTTACTACAGGTACTGACATCTTCCAGCGTCTTCTCGGCGTTGTCGGCCCACGTGTCGAACACGCGGTACCCGACCTGGAAGTCGGCGGCGGCGGGCGGCGGCTGGTCCCCGAGGCGCGGCTTCTTGCTGCCGCGCGCGTCGCCGGGGACTGACGGCGGCGCGGGGGACGCGGGCGACAGCGGGGACGTGGACGGGGACGACTCCGTGTCCATGGCGGACGAGTCCGCTTTGTCCTCTTTATTCATGTCGAATTCGAAGCCGAGCTCTTTTATCTGTGGATATGGTAAAAAAAGACCCGATAAAATAAAAAATTAAGACTGCAATGTTATTGATCCGAGATCATGGCTGTTGATTAATATTCACACTCAAAATAGTAAAATAACTTTTAAAAAATATTGCAAAATGTCCTAAAAAATTATATATTTTTAACACTAAGTGCTTTTTTGTAAAATTCGGGATAGGGTTCAGAATCGAGATTGAAATAACGATCGGGTTAATTTATTATCCCAATGCAATAGAGGTCGGGAATGCGATAGCGATTTCGATAGTGATAGGATAGGGTCGAGGTTAGGTATTTAGATAGAGATTAGGATATGAAAGGAGCTAAGATAAAGACCGGGGTAGTAACGATGCGGTAGTGATGTATATTTTATATGTTTTCATTTGTTTGTCTGTCATATACTGACCCGCTGCGCCTGCACGTCGAGGATCATGTTGAGCGCGTCCAGCCGGTCCTGCAGCGCCTCGGCGCGCTCCAGCAGCTGCCGCTCGGCGTCGGGCGGGGCCGGCGCGTGTGTGTGTGTGGGCGTGGTCTGCGTGTGCGTGGTCCCGCCCGGCTGCAGCGCGTCGGCGTGCGCGTGCAGCGCCGCCTGCTGCGCGCGCAGCGCCGCCTTCACGCGCCGCAGCGTGGCGATGCGCTCCACCACCGACCCGACCTCGCTCACCGGGTTCGCCTCCATCTGCCGAGTGACGGACGAATGATGAGCGACTCTCCTCGAAATCAAAGTCAAAATAACCGTTATTTGTAGAGATTTTTCGAAAAACACTTGCAAATCGTCAAAACAGCAAACTGCCACATTCCACCGAAAACTTGACAAAATTCCTTGTTGAGTCGCTAATAGTAGCCGAGGCCAACTTATCGGTGCCTGACGAATGGAGTAATATACGTTTCGCGCTCAACGAGGGTCGAGACCCGATCTCCTTCCGCATTACACGATGTGCAACCCCGACTGGCACTCTGGCGTACCTCCTTGAGCGCGGCCTCCTGCTCGTCGCAGGCGCGCAGCAGGTCGGCGTGCCGCGCCCAGCGCGTCTGCAGCGCCTGCAGCCGCTCCAGCTGCTGCAGCGTCCAGTGGCACGTGTGCGACCAGCGCTCGCCCAGCGCCGTCAGCTGGTCCTCTATCTCGGTGACGCCTGCAAACGTATGTATAAGTCACATCAAAAATTCAAAAACAACAGCGAATCTCAGTGAAGGATGCCGAAGACCGAGCAAAATGAAAGAGGAAAATAGACCCTGACACTAGGCCGGATAAACGTTAGGACAAGTAGCAGGAGCGGTATACTGACTGTCCACTTGCTGCGCCTGGTCGTCGTCCACGACCACCACGCAGTCGGCCAGCGCGTCCACCAGCGGCTGCTGGCGGCGCAGGTCGGCGTGCAGCGCCTGCACCGCGTGCAGCTGCGCGCGCACGCCCGCCGCCGACGCGCCCGCCGGGCCCATGTGCGAGATGCGGTCCTCCGTCTTGGTCAGCCATTGTCTGCGAACAAGCGGTATACCATCTTACTTTATAAACCTATGCTACCTCACTGCTGAGCTTCCCCAAACTATTCCACAGCTTTCTGTCAACAGTTTGAGGAAGACCTTTGCTGCCTTGCTCCGCAGTTGCTGCAGCAAATTCCATCAGATTCTTGGGCCTTCGGCGATAGCCGTTTTCTGGCATCTGTTGTGTGACGATCCTTTCACATCTCTATTCCTTCGTTCGCATACATGACTCGCCTGATTGCCAAATGGTGCTGATCTCCCGAGTCAGTGTGAGACAGACATACCTGAACTGGTCGAGGTGCAGCTGCTGCGCGCGCATGAGCGCGTGGTGCACGAGCGCCTGGTGCTCCATGGCGGCGGCGCGCAGCTGCTCCCAGCGGCCCGTCAGCAGCCGGCCTGCAGCCGCCCGAGTCAGTGTGAGACAGACATACCTGAACTGGTCGAGGTGCAGCTGCTGCGCGCGCATGAGCGCGTGGTGCACGAGCGCCTGGTGCTCCATGGCGGCGGCGCGCAGCTGCTCCCAGCGGCCCGTCAGCAGCCGGCCTGCAGCCGCCCGAGTCAGTGTGAGACAGACATACCTGAACTGGTCGAGGTGCAGCTGCTGCGCGCGCATGAGCGCGTGGTGCACGAGCGCCTGGTGCTCCATGGCGGCGGCGCGCAGCTGCTCCCAGCGGCCCGTCAGCAGCCGGCCTGCAGCCGCCCGAGTCAGTGTGAGACAGACATACCTGAACTGGTCGAGGTGCAGCTGCTGCGCGCGCATGAGCGCGTGGTGCACGAGCGCCTGGTGCTCCATGGCGGCGGCGCGCAGCTGCTCCCAGCGGCCCGTCAGCAGCCGGCCTGCAGCCGCCCGAGTCAGTGTGAGACAGACATACCTGAACTGGTCGAGGTGCAGCTGCTGCGCGCGCATGAGCGCGTGGTGCACGAGCGCCTGGTGCTCCATGGCGGCGGCGCGCAGCTGCTCCCAGCGGCCCGTCAGCAGCCGGCCTGCAGCCGCCCGAGTCAGTGTGAGACAGACATACCTGAACTGGTCGAGGTGCAGCTGCTGCGCGCGCATGAGCGCGTGGTGCACGAGCGCCTGGTGCTCCATGGCGGCGGCGCGCAGCTGCTCCCAGCGGCCCGTCAGCAGCCGGCCTGCAGCCGCCCGAGTCAGTGTGAGACAGACATACCTGAACTGGTCGAGGTGCAGCTGCTGCGCGCGCATGAGCGCGTGGTGCACGAGCGCCTGGTGCTCCATGGCGGCGGCGCGCAGCTGCTCCCAGCGGCCCGTCAGCAGCCGGCCTGCAGCCGCCCGAGTCAGTGTGAGACAGACATACCTGAACTGGTCGAGGTGCAGCTGCTGCGCGCGCATGAGCGCGTGGTGCACGAGCGCCTGGTGCTCCATGGCGGCGGCGCGCAGCTGCTCCCAGCGGCCCGTCAGCAGCCGGCCTGCAGCCGCCCGAGTCAGTGTGAGACAGACATACCTGAACTGGTCGAGGTGCAGCTGCTGCGCGCGCATGAGCGCGTGGTGCACGAGCGCCTGGTGCTCCATGGCGGCGGCGCGCAGCTGCTCCCAGCGGCCCGTCAGCAGCCGGCCTGCAGCCGCCCGAGTCAGTGTGAGACAGACATACCTGAACTGGTCGAGGTGCAGCTGCTGCGCGCGCATGAGCGCGTGGTGCACGAGCGCCTGGTGCTCCATGGCGGCGGCGCGCAGCTGCTCCCAGCGGCCCGTCAGCAGCCGGCCTGCAGCCGCCCGAGTCAGTGTGAGACAGACATACCTGAACTGGTCGAGGTGCAGCTGCTGCGCGCGCATGAGCGCGTGGTGCACGAGCGCCTGGTGCTCCATGGCGGCGGCGCGCAGCTGCTCCCAGCGGCCCGTCAGCAGCCGGCCTGCAGCCGCCCGAGTCAGTGTGAGACAGACATACCTGAACTGGTCGAGGTGCAGCTGCTGCGCGCGCATGAGCGCGTGGTGCACGAGCGCCTGGTGCTCCATGGCGGCGGCGCGCAGCTGCTCCCAGCGGCCCGTCAGCAGCCGGCCTGCAGCCGCCCGAGTCAGTGTGAGACAGACATACCTGAACTGGTCGAGGTGCAGCTGCTGCGCGCGCATGAGCGCGTGGTGCACGAGCGCCTGGTGCTCCATGGCGGCGGCGCGCAGCTGCTCCCAGCGGCCCGTCAGCAGCCGGCCTGCAGCCGCCCGAGTCAGTGTGAGACAGACATACCTGAACTGGTCGAGGTGCAGCTGCTGCGCGCGCATGAGCGCGTGGTGCACGAGCGCCTGGTGCTCCATGGCGGCGGCGCGCAGCTGCTCCCAGCGGCCCGTCAGCAGCCGGCCTGCAGCCGCCCGAGTCAGTGTGAGACAGACATACCTGAACTGGTCGAGGTGCAGCTGCTGCGCGCGCATGAGCGCGTGGTGCACGAGCGCCTGGTGCTCCATGGCGGCGGCGCGCAGCTGCTCCCAGCGGCCCGTCAGCAGCCGGCCTGCAGCCGCCCGAGTCAGTGTGAGACAGACATACCTGAACTGGTCGAGGTGCAGCTGCTGCGCGCGCATGAGCGCGTGGTGCACGAGCGCCTGGTGCTCCATGGCGGCGGCGCGCAGCTGCTCCCAGCGGCCCGTCAGCAGCCGGCCTGCAGCCGCCCGAGTCAGTGTGAGACAGACATACCTGAACTGGTCGAGGTGCAGCTGCTGCGCGCGCATGAGCGCGTGGTGCACGAGCGCCTGGTGCTCCATGGCGGCGGCGCGCAGCTGCTCCCAGCGGCCCGTCAGCAGCCGGCCTGCAGCCGCCCGAGTCAGTGTGAGACAGACATACCTGAACTGGTCGAGGTGCAGCTGCTGCGCGCGCATGAGCGCGTGGTGCACGAGCGCCTGGTGCTCCATGGCGGCGGCGCGCAGCTGCTCCCAGCGGCCCGTCAGCAGCCGGCCCTGCAGCCGCACCTCGCCGGCCTCCTCGCGCGACAGGCCGCCCTCCGCCAGCAGCCGGGCCCCCGCCTCCAGGACGCCGCCCACGCGCGTCTGCTGCTCCGCCAGCTCGAGAAGAAAGCGCTGTGAACGCATTAAACCAGCATCATCAATCATCCTTTAAATGAATAGATCTTGGAATTTCAGCCAGCCGTTCGCCATCTTCGGAGACCTTGGAGCTACATCGTACCTCGTGCTGATGGAACTGCTCCTTGAGCAGCGGCAGCGGCGCGTTGTGGTCGGGCGGACGCTGCGTCTCGGCCAGCCGCTCCTCGGCCTCCAGCAGCCACGCCAGCGCGTCCTCCAGCGCGGCGCCGTACCCGCCCAGCTCTACCGACGCCGACGTCGCCGTCGACACCGGCCGGCTCGCTACCACCTGCTGAATAATCATACACTGTCAAAGCACGTCATCATCATCAGCCTATCGTAGTCCACTGCTGGATATAGGCCTCTCCAGCTGTTCGGTTTGGCGAGCTCAGGCCGTAGCTTCTCGCGACGCTGTACCCGTCAGCTGCCTGTGGTATTAGCTACGCCTTCAGTCGAGATGGTTATACTACCACCAGTCGGTAGTCAGAGCCTATAGGAAATCATGAGATGTACAAGACCGAACTTATTTATAGATCTAAGATTTTGAGATTCTAAGATTTTACTCACTTTATAGATCTAAGATTTTGCTGTGCCCTTGCAGGGTTTATGTGAGGTACTTATCCATTTGTGTAATCTTTTGTAACCACATAATGCAATAAATATTATGATTATGATTACCTCAGAAGGCGCTTCTGCCAGCGGAGTGCTGGGTTCAGAGGGCAAGCTCTCGACCTCGGCGACGTCCTCGCCGGAATGCGGCAGCGATTGGAACAAGCACATCAGGTACATCATGATCGATTTCTTATCCGGATTCGGGGTGTTCACATCTGGAATTGACAATAACCTCATGATGAATATGTTAGGCAGACGACGAAGTGTATGCAAGCGGATGGCATCAGGCCTAGTTAGTGCAACCCGGATCGATCATACCACTGGTCGACATAGCCTCTCCAATTAAGCCACTTTGCTAGATCCTGGGTTTCTCGCATTCAGAACTTGCCACACACGAAAACGTCTTACATTACGGTTGCCGAGAAGCGTTATCCACTGTAGAAGCCTACTTTTCATCCCTAGATAAGGCCTACCTTCAGGGTCGAGCAGGCGGTCGATGCCGAGGTGGTGGTGCGCCAGCGCGAAGGCGTGGTCGAGGCGCGCGGCGGGCGAGCGGCGCACGACGCTGGAGTACGAGAACAGCTGCGGCCGCCAGCGGTGCAGCAGCGCGTTGAACGCCAGCCCGTCGCTCCACGACGACGTGAAGTTGCGCACGTTCACGCCCGCGTAGTTCTGTTGGATTCAAATTACTCCATGACAACTGTATGGTATACCCTTGGAAGTCGCTGGCAAACACTGTTTGTTTAGCGCTACAAAGGGGTGTTGCTTGGTCCCTGGGAAGGTCTTATTTTGTTTTGCCCTATCTGCGCTTCCAACTGGACTGTCTACACAGATAGTTGCTCGGGAGCGACAGTGCTCGTATGAACGTAGAGCATACAGTCTTGCATTAAAATGATTAGTAATATTGGTTGGTTTCTAACCTGCGTATGCGTCCGGCACCATGCTAGAAGGGTCTTTTCGAGGTTCGTCTGCTGCAGTTCGGACATGAGGTCTTTCAGGTGATAGTGAACTTGCCAGTGTAATATTATGCTCCATACTAGACCTGAAACGTAGAAAGAGATTGTAAGTGTATCGCAAATAGTTAATACAGTGCTGTAACTGAAAAATAATACAAATCACCACCCCATTTTATAGCGTCTGCGTCGTAAGAGCTCGTTTCAACAAGTTTTTTTTTTTTATATAAGGAGAGCTTACAGGGTGACCTCACTCCACCTGATGGTAAGCGGTCGTGAGGTCCAAAAGTTAGGTCGACAGGCACAATAGAGCAAACCCATTGCGCTTGTCGCCCTCACCCTGAAGGCCCACTGAGATGCCGTTTCACGCCCCGCCTAAAGAACCCAGGATTGTAAGAGGAAGGAAACACTTGAGCTGGAAGGGCATTCCATGATTTAATGGCACGGGGCAAGAACGAGGAATTAAACCTCTTGGTGCGCGCCACCATCGTCTGGATGGTATGCGGATGACAACGCTGTCCAGCACGTGTTGTTCGGGAGTGGAAAGGAGAGGATGGAACGAGTTGGAATAACTCTTCGGAGCATTCCCCATTGTAAAGACGATAGAGAACACTAAGACTGGCTATGTCTCTACGTAGCTGAAGAGGTTCCAGGTTTTTGGTCACCTCTTGATTTCCAACAATACGGATAGCACGCCGCTGCAACCTATCAAGAGCCTCCAACAAGTACTTAGCAGAACCGTCCCAGAGATGAGAGCAGTACTCCACACACGGACGAACCTGCGTCTTATATAAGATAAGTTTTTAAAAACGGACCGCACTTGCGGTCTGAGGCCCCAGCCTATTCTGAAGTGTTAGTTTGCCTGGAGTGACATACCTCGACGACAAGATGACGTATTTCTGTAAGTCCTGTGCACACCCTCCTGTATTTAACCTGTAAAAGGCCAATATAGGCAAGTCTCTGGACGTCCTGACCATCGAAGTTGACCAGGTGCTAGTGTTGACCTGCAGCGCGGTGTGCACGCTGTTGGTGCGACCTGTAGACTGACAGAGCCAGTTGCTGGTGTGACCGACCTAGCGTGAGCTTGGGGTTCCCGTCCACGATGTCGTTGCTGCTGATGTTGACCAGCTTGACGCCGTTCGCGTCCAGCACCTGCAGCGCGGTGTTCACGTTGTTGATCTGGTGCACGCGCATGCGCCCGCGCTCGCGTTTCTGCAACACGCACGTACACACACGGTCAACGTCACATATTGATGCCAATATATAAAAAGCACTAAATACTATAGATATGTAAATACTCGTAACACACCAAAAGTATTGACTTGTATTACGGAAGGTAGTTACACCATGAAGAGCGGAAATTCCCATCAGTGCAGTCAGCTGTTGGGGAGTGGCGACACCAAGGACCCGAAACGTCCCGAGTGGAGCACAACATCTTTCCCCCACCTCTGGTTTGCCTTCATTGGCTGTCCAGAGTAGTGCGCAGGAGCAATATTCTTGATAGGATAGAAGTGCTAAACCTGCGTAATTACAGGGAACAGCTGACCGGTTCACGCAAGGTATTTAGAAGTATTGGCATGTCTTACGTATTGCTGCGCGGTGAGTATCTCGAGCAGCGACAGCAGCACCTCGCCGTCGCGCAGCTCCAGGAACAGGTCCTGCACCAGCGGCTTGTCATTCTGCAACACAGCCGTAGGTAAGAGGTGAGGACATTTACATAGTTACAGACACCATTGCAGACCATGGCAGCATTTGTTGTTGCATGAGGAGGAGGATTTGTTTGAGACAGCTGCCAGGTGTCCGTGTCTCACTACGTGCACGGTGGGTAACCTCCGCGACCAACGGCGGCATCCAGATCGCCAGATTTTATACTGGTTATAGAATCTGGCATTTTACCTAACCTTGAACCTCAAATAGTTGAGGCGGAGTACCATTGACTCGAGAAGAAGAAGCCAACATTCTCTTTGTCTTTGTAGGATCCGTGTTCACCAATACATATTATCATCATTATCAGCCTGTTCGCTGCTGAACAGTCATTGGGGGAGGCCAATGTCCCACGGGGGATTTGACTTGGTCACCACGCTTAGCAGGTAGGTAATCGCAGTAGGTTTTATTTGTACACAGGTAAACGCTAATGCCTGTTTTATATTCCCTTAGTCGTCTTCTACGACCCCCAGGGGAAAACATAGGGGGTGACTTGTATACTTTTCCTTTACCGCACGGATAAAATAGTAGAAACGTGAATAGATAACTTCGTTTCCGAGATTAGAGCCTGCAAATGAAACCACTTTATGTACGTAAAAAAACATGCAAATTATATTTAGCAGCATCGAAGTGTCTCCATCTCCATGTCGATGACGGAAAATTGTGACAACATCGCTTGATTAAGATCTATTATTACATATGCGCACAGACTTCACATAGATCTATTACATATTTGAAACTTATTACCGTAGTCTCGAGGTCATTTAAACACTTTATAACTACACTTCGTTAGCCGTAAACTTTTTATATGGATTTTTGTATATGCTCCGGTATAAGCATGATAGGTTTGAAACTGTAAGTACTCGTAGTATTAGTTAATATGAATAGCTTCGTGACGGCGTGCCGTCCTAAACTTCGGGCGCACACTTCGGAATAGGCCTGCAGGCACTCCTTGATTTTTGTCCAGTGCTTGCAACATGGAACTTTTGTACCTTTGGCAGACACAATAGGTAACTACTTACATACCTACGTATGTATCATAATGTTACCTACATTCTGAATTACTCATGCTGCGAAAAAATACTTCTGCCTAAACTGTGGTGCAATAATAATTTATAAGAAATCGTGACCTTATATATTCATCAATCATCTAGACCATTCATAGATGATTCAGACAACTTTAACAGTCTAAATCAGTGTTCTTTTAATATATTTTATGGTAACTTTCGGTATAACACAAATAAAATCTTCATTTAAACGCCTTATAATGATCTGTCACTATCTTGACTTGATACCGCCCGATATAAGGTGCAACAACAAGTGAGTCCGGTGGCGGCCCCATGCAGGCGCGGGCGCACTTTCCCGCAGCGTGCAGCGGCTCGGCCGGCTCATTACCATAGCCCGTAGCCGCCGAGCAGATGCGCCGGCCGCACCCGACAATTGCCCTTAATTCGCCCGACACGACGCCGATGCACATCAAATGTAAACAATATGCTTTGGATCGGAACACTCGGCCTGAGCTCGCTGGCTATCAAGTACCAGCGATTGACAACGGGTCACATGGAACAGTACCCGAAGGAAGCTGCAAATCACGTCACACAAATGTCATGACTTTTTGACCATCACTTTTGTGGGACTCTTCTCTGACTTTTTTGTCACACTTATTAGACCCCCTGCTAGAGTTTTAACGAGTAGCTTGGTAATACGTCACATACCTTTACAAGCTGCGAGTTAATCCATTTGGCGAAAGTTTTCTTCTGGACGTCCTCCCGTTCATCTGCAACAACAAAAAAACTATTAAAATCTTCTATAAATAGGTATAAAGCAATTAAATAGGTACGTCAAGCATAGGGTTCCCACGGTTGGTCCCCCTAAGTTTTATTAAATTATTGCTACCAGCAGTGCAGTCAATGAAGCGAAAAATACGGGCTAACCTCCGAATTTTTTTACTGTGATCCGATTTGCATGAAATTTTGGAATTAGGCTCATCTTACCATTAACTTCAAAAGTGAAAATGATTTGAACTCCGCCACCACCATGGGGGTGGTTGCCACCCCTTCTCGGGGGTCAATGGTTGTTTTTTCAAAATAACCTCGGATATCGATTGAAGATCTAATTTTAAGCAAAAAAGTTTCTATAAAGTTTCTCGAAAAATCTAATACTTTTCAAGTTATTGGCAATTGAAAATTCGCAAATTTTTCACGATTTTCATCAGTTTTTTTCAAATATCTCCAAAAATATACGTTTTATTGAAAATTTGATAAGGAACGAAACTGTAGCAGGTAAAAAAATGAACAATTTGGTTTTTTACAAAGTATTCTAAGTGCAATATTAAGCTAGATATTAAAGATCAAAGCCGTTTTTTATTTTATCTGAAATTTCATCGATGTAGTCAATGCCATCTAGCAGCGAGCAAATGCATTTTATGCTTTCTAATCGAAAAGGGTTTTGTAGTGCTTGAAATAAGCTTTAAAATGAGCTTTATCAAAAGTCTTTTGCACGTAAAATAAGTGAGCTATATTGCAAATAAGCGGAGCATCGAATGTTTTTTCTTTTCAATCAATGGGTTTAAATAAGTGCCATTTCCACCAAAACTAAAATTAATCATATTCCGCCTAGAATTAACTTTATTATGAAGAGTTTTATAGATTGTATTAGTTTGGCTGCTTTAGGACACATAGTTTTCAAAAAAGTCACGATTGAAAAAAAATCGAGAATTTCAAATTTTTAAAAATCCCACCCCTTTTTCATAATATCTCAAAAATGACGACAGATACGTATAAAAGTGTAGGAATAAAAAATTTAGGTATTTTTCTGACAAAGAATTTGGTTTTTTTGTTTTTTCTATCAAATAAAAATTGACGGAGATATGATTGTTTAAAGAGCGCGTGGCAGCGCAATCACAGCCTCCCTTAATCGTAACTTTTTTGAAAACTATGTGTCCTAAAGCAGCCAAACTAATACAATCTATAAAACTCTTCATAATAAAGTTAATTCTAGGCGGAATATGATTAATTTTAGTTTTGGTGGAAATGGCACTTATTTAAACCCATTGATTGAAAAGAAAAAACATTCGATGCTCCGCTTATTTGCAATATAGCTCACTTATTTTACGTGCAAAAGACTTTTGATAAAGCTCATTTTAAAGCTTATTTCAAGCACTACAAAACCCTTTTCGATTAGAAAGCATAAAATGCATTTGCTCGCTGCTAGATGGCATTGACTACATCGATGAAATTTCAGATAAAATAAAAAACGGCTTTGATCTTTAATATCTAGCTTAATATTGTACTTAGAATACTTTGTAAAAAACCAAATTATTCATTTTTTTTACCTGCTACAGTTTCGTTCCTTATAAAATTTTCGATAAAACGTATATTTTTGGAGATATTTGAAAAAAACTGATGAAAATCGTGAAAAATTTGCGAATTTTCAATTGCCAATAACTTGAAAAGTATTAGATTTTTCGAGAAACTTTATAGAAACTTTTTTGCTTAAAATTAGATCTTCAATCGATATCCGAGGTTATTTTGAAAAAACAACCATTGACCCCCGAGAAGGGGTGGCAACCACCCCCATGGTGGTGGCGGAGTTCAAATCATTTTCACTTTTGAAGTTAATGGTAAGATGAACCTAATCCCAAAATTGTATGCAATTCGGTTCACAGTAAAAAAATTCGGACCCATAATGCTTCATTGACTGCACTATTAAACGAGAGCGATTATTTTCCTTAAAAACATTACCCTCCTTTCTTAGGCAGTCGGGTAACTAGGGTCTCATCAGTACTCGAAGTGACAAATTGTTTATGAAGTGAACGTAAAACAGTTCAACTTGTAAGCTAAACAAGATCATGGAGCTGACGTGGTCTCTGCCTAACCCTCTGGGAGAAAAGCATGACGTTATCATGTACCTATGTGTGTATCACAAGGAGCGCCCTACGATATTATGCCCAATCTTAATTTCGCCCATTCACCCTCGTTACTAAAATTGAATCACGGAATTATTTCAGAACAGAATTTTTATTATAGAGAAAGAACACGTAAATACTTGTGCAACATACACGTTTGATGATGATCAAATTATCTTACTCTCTTCACCGACAGGAGCCGCATTGAAAAAGACTTCCCATGTCTTCAGCAAGGTTAACATGTCATCACAGGTACTGAGCCCACACCACAGACTATTCTTTCTTACTTAACACTCGGCACGAATGTAGGCAATATTAGGCCCTGCTCTGAAGCGATACTTAAGGAACTGATGTTTTAAAAGGCAACTCATAAATATTAGTGTGACATGAACTACATTCGCAAAGAGTACCGTTTCAGAGGACTGGCCTCAATATCACCGCACAAACGAATCACACCGACCCGAAGGATTACTTATTTATTACGGAATCGAACGTTGAAGAGACACTACAGAGCCTGGCAACTGCAAGGGATTTCACATTCAAATGGAAATGTATGAAAAGTGTAACCGTATCGCGAGTCGGCTGAAAACTGTCCGCGGGCATCCCGGCCCGTTAGCCACGCTCCGGCGCTCTTTACGGCGGCTTTGTTTCGGGATCTTGCATGATGAATATCGATGCGGCCTTCAGATCTGCCTTCACATAGACACACGTGCCCATAATTTGTCTATAGTCAGAATCTATTGCTTGCAGACAAATTATTCAAGTAATTTATTAATCGTTACAATTCTATCAGGATTTGTTTGTGGTGATAGCTGCTTATCAAACTAGTTACTAATCTGTGTTATTTTGCTACGTACCTACGTTAGGTAGGTATATGATAGACTTATAAAAGTAGAGTTAGTAAGTAGGCCAGTACATAATCAAGGAATCTTCTAAAATTTCTACTTACGATATTTACCTATCTTTATAATAGGTATCCGTCTGTTTATTTGTATAAAGTGTTGGTTCACAACCTGATCCAGTTGATAGCTCACCTCACGCTTCTCTTTAATTATCCTCTACCTAAAGGTTGTCTGGAAAAGATATCGTAATAAGAGATATCGCTTACAGCGATAAAACCGCCTAATTCTACAATCAAATGTCCTTTATTTTAAGTTTAAATTATCCTTGTTTTAAGACAATTGTAGGGAGTGCAATAAAAAAATTTCATCTATCTGTTGTCATGTACATTTTTTGCTTGTAAAGTATAATTGAGGTATTAATCCACATCCAACAACGTCGCATTGTCAGTATACCTACCTAATAGATGTTTTGGAAATGTACGAAATTGTAAAGATAGGTACACAATTGACTATACAGTTCAAAAACCTCATGCTCATTTCCCAAACTTCACAATTATCATTAAGTTGTGCGTATGCCAACGCACGGCACATACGGTAGGTTTTATTGCACCAACTGCCTCCTCGCTTATGTAAATGCGCCGGCGCCGCCGCGTTACGTAAACAACTGCGCGGGCGCGGGCGAGACGCCGCGGCTGCGCGCCCATCTCGACCTCAAGGACGGTTTTTACGTGGAGTTTCGGCTTTGCACCGATGCGACACAACACAAAAACTACAATGCAAGCACTAGGTAACAGGAAAGATAAATAAGCAAGCGTTTAGATTTTAAGATACATTTGGCACTGCGGCAGGCACAGGGAGACCGATTCTATACTAGTAAGATCAATCAAACTAAGTAAATTGTCATTGTAATTGCAAGAATACTGTAAATTACAATTAAGATTCAAGATATACCGGTAAAGGAGTTAAAATAGAGCCTAATCTAAATATATAAAACTCAAAGGTGACTGACTGACTGACTGACTGACATAGTGATCTATCAACGCACAGCCCAAACTACTGGACCGATCGGGCTGAAATTTGGCATACAGGTAGATGTAATGACGTAGGCGTCCGCTAAGAAAGGATTTTGATCAATTCCACCCCCAAGGGGATAAAATAGGGGATGAAAGTTTGTATAAAACTTTGTCAATTTTAAGCCGATTGGGCTAAAACTTTGCATGTGTAAAGCTACTTTGACGTAAGCATCCGCTAAAAAAGGGTTTTGATCATTTCTACCCCCAAGGGGATAAAATAGGTGATGAAAGTTTGTATAAATCTTTGTCAATTTTAAACCGTTCGGGCTGAGACATCGCATTCATAAAGTTACTATAACGTAGAAAGGGTTTTGATAATTTCTGCTCCCAAGGGGATATTATAGAGGATGAATGAAACTTTGTCAATTTTAAGCCGTTCGGGCTAAGACTTTGCATTCACAAAGCTATACCATGACGTGGTAGATATTGCCAAGAAAGGGATTCGATAAATTCCACTCCAAAAGGGATAAAATTTCCAATGTTAAAATCAACCATTTACGTGATAAAATAGGAAAAGAAAGGTCGAGAAATAAAATAGCCCAAAACTACTAATTCCTCTCAATAAATGGCGTTACCGGTCAAATTCAATCTTAATATATAAAAGGTGAAAAGAAACTCACTGACTGACATATCAACACACAGCCTAAACGGCTAAACTTAGGCAGTTGAAATTTAGAAGGGACGTAGCTTAGGTACCGTAGAGGTGGACTAAGAAAGGAATTCCCGAAATTCCCACGGGAACGAGAATAGGGAATATGCTTGAAAAATAGTTTTATGATAAAAATATACTATGAATAGTGAAAACAAAATCAAAATTGGCTGAAAAATGGGCGAGATACAGTCGTTAAAAGGTTATTATATCCGTTTCTGTCACGAAAACAGATCTTTCTATGGAGTTTGTATGGCGCGCACGGTACGTGACGTCATCCGCCACGTCGGAACTCTCTGTCTAAGCAATAACTTTAACGCTTTATAACACGCTTAATAGAAAAGATAGTTTAAAAATTCTTCGATATTTATGTATCTAAAAGATAAAAGGTGATTTATCTTTTTAATTCATAAAAAAGTCATCCATATTCGCATATCCTATTAGCAGGAAAATCCATTTGTATGAAAAATCTGAACCGCTTAAGTTAGACGCTTGAAATTAGGCATGCAGGTACCTTAGTGAACTTCAGCTGCAATAGGATATTGCAAACTTCCCACGGGAACAGGAGTTAGCGGGAAAACCTTTTGTATGAAAAAATCTAAATCGCAGTAAGATATAGATGATTGAAATTTTGGCATGCAAGGTACCTTAATGAACGTAAAGCTTACTTGCAACGCAATATTGCAAAATTCCAACGGGACCGGGAGTTATTGGGAAAAAACTTTTGAATGTAAAAATCTAAACACGCGGACGAAGTCGCGGGCAAAAGCTAGTTAATAAATAATACATCTCATAACTATTAGTACTAAGAACGGGAAAGTTATCCATCGTAGGTTTCGTAGGCAATTTGGCAAGAACCTATCAAGGTTCCCAGAATAAGGCATGTAACAACAACCGGTCAGGTGACGAGGTAATTGAAAATGATGACATAATAATATCTAATCTTAGGTTGAGCGCCAATAAAGCTTATACAATAAACCATAATCATAATTAACTTACATGAAAGCCTTCTACGGTCACTCATTATAACAAATGGGTTACAACTTAGTTTACCTACCTAGTTCATAATTAAGGACAAGTTTGTAGAAAAATATCCAACAAAAATCTTTATTTATACCTACTTTAACGAAAGAATAAAATAGTATCAATACGGGTGATTCAGCAGCTCTTCTCAATTCTTATCACAAAACTCATGAGTTTATTTTTAACCGAAGTTTGGAATGTCAAGCCGCGACTTCTGACCTCCAAACTAACAAATTGCCGACCATATCGGCCTCTAGAGCATCGCCGGAATCGTTTCTGACTACGACGGTATCTGTGTATGTTTTTAAATTAAATAACGTAAACAGATACCTACAAGATATTCAACTATTCCGTGTATCTTATTTTCCTAACGCCACAGTCCTTTAGTAGGTAATGGGTGCACGACTGCTGATGGCGAACTTTGGACTGATGCGTATGTAGGTAAAGCAAACTTCTAGACATTATGAATATGCATGGTTCTTCATAACATGCTCGTTGATGTTAGAACTGTGCTAAAATGTATTTCTTACAAGAATGGGAAGGTCATGTGTTGTCTGCCTTACAAAGCAAAAACATTGTTTATAAAAAAACTAATGGGGGCGTGATGCATGCTGACGTCACGAGGCAAAACGGATCTTAGTTTATTCAGCTTAGTATAATATTCCTAAAGTGAATCCTTCCTTGAATAGGTACTCAAGGAAAGCACAAAGACAGGCTATTAACCAAGTTTACCCATATGTCGCTGTTATTTTAGTCTGCAGAAATTTGTTTTAGAAATTACTTTGTAGTCTACAATGACTGATTGTATAATAAATTAATTAAGTCGGACGTCGGTACCTCTAATTTTAACACGTAAATATTTTATATGCGACAAATAAATCTGAGTGAGTAGGTACATTAATATTTATGAAACGCAATGGTGTCGGGACAAATTGAAACTCGGAGCGAGCGAGGGGACGCGATTGGTCAAGTGTAATAGTGCATTTACTACGGTATTAGCATAACAAGCCGACGCAGAGTCAAGCGCAAAGGCGCAGCGAATGCGCGGGCGCACGACAAGTGCCCGCGACTCGCCTCGCGATGGATCACTATAATGTTTACGAGGAGAGCCCTGTACACATTAGTGATCTTGCTATATCCGTGTGTCAGTGTAACATCTCATTATGTACTTTGTATGAGATTATTATTGGTAGGTTTAATATTATCTCTAACAACTTGGCGAACAATTGGAGAGGCCTATGTCCAGCAGTAGACGGCGAAACGCTGATGATGGTGATTATCTCTCGTACCGAATGATCTTCTAAAAATCATCTACCGGTCACTATGTACCTTCGTTGGCAAAAAAGGCCATCAAGGCAGTTATTAAAATTGTATGACGAATGCATCGCTGAGTAAGTAATGCCTCTGTAGCTCCCGCTCCGGCGCCGCGCCTCAAGTCCTTTACGCAACGGTGACGTATCAAACGCTTCTCGATAGTCATTCACCTTTACACATGGCAAACTTTACATAATTAAATCATTTACGTCACAAGAGACTTTTCTGTAGAATAACATTATGGGACCTACAGATTTATAACATCGTGTTCAGGCAGATAGTTCTACCTTTTCCTCTACCCTGAAGTAGAGCAGGATAAAGCATAAGTAAGTATAATGTAGATCTCATTTGAGCTTTAGATTAAGTACATATAATATTTTTTGACCTCGTCGTAAAGGCCTTTGTAAAAGGCCTTTTTTACTCCCCACATATACAGTCAAAGATTGAATCATGAAGGTGTTAAAAAGACATGGTTCAGATCCATCTTATTCAGAACTTAGCTTAATTCTATTATAATCCTTTCCT
The DNA here is from genome assembly GCA_031163375.1 of Conogethes punctiferalis. Lineage (NCBI taxonomy): Eukaryota > Metazoa > Arthropoda > Insecta > Lepidoptera > Crambidae > Conogethes > Conogethes punctiferalis. The sequence goes on from CM062095.1 coordinate 868,471, forward strand.
CGCCGAGTTTTGCCCATTACAGCCTTACAGCCGAACTTGAAGAAAACTAGCCAAGTAGTTACGCAGGAGTTATAAAGTGCACTCTCACTACTGTGCGGACGTACCTCCTGTTCCTTAATTCTCTTATGATAATGAAGGAACCGGAGGTGCATCTGCATCTTCTAGGCGGTATTAGGCGCAGGCGCAGGACGTGGAGATCTTCTCGTTTGGGTAATTAAAAGCTAGCGAGCTAAGACAGTGCGTCCCACGAAGATTGGATATGGCACACAATAAGACCAGATCACGGTGCGTTGCCGGCAAGTTTCCGACACCACTGGGCCGATGGAGCGCGGCGCATTCCGCGGCGGGCCGGCTCCGGAGTGCGGAGCGGAACAATTATTCGCTGCTACACTAATTTCTCTTCATTAGCCGGAGAGCGCGCGGGTGACGCACGCCCGTGCGCGCGCGCATGGTGTCGGCGCGGCCTCACTCGCATACATTTTACTTACCAATCATAATAGCGCTCATTAATAGCGGGTAGTTCTACTAACTCGTCAATAATCATAAACTTTTCACGAACCTGCTGCGTGACGAGAGAAACTGACGCTCTAATCTAAGCAACGACCATCTGCAATTTTTGTACCATTCTGAATGCATGGACTAAATTGTTCCTCAGCAACAGCTCACAGTATTTATATCCCTCGCTTGGGCCTACCCTTAACTAAGTCTCGATGGAGGTGGGGGCTGGTCGAAGTTTTTGGAAATAAACATTATTATTACTTCGGTATGTAGTGGGGTTTGAACCGCTCTGCAGGTGCCTTCCGCATAGGCGTCAACGGCCTCAACCAGAACCTTTAAACTGGGGCCACACAAATTGTCTCGAATAAATAATAATGGTACGAGATCATGTCAAATGATTGTAAACAATGAACAAGTGTTTTTAATTGCTTTAAATGTAAAATAAATATAAAGATTAAATATGAGACTCGAGAGAAAGAAAAAATAAACGGAGTCCAATTATGTAACTCTTAATAATAGATAACCGAGCAAGTAAACCGTGACCTTGGCTATGTGCTGAACGTTATCAAATTAAATTGTATGACGCCGCTCCGTAATTCAGTTTCAATTCAACGACTTAAGCTAAGTTGTTTTATTACTTTTGTGTTATCGTCAGTTGCAGCGATCTTCCATATCTTTCAGTCTAATCTACACGATATTGCTTTTTATTATAACAATAGTTCAAGATACATACTTTAATAAGAAGATTAGGGGTTGTCCATTAATCACGTGAGGCTTGAAAGGGGGGGGAGGGGTTTGATAAAAATCACGAAAATAACACAAGGGGGAGGGGGGGGTGTAGTAAGATATCTCGTGTATTTATTTTTTCGTCAAACGCGCGATTTTTAAACTATGATTACACTCTTCGTTTATTCTTATTGTTATGGCAATCAAAAAAAACTTGCAACCTGGTGTAGACATTTTTATTATGGTCCTTAATTTCAGAATAAAATAAGATTATAGTTTATACCTGTATTTAAATTAAGATAATATTCAGAAAATTTTAAGATTCTTTGTAGGTACTAAAAATACACGTGATGTTGAGAAGGGGGAGGGGGGGTGGTCTTAAACCTCACTACGTATCACCAATGGGGGAGGGGGGGTTAAAAAATGCTAAAAAAAGATCACGTGATTAATGGACAACCCCTTAGGAGAAAACGAACAATCTCTTTAGAGGCTAACTGGACTAGCTTCAGATGATTTATGTAAAAAAGAAGATTGTAAAGTTAAGACAAACTCACTCTCTATATTAAGTAAAGACTAATGAATCTTTTATGGCCACAAATTCTTAGACTTCTTTATCCTCAAAAAACGTATCTCTGCCTCCACTTCCAATTCTTTCCTTGAAATAACTGCACCTAATATCAATTGATTCCAATGAAAATTGGCATGGACTTATTAGCAGAGCCCACGATCGACCCGTTTGCTTTACTTGATAAAAAAGATACACCAATTCCAGGAGCGTGAGTCAGCCTCACTTTCCGCACACCGTTGTAAGTAAACAAAAGTCGAATGCGACTTAGTAGCGCCGCGACACAATGGTGTCGTTCACTGACGAAACGAAACGGGATACGCGAAGGCTCGTGGCGGAAGCTATTAAAATAATCGTAAATAGAGTGGAGTCAGCTGGACGGACAGTGACCGGCCCGGTAGGTTCCCGGTATCGGGGGGCGCGTCGCGGACAGTTAGGCCCTTCGCACATGGAGCTACTCAAAAGGGACGGAACCAATCAGTACTTACTAATCACAAACCAGTTCGAAGCAGTGGCTCGCAAACGACGCTACTAAGTTGCACGGTTTAAATCACTTGTACGAGTATTAAATCGCCTTGTTTTTAAGGAGCTAACCCATTACCCGTAGGTATCGTAGAAGACCAATAAGAGTAGGTATATTTAGGTAAGGAAACACCTCCCGGCTGCCAAATGTGGTGACCTGGTGGCCAAGGCAAATCCCTCCAAATGACAATTGTCATAGAGTCCATCCACTGCTGGACACAGACCCAAGTCCAGCACTAGAGGTTTGCAGACTGATGATGATGAACAGTGAAATTCGGATGCAACAACGGTGGCTTTTGGAAGTGGCTAAGATTTTTTTTAATGTGAAACTATTTATTCATTTGCTGAGAATGTAAGATAGCCGTTTGCGCCAGGCTTGACTGTGACCTGCTCGGTACTTTTTGAAATGTATAATTCGGGAACACGACGACTAGCGGCGACGCTCTAATAGCTAGTTATTAATTTATGTTTGCAATATTAATTTATGTTTGCAACTAGCTCTTGCTAAGCAGCTCCATGTGCGGAGGGCCCTGCAGTTAAGCCGCGCGAGTGCTGTAGGATGCGCCGGATTACCGCGCGCATAATAAGCGCGGGCGACGATGAAACCGGCCGGCTTGTGAACACAGATCAGCTCGTACCTACAAACATGCTCTTGGATGCTCCCGACTGAGTCGTAGCTGATTTATAGGTCTTACTTAAGGGAATGCCTCACATGAAACATTCGTCTGATAAAGTCAACGAGTATTTCTCTTGCACTTTTATTGGGAGAAGTGTCTAATCTGGACTAATTTTACAAAGTATAAATCAAAGTTATCCGATTTCCAGATGACTTTGCGCTCCATCTGGCTCTTTATTTATTTACGAAATGAGTCAAATAACTCTTACTCATTTGACTAAATAGGTACCTAACTGAATGAAGAGGACAGTAGGTAGATACCTATATTTGAGAAAGATGCATACGTTCCGGTTGACTGTACTGCTTGTTTTGGCGCTAATAAGGTGATTCACTGATCCCATCGGCTAGTGTATTGAACTATTGACGAGTCATTGAGTCTGCAGGTGACTGCAGGCTCAAAGGGAACTGTGATGATCTAACCGAATCGGAGAGGACTTGTAACGAAACTCCGACTGCATCGCTGATCTATGTCCAGAAATGAGCCCTTACCCCGAACGGTGCATCGGATTACCCCGCGCGTAACTAACGCGCCGAGGCGCTAACTAGCAGTTTGTATGCACCATTGTGGCCGTCCGTTAAAAAAAACGAACCGTGCCTTCACCACGCTGCGCTGACGCCGACACATAGCGCCGTGCGCCCAAAGGATTACAGATTACTGGAGTAGCTCTGGGTGGGACCAATCGCTTTGTGGCCACTTACTCGTGTCGTGTCGTATTGTGATTGTGATTTAATGCGATTAGGGGCGACGCTGAATAGACGCTAGCTAATTGAAAGAGTCGAGGGGTTTAGTTTCGGATACGCACGTGTGTACAGATGACACGACGAATTTTGATGAGTAGGATCGGGGAATTTTATTAAAAAACCCGTTGCACGACTCTTCGGTTTGTAAGTCACGTTTGTAAAGATAGGATAGGTGTTCACCTACAAGTATTGAAAGGGATCACGCTATGCCAATGGCTGCTAAACTAAAACCTCCATAGCAGTTATATAGATCCGGAAGACAACTGTAACCACAGTTAAAATTTCGAGACAGATGGAACTCCCACATATCCTATTGTCCCCCGTGGGATGCGATTTCGTTTCACATATTCCCACTACAAAGAAAGTTTCTAAAATATTTACTTATCATTCCACTTCGGCAGGTACTCGTAAGGTAAGCTATCTCGTTCAATCACGTCGTCATTCGTTGCGGTGTGCGCCTTGTTTAGCGTTTGTTTACCATCCCGCGTGCACTTCCCATCCACGCCGGCTCGCGGCCCGATAACTTAGCAGAGTTGCGTATTACCTCGTAAACATAACACACATAAATACGAACGTTAAGACTAAATGCAAAGGACCTAGCTCGTAAAGTACCAGTCTGCATTGTAGTAATGTTGATAAAAACAAACGGTATTGGTGACATAAGCCTTACCCATCAAATCCCAAGTGAACTAATGAAGATGCTAAAGATATTTGAAACTAACGATGGTATTTACAAACGTTACTATGCGACGCGCGGACGATCAGTGCCCAAAATACTATAGGTATGTACCTTATTAGGTTTATTAGGTACCGTTTGTGAATGCGGCCGTGTATGACTGAATAAATAAAGTGCATTGATTAAATTTGACACAATCATGAGAACTGGCAGCGAATTCCCACGTACATGTCATACTGCATCCATTAGGACTCATCTAGGCGCACAATAAAAACGGCTGGAACTTAGTCACTGGTGGAATTAGTTTAGTGACATCACGTCAGCCACAGCGGCACAATTAGCCACCAGCGCTGCGGCCTTCGCGCCAATGAAGTTGATCGACATGTTTCAACAGTCAATGGACCTACAATTTTACTGTCACTCAATGACCTGAAACTCTACGATTGCAACGGTTGGAATCACAAAACGATCTAAATTACTCAAATATCGATATTAAAGCAATGCGTACTCGCATAATGGATACAACTGGGGTTTGTTAGGTTGATGAGAACTGTCGTAATCCCTTGACTATTTTGGATACCCCTATATCGATAAATCTAGGAGCTCTAACACACAAACAGAAGGCGGCGGAGGCGCGGTGACTGCGGTCGCTGTCACTGTCGGATGCATAGGATACATGCGGAACGACAGCACGTCGACGGCATGCCGACAGCTAACGTTGTTGGCTGCAGTTTTTACCGATGTCGATAACAAACAGCTGTCCTTGTGCGCGTTAACTAGGCAGTGTAACAAATAAAAGATCACAGATTTACTTTTTTTTATGCAGGAGGCGGCAGACGAGCAAATGTGATGCGTGATCGTAAGCAGTCGACACCGCCCATGGACACCCGCAACTCAAATCGAGTTCTGGGGTCGCTGCCGGCCTTTTAACTAAGAGTAGGTACGCTCGTTTCTTGAAGGCTCCCAAGTTCGGAAAGACTGGCGCAGAGAGTTGGTCTCACTAAAACCAATGCGCGAGGCAAGAAGATCTTTGGTAGAATTTATTTGGTCTAAAGGAGTAAGAAGACACCGAAATATCTGCAAACTATAATCAACAAGAATTCTGTGGCAGGGATTTCGAGTGCAAGGCTTGCAATGAGAGTTTCGATCGAAAAAACGCGATCCGATAAAACAAATGTTTCACCTAACGCGACTGACGTAACAAGGCACAAGCGCAGGCACGAAGGCCGGCCGAGCCCAGGCGCGAACCAGTTCCTAAGGATGAATATGATCTGCTGAAAGGTGCGCGGTATTAGATTTCGTACTAGCTTTCTTCAGTACAATTGGTGCATGACAGTCTCGGCGCGTATGAAATATCTTGCGATTTTACGTTGATATCCTCGTCGGGTTAGGTAATAAGTAAATAGTAATGCGTGTAATAAAATACATTTTACGACTGCGTTACGATTACGACAATACATAATACCGATTGAATTAAGTTTGATGGGCGACAATACCCGTTTGAATTTACTCTAGACCAATGCTGGGAACGATCAAATACTGTTGACTTAAGACCTTGATGTATTGGTTATCAATTTTGGCATAATGTACTTAATTGAACCAAACCTTAATTAGTTGTCCATGTGGTTTCCAGATTTACATCATGACCACCCCATCTCATCCCATGGGTGTCTTAGAAGACAACTAAGGGAATATCAGGAGACGGTCAGCAGCTTTGCCTGGGTACAAATAAAACCTACTGCAGTCACCAACCCGCTTGCCAAGCGTGGGAACTATGGAAAATCCCCCCAAATGACAATTGTCATTAGGGGAGGCCTATTTCCAGCAGTGAATGTATGCTGATTATGAATAAGTCACCCTTCACTATTTGGATATTAAAAAGGTTGCCAAATGCAACAATATATTTTATGAAATTTTATGTTACGGACTGATATGTTAATCATTACAAGAACTGAAAAAACACAGTTCCTTCAAAAGAAGAAAAAACTCACAATAAATACAAATTTGTGTTTTCCTACAAGTCACTTACCATTGGTCTCATTGAAGTTTGATATCTATCGACACAATTTTAAGAATACTACAGGCAAAAAAGTAAATAGTGGTAATACACTACCAAACTCTAAAAAAGCGATTTGGTAGAGCTTTGAGGCCCCAACTATAAGCCACAGATCGTAATTTATGTAATCTCCCGTTATTATAAAGCTAAAGCTTAAAATTAAAAAATGTGCATAAAAAAGCTAATTTCATACTATCCTTGTGCTTTGTGCATAAAATTCTTACAAGATTATGTAACAATTTGAATATTAGGTATACAATAATAACTATTCAATGATCTTCTAACTGGCTTGGTGGCTCAATTGGTAGTGACCCCTGCTTTCTGAACCAAGGGTTGTGGGTTCGATTCCCACCCGGGACAAACATTCGTGTGATGAACACTTGTGTTTGTTCCGTGTCTGGGTGTTTATATTTGTGTTTAAGTATGTATTTGTGGTACCTTTGTTGTTCTGATACCCATAACACAAGTGCTTAAGCTACTTACTTTGGGATCGGAGCAATGTATGTGATGTTGTCTGATATTTATTTATTAAATTTATTTATTTATCTTAGAAAAATGTTTATTAGAGGACCAATGTGCAGCATAGGTAAAACATAAATGGGCTGATTAAATACTGCAACTTGATGACTGAGCACCTATTTAGTGTGAGGTGGGCCAGACTATACTTTACTATGTGAAGCTTTAACAAAAACTAATATATAATAGTACAGATTTTTTTTTAATTTATTCAAGACTAGCTGTGCCAGCGGCGTCGCACGCGTGGATATCGGGTTTGAAAAATAACGGACTTCCATAAAATACCTATCTATACATAGTGCCTAAGTTTTAAGTTAAACCTCTAGCAATACATTGGTGAAAACAGTATTCAATTTCATGCAGTAGTTTATGAGTGATGCGCGTTCCAAAAAATTCTCCCGTTTTCCTAACATTTCCCTTTACTGCTCTGCTCCTATTGATAGTAGCGTGATGAAAAGTACCCTATAACCTGCCCAGGAGTATGAAGAATAATTGTACCAAGTTTCGTTAAAATCCGTTGAGTAGTTTTTGTTTCTATAACGAACATACAGACAGACAGACAGACAGACAGACAAAAATTTTACTGATTGCATTTTTGGCATCAGTATCGATCACTAATCATCCCCTGATAGTTAATTTGAAAATATATACAATGTACAGAATTGACTTCTCTACAGATTTATTATAAGTATAGATTATTTTTTCATGATAGAAAGGGCCTGAAATTGATTACTTGAATCCATAAACACCGCAACACATATAAGGACCTATTTATAAACAGTACAACAGGAACCTGGTATAAAATATATACCTACTTATTTTTAATGTTATATTTTTATTATTGCAATCTCCAACAGTAGGTGCATTCAGCAATACTTTGAGTATTTAAGATTTAGTGTGTGTGTGTGTGTGATTGGGCCCCAGCTGTATCTCTAACACAATTCAGACAGCATTATGTATAGTTAGTGTTATAATAATGATTTGAAAATACTTAGGCCTAGATTTAAATGGCTTTTAAACATAATACATACATACATAATGTCACACCTTTCTCCCAGAGGGGTAGGCAGAGAGCACATCCTTACATTGGCTATGATCCTGGCACACAACTTTAAATATTTACCAGGTTAAAACTATTATCAAGTGGAACATAAAATCTAATTAGAAGTAAAGTAACATCCAATGGGGCATTCAGTTCAGCACAAAAGTACCTACTTACTTAGAGCATAATAATATTTGTATTAGTTAATTATAGAGAAAATTATTTTCTCGCAAGCCCCTTAAAAAAGTTCAAATTGAAATTGCCCTTAGAACTGTAGTAGGTAGGTACCAACATTACACAACATGTCACATTTTAACAAATACCTTCATGGCACTGTTTAAATAATCAGTGTAATGACATACACATTGCGATTGTTTGCCGCTAAATCATTATAATACCATTATAACCATAAATGATAACTTTCTAAAAGATATGCAATTCTTAAGAAATTCACTAAACACATGCATACGGATACCACACTTAGGAAAACAATGTGACTTAAGATAAAAGTAATCAAGAAGGTATTTCTGGAATTTAGGGCACTATAAAAAAGTATAGGATTATTTTTCTTCTCTAACGAAGGGAAAGCTGGTGTCTGTTATCAAGTCTGTACACACAGCGTGTGATAAGATAAGAACCGTATTCGGCACCGCGTCGCCGCCGGAGCTCTCGGTTTATTGGCAAAAATTATAGAGTTCACAGCGATACCTGCCGCTAAGAGCATTGCATCAGAGTTCACACCTCTTAACTTTCAAGGCCTCGTAACTTAAGCGGCGGCCGCGCGCGACTCACCCACAAAGCTGGACTCCATGTTCCCGGCTCGGCGTCGACTCGGTCCTGATCAACTAATCACGAGCGACTCCAGGTTCTCCTGAGACATGACAACACGCGCGCCGCCACTCCCAAGCGTAAACTTAGTCTAAAACTTTTCAAAACACAAAATTGACAGAACTTCGAGCCGGCGGCAGGGCCCGCACTTTCACTTAGTTTTTGAGCACTATTCACTCACTTTCGCACACAAATAATACAAAACACGCACTAGTATTTGTTAAAAAGCAAGGAAAACATCGTCCCGAGCAGACAGAAGCCTCGCACCGAAAACTACGAAATGACAAGATGACTGCGTAGTGACGCGCGTGTCACTTCACTTAGCCATCGACTATCGAACAGCGTCAGCGTGCTGAATATAGATGAAGAATCTTATTTAGTTGGAAAGTTGACTTATACATTCAATGTAAAAGCCAGGCCAATATCGATTGGTGTTTTAAATTTGTTTTTTTTGGATACGTCTTGTTATTACCAGTATGGAAAACGACACGTCATTTGTTGTACAAGTAAAGTAATGCTTATGTTTTTTATCACCAGCTCATACATTATACTCACCGAGGTCGAGCCTTTGGCCCACCCTAAACTATAACTGCCAGTCATGCTAGCCAGTTGGACAGGTGTGCAGCTAGCGTTGCACAGTTGTGCAGGGTCACAGGTGATTACCGTACTATAATAATCGTACGTCATTGTTGGTACACATTGGTAAGTGGTGGGGTTTGATCTGCCTGCTGAAGAGGAGAACTATTGAGCCACAGACGCTCTTTCCAATGAGTTGTTACTACAACCGAACAGTGCAAAGATCTATAATAATGAAATGAAAAAAATGAAATAAAGCTTTTTGCAAAGTCCTTAAGCGATCGTTCTAGTTTAGTTCAATTACCATTTAAAAAAAAAACATACATACATACCGTCACGCCTTTCTCCCAGAGGGGTAGGCAGAGACCACGTCCTTCCATTTGCGACGATCCTGGCACACAGCTTTTGCTTCGTTCACATTCATCAATCTCTTCATACATGCTCGTCGGTTTAGGGTACTTAGTATTTTACCTTTTTTTAGGACACTTCTATTTGGTCATGGAATGTCCTTCTAGGTCTTCCCCTTCCAACAGATCCATTCACGCTCTCGCTATAATATAGAAAAATATATTATATTTTCTTAGTTAATCTACTTTCATCCATCCTCTCTACATGACCAAACCATCTAAGCATACCTTTCTCAATCCTAGTCACTACATCTTCTTGCAAACCACAAAGGTCTCTTATCGTTTCATTCCTAATCCTATCACTCAATTTCACTCCTAGCATGCTTCTAAGTGCTCGCATTTCCACTGCATTAATTCTACTCTCGTGCTTCTTCTGCCATACCCAACTCTCATTACCATACGTTAGTGTCGGCACTAGCACTCCCCTGTGAACCGCCAGGCGGGCCTTTTTGGAGACCTTCTGGCTGCTCACAAAGGTGTGCAGTGCTCCATTCACACTATTACCAGCATTCACTCTTCTTTCAATATCGCTATCGCACTTTCCATCATTTGTAAATTTTGATCCCAGGTACACAAATTCTTTCACTTGTTCTACTTTTTCCGTCCCAACCAGAATATTGCAAACTGTCATATCATCATCTCTTTCAATCACCATAACTTTAGTTTTACTGACATTCATATAAAAATAAACATCTTTTTCTTTTTTCGTTATTGAAGAAAACCCATATGACAAATATTATTGATTAAGGAACTAGTTTTTTTAAGCTAATGAATGATACATCCACGTAAAAATTCTGAGCGAAACTATGATCTTTCTTTTCATCGAATCGAATTTTGGACGCACTATAGGACGCGTAACTTGACAGACCGCATGAGAGTGCGAGCGAGATAGAACAACCAAGATAACTTTTGTTTGCGTGTGTGCGACACGATTCCATTTTACGCCCACTATTACAAATCAATACGTTCCGTTTCACGGTCACGATTTTGTTTAATTTATAGAAAAAACAATTTTGACGACGAAATTTTGAAATAGGCAAACAATAACCAATATTTTGAAAGATAATAAAATATTTTGAAACGTAGGTAACGTTGCATATTAATAATCCGAGTGTATTTGAGCATTATCATTAATAAGTTATATTTCACTTATTGACGGAGATATGATTGTTTAAAGAGCGCGTGGCAGCGCAATCACAGCCAGGCCCGCCGCAAGCGGGCGTGCAAGGCGTGCAATGCACGCGGGCGGCGCATTCAGGGGGGCGGCAAATCAGACAATCATCGACTAAAATTCAGACATTGTCACCTCACAATACTAAAAAGATTATCCATATAAAAATAATATGATGAACGGCGCCGTATCGTGCTCTATGCGAAATAGGGAAATCCCACAGATATCAGGGGAAATCCCCTTAAAACTATATTCTCATTTCTTTGTTTTTATCTAATTAACACAAATGCGAAAGTGATGTAAGTGAACAACAAACTTCAATTATTTTGTTATAGCCCTAATGTGAGATCCGGAAACGGTCCAGGGTACTACAATTAATAATATTCTGTATATTTTTATGCGAAGTGTGACTATAAAAATAATTTAGAAAATTATTTATATTATCCGTCGGCGCAAAAAATCATAATTAAGGTAAGTGTCTTTGTTTAATTAATCAGCATATGGGCGCATTCATATAAACAGCAGGTATTCATGTAAAATTTAAAGGTTATTTTACTGAAAAAACTTAAATTAAAGATTTATTTTAAAAAAATGTATTAAAATTAATACAGAGTGTAACAAAAGTAACTTAAGTAGGTAACGAAAGGGGGACATTCCACCTAATCAATACGAACAACTTTTACTATAGGGTCAACTCTGAAGTGGCGAAAAAAAAATTAGTTAGTCCATTACATTTGTGTGCAGTAGGTATGAACATTTTTTTTTCGCAGTAGTATTGTGATTATTATTGTGATTTAAAGGGTATTTTTTTTTCTGTTATACAACTTAAGATTGAAGATTTATAAAAAAAAATATTAAAATTATACCTATACAGGGTGTAACAAAAGTAACCTAAATCCCGAATCATCTAAATATATAAAACTGAAAGGTGACTGACTGACAGACTGACTGACAGACTGACTGACTGACTGACTGACATAGTGATCTATCAACGCACAGCCCAAACTACTAGACCGATCGGGCTGAAATTTGGCATGCAGGTAGATGTTATGACGTAGGCGTTCGCTAAGAAAGGATTTTGATCAATTCCACCCCCAAGGGGATAAAATAGGGGATGAAAGTTCATATAAAACTTTGTCAATTTTAAGCCGATTGGGCTAAGACTTTACATTTGTAAAGCTACTACGACGTAGGCATCCGCTAAAAATGGGGTTTGATCTTTTCTACCCCCAAGGGGATAAAATAGGGGATGAAAGTTGGTATAAAATTTTGACAATTTTAAGCCAATTACTAAGAATTTGCATGTATAAAGCTACTATGACGTAGGCATCCGCTAAAAAGGGCTATGATCATTTCTACCCCCAAGGGGATAAAATAAGGGATGAAAGTTTGTATAAAATTTTGACAATTTTAAGCCGATTAGGCTAAGACTTTGCATGTATAAAGCTACTATGACGTTTAAGCATCCGCTAAAAAGGGTTTTGATCATTTCTAGCCCCAAGGGGATTAAAGTTTGTATGAAACTTTGTCAATTTTAAACCGTTTGGGCTGAGACTTTGCATTCATAAAGTTACTATAAGGTTTTGATAATATCTGCTCCCAAGGGGATATAATAGGGGATGAAAGTTTGTATGAAACTTTGTCAATTTTAAACCGTTCGGGCTAAGACTTTGCATTCACAAAGCTATACCATGATATTGCCAAGAAAGGGTTTCAATAAATTCCACTCCGAAAGAGATAAAATTTCAAATTTTTAAATCATCCCTTTACGGGATAAAATAGAGAACAAACTTGAAAGGCCGAGAAATAAAATAGCCCAAAACTACTGATTCCTCTCAATAAATGGCGTTACCGGTCAAATTAAATCTAAATATATAAAAGGAGAAACTCCTTGACTGACATAATTATCAACGCACAGCGTAAACGTCTAAACGTAAGCACTTGAAATTTAGAAGGGACGTAGCTTAGGTACCGTAGAGGTGCACTAAGAATCCTTTCTTTTTTTCCGAAATTCCCACGGGAACGAGAATAGGGAATATGAAAAATAATTTCATGTATTTACTAATTTACAGTAAAATAGATAAAAATATACTATATTTATATATGTAAAAGATAAGAAGAAATTCATAAAAAAGGTCATCCATATTCCCTATTAGCGGGAAAATCCTTTTGTATAAAAAATCTAAGCCGCTTAAGTTAGACGCTTGAAATTGTGCATGCAGGTGGGAATTGGGCACCTTTGTGCAACAGGATATTGCAAACTTCCCACGGGAATAGGAGTGGGCGGGAAAAACCTATTGTATGAAAAAAATCTAAATCGCGTAAGATAGATGATTGAAATTTGGCATGCAGGTACCTTAATGAAGGTAAAACTTACTTGCAACGCGATATTGCAAAATTCCAACGGGGATGGGAGTTATTGGGAAAAAACTTTTGAATGTAAAAACACGCGTACGAAGTCGCGGGCAAAAGCTAGTTCTACACATAAATACGAACAACTTTTACAATAGGGTCAACGGTGAAATCGCGAAAAAAAAATAACTATTCCATACAAAATGCATGGAAAAGCCGAATTTTTCGCGATTTCAGTGTTGACCCCCTAGTAAAGGTTGTTCGCAATAATGGGTGGAATGATCGACCCCCTTTTGGGATTTAAGTTACTTTTGTACAACCGTATACTAAGCTTTTTCAAAAAAATTCCAAAGAGCAAAAAGGAAAAAAATTCAGGACCTCAATTTCGACGGCAAAAACGAGAAAAAGATACAGAGAAAAAAAAACTAGCGGGGTCTCTTAAGAAATTTTTTAGCAAACCAGAAAATAGGGACTCTGAATGTCAAGAGAATGTTGACGTACTTAATACCTATACCTACCTACATAATATGTATAAACTGCACCTTTCTTGCCTTCATTTTTTTCATTTAATGTCGTTTACTGTACAGCAATTTTTTTTTCACATTTTTATAAACACCTAGGTTTTGTAGTTAGATAGGGGCGGCACGATAGGAATTGCACACCGGCGTTCAAACCGCTAGCGGCGGGCCTGATCACAGCCTCCCTTAATCGTGACTTTTTTGAAAACTATGTGTCCTAAAGCAGCCAAACTAATACAATCTATAAAACTCTTCATAATAAAGTTAATTCTAGGCGGAATATGATTAATTTTAGTTATGGTGGAAATGGCACTTATTTAAACCCATTGATTGAAAAGAAAAAACATTCGATGCTCCGCTTATTTGCAATATAGCTCACTTATTTTACGTGCAAAAGACTTTTGATAAAGCTCATTTTAAAGCTTATTTCAAGCACTACAAAACCCTTTTCGATTAGAAAGCATAAAATGCATTTGCTCGCTGCTAGGTGGCATTGACTACATCGATGAAATTTCAGATAAAATAAAAAACGGCTTTGATCTTTATTATCTAGCTTAATATTGCACTTAGAATACTTAGTAAAAAACCAAATTGTTTATTTTTTTACCTGCTACAGTTTCGTTCCTTATAAAATTTTCGATAAAACGTATATTTTTGGAGATATTTGAAAAAAACTGATGAAAATCGTGAAAAATTTGCGAATTTTCAATTGCCAATAACTTGAAAAGTATTAGATTTTTCGAGAAACTTTATAGAAACTTTTTTGCTTAAAATTAGATCTTCAATCGATATCCGAGGTTATTTTGAAAAAACAACCATTGACCCCCGAGAAGGGGTGGCAACCACCCCCATGGTGGTGGCGGAGTTCAAATCATTTTCACTTTTGAAGTTAATGGTAAGATGAACCTAATCCCAAAATTGTATGCAATTCGGTTCACAGTAAAAAAATTCGGACCTATAATGCTTCATTGACTGCACTATTACAGAGAAAAGTGGCTTAAAGCTTCTAGATATTCTTTCATTTAAGAAAGTACCTACCTCGATTATGTATTTTATATTCAATTCACCAATATTTATTGGCAATAATGCCTTATGGTTATTTGCATTGTCGAAGTTCAGGTATAATATTTTAATTTAAATTAGGCAAGTACAGACAGCCACACATCAACCTACTTTCATTTTCTGTCAAAATATTGTCCATCGACAGGCTCAGTGGCTCATTTGGTAGTGACCTCTGCCCTCTGAGCCAAGGGTCGTGGGTTCGATTCCCGCACAGTACAAACCGTTGTGTTCATTAGCATGTCTGTTTGTATTGGTCTGGGTGTTTTCTATCTATAATATGTATTTATTTACAAAAAAAATGTATCTAAGTAAGTTTATCAGTTTTCTAGTACCCATTTCAGCTTCATCTTCGTTCAGCTTCGGCTTAGTTTGGGGCTAGATGGCGCTGTGTGGCCCAGCGTGGCATGTCTTGGGTATGTGTAGTTGTATAAGCAGGTATGCATAATGCAATCTTATTCGATTATCACGTAAACTTAGTGGAGTCAACTCTAGTACCATTTTAATAGTAAGACTGTAGACGTAAAGTTTTACACCCGTATTCACAAACAATACTTATCTATGAAACATTACCTATGCGAAGTAAGGCATTTACTAAATGGGGACCGGCACTCAAGTGTTGATCATGAGGTTTTTGGGTTATATACTTGTGCTTCCGCTAGTCGCTTAAGTAGTAACTTTGTGAATCCGGGTGTGATTTTCGTTACTTCGGGTTAAGTTCAGATTTATTTTATTACTCATAGTGCTACATTACACGAATAATAATTTCAGTTAAATAAATTGCCTCTATTTAGAAATGACTCTGTTTGCTATGTAACGACGTAAGTAGTCAAAACATGCTGTTCACACATGTTGGTGGAGACACAGCCTAACTTGTGTCGCACTAACTAGTATGTTATGTATTACTAAAATTTTGTATCCGTTGTGTGTGTCAAATAAATAAATAAACTTGTCCTTATCGCTTAACGGGCGTGTATGAGTATTAAATAATTTATGTATGAGTATGAAACCCTTTGAAGTAAAATGTGCGTTTTTTTAGGGCCTTCAAGTGTAGATGTTTCGTAGGTAAACTTACATTTACTATGATTGACGTGTTTCTCGTAAGGCGCGTACGCATAGGCCGGCGCATCGCCGATCTCCACCACCCACGTGACCTTCCGTTGCCCCAGCAACGGCGACTGCGACGCCATCTCCCGGCCCCGCGCCGCACTAACACGCACTCAAACGCACTCCAGTACCGCGATTATTCCTGCGATGCGCACTCGCAGTCTGTCCGATTCATCCGAGACGATTCACTTCACCACATTTTCACCGTTTCACTCAATGGCATTTCGAATTATAATGATACACATTTGCCGCTGATGATAGCACTCTGCACGACAATTATTTTAGAAATTTTAAGTCGACAGAAATTCATGTCAATTGTAGACAATGTGGCCAATTATTCATGTAATAGCACAGTGACAGCTGGTAATATTGATAGCATTTATACACTTTACTAATTGATTAGGTACCTACTATAAAATGACCAATCATAACAACTATGTACCTATGTCAAAAAAGTAGGTAGGATATAGGATTGTTTTCATTTTGTATGGGGTGCATGGTACTAATGCTCACCACAGTCGATACCATTTTAATATTATTGCACAGTTATTTGCTTAAATATAAATAAGGTATTACCTATGCATTATTATTTAATAGCTAGCTAAAGAAACATCATAAACGTAAATAAATAAAAACAGAAGCGACAAGGAATCAGATACAACCACTCCATAGATAAATTAAGTAGTCCCAACCCAACTAACTAAGCGGAAATTCAGCAGGTAGAGAAAGGAAATGATAAACTTTATCTACCAAGAATGTGTTATTGACATTAATGTGACAGTGTTGTCACATTTATGTTCCTGAGGGTTCGAACATCACTCCCCAGGCTTAGTTAACATCTTACTCAAACAATCTTTCTTCATATCTGGACCAATTTAATTGGATTCTACTTTAAAATGATTTGTCAACTAGGTAGGGTACCTACATAGATTGTTGTTATACCTACCTACTTGTACCTTCGTACTGGCATTAAACAGTAGGGTTCAAGGGCCTTCATACCTACTTAAATAAAATTAGGTGTCCAGGAATTCTAACAAATTAATAAGGACAGTGAAAACTTATACACGTTCATAATTTAAACGGACTTCTCCCTGATAACCATTGGTCAAAGGACAACTACATAGACGGAATATAGTTTTGCTCTATTATTTTCACTTAGATAACTAATAGCTCAATATTTGAAATAGGTAAATAGGTAGGTACCTGGGCTGGTTGTATGTAAAATTTGGTTGACATGTTGAAATCCCCTATCGAGATAAACCACCACTTTCACTTATTGCGGTCTACTTTGTCGCTAGCTATGTTGGTTATTTTTAGGTATGTAGTTCACCTTGACAACTGGCTTTGAATCTCAAGCCCGATAGGCGCACGCCCGCGTGCATCCTACTTGCATACCTACACCCTGCGTACCTGCACTCTGCACATACGAGTACCTATGCACTGCGCGGGCCTCGCGCCTATCACTATGAATTCATACTTACTAATATATTGAAAACGCGAAATACCTAACTACATAATATGCATACTTTGTTTTCTGAATTTAACCTTGAAACACTGTATTTTACATTATCTTATGATATTACCTACATAAATACTTCTGAATCGATTATAAAACCACCCCTTTCAATCTTGCTGTTCTCTACCCTAAGTTAGGCTGGTAGAGATCTCCTATGCTGATTTTCTTCAGAAGATGAGGATCCCATTTTTAGCTTTAAATTAAAAAATGCATTAATTCTTTGTTGGTATTGTGTTTGAGGCTTTGATTTGTATAAGGGATGGAATGGTTCTCGATATCCCTATGCAAATGGGGACCACAAGAAGAAACCTCCGGGAATCTAGTAACTAGATACTGATAGCTCTCGATATCTAAGGCACAACAGTTCGTGGCGTGCGTACCACCGAAGGTACAGCATGCTTTGCTTTGGACTTTTTAGGGTCTGCATGGCCTTAACCTCTCGAAGGTTTACACCTCGCACCAGCATCTCGCCGGGCATTGCCTTGTCCCGCTGTTAGACAACTCGCAACAGACACTGCACTAGTGTCGCAGGCCTATCGGAACCGACCCACGCCGGCTACAAGCTTGCAATGCACACATCACACAACTTATCATTATTACCTATACCTACCGAATTACTTTTCTCTTATCGAGCCTCTGAGTCAACCGACTTGATAGGTAATTAATGAACGTGGAAGGATACGACGTGTCATTACGAACATGCGAAAAGTCACTAATTTAAAAGATCTGCAGGTGTTCCGAATCCACACGACCAAATCGCGTTAATGCACGATGTTCGCTCACTAGTTAGCAGTGTTAAAGCCGGTAATTGTTAGCCATGAAGTCATTACAGTTAAATTCGACACAGTCAATTTCTGCCGCGGTCGAGTAAAAATAGGCCGCGGTACTACATTCGCGCATCTCAATTCAACGGTCATTAACTCTGGTCCGATGCAGATGCGACACTCCGCTCGCCACCGACCAATAAATGGTCTTAATCGCTAAATAGACCAGCCGCTACCGCGCATTGGTCACGCAATACTACACTCGAGCTTAGTTTTGTTTCCAACAGTCAAATTTTGATGGAAGGCTGATTGTTTTGATATGCGGTCTGCATTAAACACCGACACATGTCGCGCATTTAAATATTCGTGACGCAAGTATTGCAGCGCTATCCTGAGGTAACCAAGCGATTTCCTTTCCGGGAACTAATGCGAGATTAAATGGCCTCTAGTCTTGATCGTTTTTATGCCAAGCCACATTTAAACTAATTTATGCAACTACGTTACTTCGGAGTGAGGTAGATGCGTTCCAAAGAGCGACGAGTGTCACTGAGTTTAGAGCTATGTTTAACTGACATTTTAGGTTTATTTTGAACGTGCTACCTACATCCATTGGGAGTTGTAACATCGATATTTTTATAATAAGAGGAGCAGGTAGTCTAGTACACTGTAAATATAATTTCAACCCACATTTTGCACAAATGCCTGTTTGCACTTTCTATTAAAGCCTATTCCATGAAGGTTGTCTGGAAGACTGCTTAGTTGTACATTTATAAATACATTTCAAAAGAATATCTCTTCGCTGGAACTTGGCTGACACGCTCTCGCGTGTCTTGATCTATCTAGGTATCTATTCCACTTGAAATGACGAATTGTTCGACTAACAGTACTTTTGTGATTCAGTTTTGTAAGACATATTTCACATCTTACCCGAACTTTTGTTTGACTTATTATTATTCCTTTTAACAGGTAGGATTTCGCACTATTGTTCGAAGCACTAGCACCTTTGACATTGACGACAAAAATTAATATTAATCACTAAAACTTTCTTTGTGCTCGCGAGGTCGGCTACTGTGCCTAATGTAGGTACTACTGTACACCGGCTACACAAAAACAATTACAGTTACTGTCTCTCAGCTGAACATTCTTCAGATTTATTGACATATTATGGAAGATTTGCTATCAGAAGCCTACGCAGGTACTAATATGGTATCGCTTGAATGGCAGTGCGCGGGTGGATGAGCGTTGCGCGCGATTTTACTAACTTATATAATACAATATAGGTGAGAAGAGCATAGTATATTTATTGAGATATAAAGCTAATTTAATATAGAGTAAACGCTGTAATATCAAGTTCAAGGTTACTGGCGTGTCATGCTCAATGAGCACGGTTTGTATAACGAGCTACTTAAACAACGTACGGAAAATAAACTAAAAGTTGGTCACGATATCGTAGAGATAGGCTTAAGCTTTTAAGCAACCAATCGTGGAGCATGCACTTTATCATTAGTGATTTATGAATAGCATTGCAGATAAATCTGCGGTGTTCATAACAATATGCAAAAGGTAATTGTCAATGACGCATTTCCACTAACAGCTACATATTGACTGAATGCTCCGTGTTATAAATCTATATCGTATTTAAATTATTTTATCTAATCAGAATTATTGAGCTGGCCCAGTTGTGACATGAAAAACGGCCGTAATAAATTTCTTCTATCACTGACACAGTGCACTTTACATCGTTAGGTAATTCTACACATCACTTTCAATAAAGGACATACATATGGACGTGAATAATAGATCGATAATAAATGAGTTATCGACACATCGGAGCGCGTCGGAGCGCGAGCGCGTGCGGACCCCTCTCTCGGCGACGACCAACTGTCAAAAAGGCGGGAAGCGCGGCCAGCGGCGACGAGCAGCCGCGATGCCGAGATAGTAGAGTAAATATACGAGACTACACACGAGAGATAGTATCGAGTATGTGATGTGGAATGGAGCCTATGTGGAAATTACTTACCTAACTAACTTTATGTCATGTCCACAGCTAACGATTATACCTACCTACCTACGTAACTTTGATTTGCGGAAAGCAACCTAACGATTCATAAATGTTAATTCCTTTAAACAAATACAGCACTTGGACTGCTTAGTTGATAATTCTTTAGGAACATTAGCCGGAATCTGTTTTTTTTTTTTTTGTTATGTCTTATACCTCTGACATTATCAGAGACTTTTTCGTGCTTTTGTGTTTTCATTGCTTTATTATTTTTACTTAAGTTTTATGTAGGTAGTATGTATAATAGGTATTTGCTGTATTATATGTGCCTTAATTTGTGATTGCTTTATATATACTGTTATGATTTTTATTGTTGTTTTGCTCTATATTTGTGCTTATCTATATGCTTTATATCTTTAAATGTATATATTACTTATGTTTTATTTCTTTTGTTTGCCTTTTCTACAATACTGGTCATATACTGTAGAAAATCCTCCCGACTGGCGGGGTCTGCTATTATTTCCTGTAGTGTGCCGTTGTTTAGTGCTTTTCCTGTTTTTTGTTCCAGGTCATATCGGGCTCTATCATTTGTGGGGCACTCGAAGAGGAGGTGTTGCACCGTTTCCTCCTTGTCCGGGTCGCATATGCAAGCCGGACAAGACTTGCACTTAAAACGGTGCAGGTATTGTGCGAACCCTCCATGACCTGTCAGGATTTGGGTGATTTTGCCGTTTAATTCCATTTCCCTGATGATTTTGTAGGCGTTTATGGTGTTTGGGAAGAAAGCCTTGGTGACCGAAGCAGTGGTGCCGGATACGTATCTCCGGTCCCATTCGTCCAGGGATTCCAGGCGGATCTGTCTCTTGGCGAATGAGACCGGGCACCGGTCGTAGTCAGGCATCAAGGCGGGTGATTATTTCTATTTAAGTAGGTAGGTTCTCAAAGTGCTCAAGACACTTTCTATATGTTCGGATCAATGTAGGTACGAGTATGTGATGTGGTCTACTAGTACCTACTTATTATTTAAACATATGTAGAGGTATACTTGTACACAGGTACGTTAGAAAGACAGCTGCTGGATGCGTAGTCCGAACTCCAACGCAACTTAACTGAACTGCGAAGCTGCAATTATCCTCTTAGCGAATACTGTTGCCTTTCTTATTCCTGTCGTTTGGCCAAAGTGGTCGTCAAGTATCGACTTCATGGCAAATAGGTTCTCTAAACCTTTCTCTTTGTTTTTTTTTAAGCTAACTTATTGAGTGTGTTTGGGTTTTATTTTAGTAGGCGAAGGCGGTAAATTATACAGGTCTCAACTCTAGGGGGTCCCTGAACACTAGGGTTGAGAGCCTTACGCTCCCCCGCGCCCTGGCTATTAAAAAAACTTTGGAGGTAACCGAGAATATCGAGTTATACCTATAAGTTAATTTCAAGAAGTAGGTATTGTGTAATATATACATAAGGTAAATAGGTATGTCCGTAATTTCGGCATGTTATGGTCTTCCTAAGACTTTATTTAACCAAGTAGGTATAACAAATATAATAACAATAAACTCCAAGTAGGTACCTATGTAGGTACTACCAAATATCATTATGTAGGTATAACTTAGTGGGTAGGTGTTTCGTTTGATTGTTTAAATTAAATCCTCGATTTTTTAATATACATAAGACATAATGGTGCTATCCACTTCAATCATATTGGTACGTATCGTATTGTCAATTTCTATAAATATTTCCTGTAAATAAAACGTGTCTGCTAACTTGTTAAGTGTATGTAGTACCTACAAGTAGGTAGGTATGTAGTACGAAAACGCGTGGAAACTACACCGCGTCTTAGCTCATCGCCAGGTGATGTGGTCGCCTTCACCACAAAGCTGTGGTCATTAGAAATTCATGAATATTTTTTCAATGTTCGTAATGAACAATTTTGTGAATAACCAACGAAATGTGGGTTGTATAGAGCATTTTTTATTATGCTACCTAACACCAGTAGTACGTACTTACTTATCATCGTTTTGCAGCAGTTGCTTATCGTTAATATAAATTGTATATCAATTGGCTTATAAATAGTTTACTGCGAGCATCGCGTCGGTTGCACGTCAAAGAAAGCGCGGTTGATTGTTATCGGATTATGATAAGGGGTAACCTGTGCCGGGTGTGCGAAGGACAAACATGACTGTTTCGGTGCGGATGTAAACCCAACAGATTCATAGAGTTACTGCATCAGAAACTGTCACCTTCGTGGTCAGACAAATAACACGACGACATTTCTTTCACATCGGCTTTCAGCAACGTTTGCTTGGGCGCATGCATTTGTGCTCAAAAGCAAATGAGACTTCTGTAGTGCTGACAGTATACCATAGGGTGCTGAACCTTTTAGTCCTTTGCCTCAGATGGTATAGTTACGCCGCTAGTCTGGCTGTAGAGTATGCGATATGTCGCGTATTTGCGCCATCCGTTGCGTCCGTCAAAAAGCAGCCAGACTGGGTGCTGAAATCGAATAACGCATACATACCTACCTAATGTACGGACGCTTTCTTTGCAACAATAGTCCGCACTGCAGTGTCGGTCGCCTCCACTACAAGTTATGACGATCAGAATACAGCAGCATTCTCTCACTGTCTTGCCTACTTCTTTTAACTACATAAAAAGCATGTTTCGATATGGTCGAGTGGTTCTAATTCTAACCGGTTTGTGTTATCTGGGTTTGTGATATAATCCCCGAATAGAGCAAATTTTTCACGATTTCTATGAATATTCACTTAATGTGTTTGGTTCCCATCGTCAATCATTAAGTTAATGCATTTGTTGTAAGTACATATCATTTTTGCCCTTATCAATAAATTAAAAGAAAGAGTTTTTTTTTTTTTTTTTTTTTTTTATGACATAGGTGGCAAACGGGCCTGAAGGTCACCTGATGGTAAGTGATCACTTCAGCCCATAGACACCGCAACACCAGGGGAGTCACAGGTGCGTTGCCGGCCCTTGAGAAATCTGTAGGCACGCTTCTTGAAGGTCCCTAGGTCGTATCCATTCGGGAAAATTGCAGCCGGAAGCTGATTCCAAAGAGCAGCTGCACGAGGCAGAAAATTGCGCGCAAAACGCACTGTGGAAGACTTCCATCTGTCAAGATGGTAAGGATGAAATCTTGAATTGGTGCGAGATGTGCGATGATGAAAAATGGCAGCTGGTACCAGGTCAAACAATTCTTCCGAACACTCGCCGTGATAAATTCGGTAAAAAACGCACAAAGACGCAACATCCCTCCGTAGAGATAGAGGGTCTAGCTTGTCTATAAGTTCTCGGTCGTCAACGATTCGAGCCGCTCTTCGCTGGATACGGTCAAAAGGAAGGAGTTGGTACTGAGGTGCCCCGGCCCACAGATGAGAACAATATTCCCAGTTATTGAAAAAGCGAGGATGTGACGAGTAAATCCAGTAGGCTGAGTAGGTACCTACTCATTATACCGTATCGTATCGGGTGGAAATGTTAACTTTGCTCCTATCCAATGATCTAGCTGTCCTCTCTACGGCAAGAGAAGCGTTCAAAGGAGCAAGAATCTACGAAAGCAGCACAATGTCACCCAAGTTATTTTGATGAATATTATGTTACATTTATTGTACCTACCTGCGCATAAATAGAGCGCAACTGCTTATAAAAACAGGTTAGACCTAGTTTAGGTACTTAAGTGTTAAAATGTATTAGGTCAAAATGTGTAATGTATTATTTAATTTTGAACAA
Organism: Conogethes punctiferalis; assembly: GCA_031163375.1. Classification (NCBI taxonomy): domain Eukaryota; kingdom Metazoa; phylum Arthropoda; class Insecta; order Lepidoptera; family Crambidae; genus Conogethes; species Conogethes punctiferalis. The sequence continues at coordinate 892,524 of CM062095.1, forward strand.
TAAAGTTTATTTTTACTAAATATTATAGACAAAATGAGCCATTAGGGCGTATGACGCCAATGTGTGGATGCAGATGCGCAGCGCAGGCGCAGTGGTGTGCGGCGGCGCCCGCGCAGGCGTAACTTTGGCGCGTTATCCCCAATAGCGCCGCGGACCGTTGATCCCGTGATATGCGCCACTCATTAATTCTCGAATGGGACTGTCCTGTTTTTAAGGCACATCCACCTGCCCGTTAGATAGATAGATATTCTTTATTGTGCACCATACATTTGACTTTAAAAAAAACTGAGTATTACAGACACTTGTTGCACAATTTAGGCGGCCTTATCGCTACAAGCCCGTTGCCCACAAATCAAGCTTCGGGACGCCAAACACTAGTTTGCTGAAATGATCCAAAAAAAATGAAGTGGTTTCGGCATACTTTGTCTGTTTGACCATTTGGCTCAGAGGATCTTAAAATCATTTAACAAATATACAAACGTTATTATCTGGAGCAAATGAAAGTGAAGAACACTTTGTATTTTCTAAGTTAAGGAACGCTATACTTCTTAACCCATTTTGCACAATCGTTTGACAGTTGACACGCACGCATTCCTATCCCCTTTTGAGTGAAAAAATAAATGGTCAGTTTGTAGGCCCGCGCCTGCTTGGTTCGAGCCACAAAGTTAATTGCTTCACAAAACGTTCCGCTTTGGGGCACACCGCTATCAAATCACGGCCACTAAGGAACGTTATTAAAACGGCTCGTTTAAAAAGTCTAATATTGTTTCTACTATGTACCGTCTACACCGTGTACACCGGCCGGAGTATGTCAGTAGGTCTAATTTCAGGCGAGCTGTAGGAACAAACCTCCTACGAGAAAGTGGAAGTTCTTCTCCGGGTTCGTGATCGTGGTCGGGGACCTCACCCTCATTTTTTTTTCTAAATAACTACGATGACAGCCTAGGCGGCTTTATCATTATCACCGGGCTGTTGGGGAGCGAAAGGCTCTCACCCTGATTAGGTTTAACGTACAATCTTGGCTTCGTATATTATAGTGAAAACTTGGCAAATGCGTTGTAGGATTCTGTTATAGCGTTGTAGAGATAGATGTCGCTACAAATCTAAACCTAACCAGTCTAGGATATGAGATGAGAAATAGAGAATGACAACGTGGCCGAAATAACGCAAGGATACGGGCTTGAAGTCCTATTATACGTAGGTACTTACTGAATTCTAAACAAATTGCATTTACTGAGAAAATAAACTCTGCTGAGAATGCATGATTACACCGCACGAGTTTAATTTAATGTTCTCATTTGTACGGGTGTATGAGTGCATGTAATACCATAACGAAAAACTGGTGAAATCTGCGCTTATGGATTTACTCGTCACAAGCCAGGTAATATGTGGGCCGGCCCGCTAATGACACAGATCAATGGCCACGATAATTAACTATCATTGAAATATGTCAGCATGCTGTAATAAATAAAATGCAGATAATAATTTTCTTTTTAAAATCAGAATGTTCGAGTTTCTTGCTGCTCTTCTTTGCATTGGTTCATAAATATTCATAGATAGGTACACTTTATTGCACACAAAGATTAGGCTAAGCGTAGGCTGAAACGCAGGTGGAACGGCACAGCTTTATGCGCAGAGCAGGTTTTGTGAAGCACGGAACAGCCGAGAGAGACAACCTACGTACGCTGCCTGCAAACAGGTGCTACTCAGACTTGCGTCTGTCCATAAGTCTGCGTCAACTGTCCTGCCCTGCTCTGCCTTGCACTGTGCCCCCTGCGTCTGTATACGCTTAGTGTTACAAGAGTTAACATCATCATCAGCATTTATCAGTCCAATGCTGGACATAGGCCTTCCCCAATGTTCGCCACTTTGGTCGATCCTGGGCTTCTCGTATCCAGCACTTGCAAATCGTCACTCAACCTGGCCGGAGAATAATATATTAGTAAAATTTAGGGGGTCTTATCGGCCAGAGCGATCTGTTCCACACAACTTCCAGACGGAGGAGATGTACTTTATTTCATTGAAAAATAATCCTTATTTCCAAACAATTCTGTCCAGTTTTGTAGTATCTATAGCTTTCATAAAAGTAGGTACTAATAAGCGTATAGATAAACGATAAGAGTTGCCAAACTTTTTGTTAGCATCTGATAAAAAAATTTCTAAATTGAAACTGAGGCTTCGTACGCCGGTGCGCGCTTAAGACGGAAAGGGGAAGACGACGGAGAACTCATTCTTCAGAGCACTCGACATGGTATAAGCGGTAAAAAACTTAGGTTAGTCCATTTCCAACAGCCTCTTAAATACTAAGAGTAACCATTAAGCATAATTACTAAAATAAACATTAATTTCAGCGTCCGCAAAATTTCTGCTGACCTATCTTACAGTGGTGTTAGTGATAATGGGGCGCGTTATATTTAGATGCGATCCACACCCTTTGTGACGCCTTCACTTTTCTTATTGTTTGATTAAAGCATGGTTCATGAACTTGGTACCCAAAGTGCGGCAGTGTGCCTAGGAATGCGGCGACCCATCACCGCTCATTTGGCTCATTAGCGCGACGAGTCGGCTCCCGCACTATGATTGATACCAATTGAAGCCGACACCAGCGTCTTGGACCAACATCTGCGCCGACTCAATAAACAACTATTAAATGGATCACCAGCGGACATTCACCACTCCCTGTTCTATCATGTTATGTCGTACTTTGCATAAAGGTTCGCGTAAAGTGCTGAAGCTATACCGTTCGATTTCCTTTTGCGGCAATTCAAATTGGAGATACCTACAAATTGGTTGTGAGCTGGGTGTTCTGGGAAGATCTGTTATTCATACGGGAGATATAGGGAACTTCTTGAAGTGACCTATCACTGTGTAATGTGCATTGTCTATATTTATTAGTAAGTATTTACGTAAAAATTTACGTTTGACAGGCTCGGTGGCTCATTTGGTAGTGACCTCTGCCCTCTGAGCCAAGGGTCGTGGGTTCGATTCCCGCACAGTACAAACATTTGTGTTCATAAACATGTCTGTTTGTATTGGTCTGGGTGTTTTCTATGTATAATATGTATTTATTTACAAAAAAAAAAAAGTATCTAAGTAAGTTTATCAGTTGTCTAGTACCCATAGTACAAGCTTCGGCTTAGTTTGGGGCTAGGTGGCGCTGTGTGGCCCAGCGTGGCATGTCTTGGGTTATTTATTTATTTATTTATTTATTTATTTTATTTATTTAAAAAAGTAGCCTGTGACTTCATCTTCATGGAATAGTGTGTTGAGTAGCATATTTTTAATTCGTTTGGGCTAATTCCTTTCCTTTGCATATACCTACGACAATTTTAAAATCATAATATTAATGGAAGAACGTGGTCTCTGCCTACCCCTCTAGGAGTACCTAGTCTATATTATTCAGCTATCCTCTACCCTGGGATTTCAAAAATACAAAATACAATTTTCTTTTATTTCCAACAAGAAGCTTTACAGTTCTATTGCTATAAACACTATTTCTAATAAATAAAACTTAAGTCTATCTTGTTGTGTGCCTCATCTTTTAAGAACGTTCCGTGTTGATTGTCTGGAAGAGTTCGCTTGTAGCGTTAAGGCCGCCTAAATTGAGCAACAAGTGTCTATTTTACCTAGTTTTAAGTCAATTGTATGGTGCGTAATAAAGAATATCTATCTACCCCTCTGGGAGAAAGGCGTGTAGTTATGTGTGTACCTATGTAACATTATCTACTTAGTAAGGAAGTAAGGATTGATGTTAATCACACATAGCTCCTTCACGGGTTCACCTACCTTACTCATTTTTGTCTCTCATCCTTTTCCTGTCAGCAAATAGCTTATCTCACATCTAAATATTTAATCAGACATACCTATGAATAATAGAATTCATAGTTTTGTAATGGTCAGTCACGGCTGTGAATACCATTGGGTATCCATAAATATTATGATGTGCTTCCGTCCCGGCGACCGTTACAATAATTAGGCAGCAATGGACAGGAATGTTTAAATAAAATTAAAATAACATCTATTTGTGCGGCTTTTCGCTCGACAATGTTTGTAGATACTTTGAAATGTAGTTTATAATGGAACTGTCTATGTTTCTTACTAAAAGATTTAATTTACTTAGAATTTATGCAAACCTTTCTTTAACTAAGACGATATCTTAGTTAAAAATATGGTAATGAATTTAGTTACAATGCTACTTGATTCACAATCATTGAACTGAGGACGTATATAAAGGAATAGTACCATTAATGTATCTAAAGACAGTGCTGTTGATTCAATTGAAGCCAATGAGATAGATACTTTATGTATCATATGATTTACAGCTTGTATGTCAATAAAATTGGACACATGTCGCATAAAACTAATTACAATGTTAAGTTAATTACATGGTAAGTTTCTGCGATCTTTTCTTTCACTTCAATGTCTCTGAGTCACGACTCTGTGGGAAAGTGTAACGCCATCTAGCGGACGTTTCGTGCACTAGTTTACAAGTTCTCGTCCTGTAGGACTGGCGGTAGACACCGTCCTTTATGGGATCATCGGACTCCCCACACTTTATCCCCGTACTCTTAGTTCGCTTACACGACGATAGGCGGCGTCTGTCTCAACCCCTTTGTAATCAAACTTTGGGAATATGGCGGTAGGTTTGCACAAACATCTTTAGTTCATTCGTTCATTCTAGCGTTTTAATTGGCTAGTGGCCGGCAGTCGGTGATGAGTCACTATTTTCTTAACGCGAATGAACTTAATTCATATGAATGTATTTTTGACTTCAATTCATCATGATCATGATGCTAACTACCACTGTTGGACATACGTCTCCCCCAATGATAAATAGGGAGATCTGTCATCACCACGCTTAGCAGGAGGGATGGTGACCACAGTTGGTATTTGTACCCAGAGTAAACGTTGCTGAACGTTTTCTGATATTCCCTTAGTCGTCTTGTATGACACTCGTATTTATTAATTTAGGTAGTTAGTTACCCGTTTGTGGAATAATATCTGTAGAGCCCATATTTTTTTGTTAAAATAGCCGATCGTTATGCCTAAGCTCAACAGATCAACTCAACGCTCCCTTGGTCCTAGCGCTTCGGACCATTTGGTTGGTGAGCTGCCGCGGACTCTCATTCCTTCTACGCCACAAACCACAACCAAATTTTTAAGACTCGATAGACAAACTAGCTCTACTTATGTCCCCTGATGAACAGGGCGTAGGTCGGCGGCTAAGTTGGCACAAATAGAAAGTGATTGCCGAGTTACGTTAACGTGACGAACAAAACAACATTTTTATTTTGCATGGTGGGCGTTAGGCGTAGGAAGTAGGCGATACCTACGCAAAGAAAACGCATCCGATTTCTCATCATCAGTATCAAATTAAAAATATACATTATCTTTATTCATATAGATTTTTTTTGCTCTGCAAGCAACTGAATGGGAAAAAATTTGGTTAGTAATCATCATTCTTAAGCAAAAGGAACATCTCCCGATCTTTCCACAAGGTACTGTCCATAAAATGTAAGATGATTAGAATGACAGCTGTCAGCAAAACTATTAATAGGACATTGCGAAGTCGGTTAAAAAGACGGTTCGATTTAATTTTAATTAAAGTTGACAGTATTTTCTTTATAAATGTTTTTTATTTAATAATCAAGTTTAAAAAAAAGCAAATGACAGCTGTCATTTTAATCATCTTACATTGATGGAGTATAGTGGTGTGCGTCCGTAGGTAGCGTAGGTCCGACGCGCTCCGGTAGTGCCCGCTGACGCGGTCGGCGCCGCCTCCTGCGCCCTGCCCCGGAGCCCCAATTCCCGCGGAACGGGCGCCAGCACGCACCGCCACGGGCCGCATCTCGCGCGGGAACTGGGTCAAACTCGCACCGATTATTTGGCGATCGATTTGGAAAAACAACCGCTGTTTGTTTACAAGAGTGCGTGCGGCGAGGCGCAACAAAGGGTTGTTGGTGGCGTGCCTGCCGCGGTGTTGCCAGCAGCGGGACGGAATCTACCTCACATTGTGGCCAGGGAGAAACATGGGGTAGATTAAATTAGCTATGTCAGTTTCTTTAAGTTTGTAATGAACGTGAACTCCTCTTTCTGGTGTGACAAGGCGTGTCTTTCAAATAATCGGCTGTGATATGTGTGATGGAGCACAAACATTTATTGTTGCATTATTCTGGTCCATCACTATCACAATTCGTTGGGACTGAAGCTGTCGGAAGCAGCCAGGGCAATGTACAGACGTATACATATAAGATGGACTAGGATGGATTGAATACGACGATCTTCTCTACGCAGACCGACACAGTTGTTATTCGTTCATTTCATTGCGAAAGAAAGCCACTAACGCATTTCTCCCACGTATTGTAGATTTCACGGAGAGGTAGATTTAACCATAGTGGTGGTAGATGGGCGAGGGGCGCGTGGGGCGGCGGCAGCGGCGGAGGTCGATGGTGGCGATGGCGCCGCCCGGCACCGCGGGCTCGCCGCCGCAGGGGCGCATCCAGGCCCCGAGAGCTTGGCACTGAGCAGGCGGAAGCCTACCAACGTACAACTTATAAGCTTTTGGGGGCATTCAGAGATCAGATAAATCGTTACATGAATGTTCAATGAGGGATTTGACCTATGACTCTTGGTATAGAGGGAAGGCACAAGAAGAGGAGGCCATTTCCAAATATGTCAAGGAGTAATTTGCTTGCATAAACTCTGAAAGTTGAACTGGAAACCTGGCCTTTGTGAAGACTTATGTGAAGTCATCTTACTTGTGAGTTACATACTCATCCGTAACGAAATCCCATCGGGCAGGAAAGCTCTAAATAATAGAGTGTTGTTCCAGCTCGTTGGATGCGCGGTGCAGTCCTCCCCTGTGCGCTCCGCGCTCGCTGGGCGGCGCGCGGCCGGTGCCAGCCGCCGCGGCAGTCCGCGCCCCGCCCCGGGCGCTCGCCAGGCGCCGTGCCGAGGGACCTGGGCCAGCCGAGCCCCGCCGCCAGCGACCCGCGCGCCTGAGAAGATGAATGGCCGCAGATCGGACGCCTCTACATCCACAGACGATCTCAAGGTTTGTTGGCAATTAACAATGCAACGCAATATTATAAGGTTTAAAGACATTTATTCTCATAAGAACTTACAAACGTTCACTTAAAATGAGATACAAAATATTAAACTTATAATTACTACTGCGGCGCAGCGCAAACGCATCCATAATTATCAGTGTATACCTTGTTACCGCTACAATGTTTGCCATTTCGCCTGACAAAAATTGTTCAATACAATAGCTACCCACACATCAGCTGTTGAACCAGTGCCCCGCACCGACGCACACACACGCAGACCATGCACATACGCACACTACGCGAACGAGCGGAACAAAAGGATGCACGACCGTTGAGGCGGCTACAGAGATACATGGAGTAGACTACTGATTTAGAATAATTTTATAATTTAAGTTAAGTTATTAAGACAAACATTTCGGTTGGCAAAGTAGACCACGGCTTTAAGATAATTTTAAGAATTAAACATAATCATTCAAATACAAATTATTTCAAGTGTATAATTTTTTTTTTTTTTATTAAAAATTTTTTTTTTTTATTATATATTATACTAGCTTTTGCCCGCGACTTCGTCCGCGTGTTTAAATTTATACATACAAAAGTTTTTTCCCGCTAACTCCCGTTCCCGTGGGAATTTCTCAAAATACAGCCATAACTAAACTTTATATTTACTAAGGTACCTGCATGCCAAATTTCAAGCGTCTAACTTAAGCGGTTTAGATTTTTCATACAAAAGGATTTTCCCGCTAATTCCCGTTCCCGTGGGAATTTCGGGAATTCCTTTCTTAGTGCACCCCTACGGTACCTAAGCTACGTCCCTTCCAAATTTCAAGTGCCTACGTTTAGCCGTTTGGGCTGTGCGTTGATATGTCAGTCAGTCAGTCAGTCAGTCAGTTTCTCCTTTTATATATATAGATAAAATTTATTTTATAACCAGTTAGTTATAAGTTTCATTATTATTATTATTTTCAAATATGACAAAATGTCGTGTTGCACGTAAAGATAGTATTTTAAATTCAATGTGACAAATAGTTCTATTTTTTTTTTATTTAATTGTTCAGTTATATTTCTTCGATGAAGTATGCTTGGAGCAATTTTTTAAACTTGCGTAGATTTTTGCATTCTCGAATTGACTCTGGTAGGTTATTATACAATTGTGCCCCCTCATAACTCAAATTCTTTTTACCGTAATTAAGTGTCCTAGGTACAGAAAGGCTTATTGTGTTTTTCTTTCTTAGATTGTGTTTATATTTTCTTTGAGTAAACGTTATATCAGACTGTATTATACCAGATATGATTTTCTTAATCAGTATACATGAATTATATCTATATAATGTATTTACTTATCGTGTCAAAAGCCTTCCTCAAATCTATAAAAATTCCTAATGCTAAATGTTTTTTATCAATATTTGATTTTATTTTTGTAACCAAATCCACTGTGGCTGATAAGGTGTTAGACTTAGGTCGAAATCCATATTGTTGTTTTATAAGGAACTCCTTTTCTTTAAGATAAGCATACAATCTGCTATAGAGGATTCGTTCAAAGACTTTAGATATAACAGGAAGTACCGAAATGGGTCTGTAGTTGTTGGGATCTGTTTTAACTCCAGATTTGTAGATGGGACTAACTTTAGCGATTTTTAATGAGTCGGGGAAAATACCTTCCATAAGGCATTTATTAATGCAATTCGTTAGACTTATAACTATGTATTCTTTTAAGCATTTCAATGCTTTTGTGCTTATACCATCAATGCCGGAACTTGAGTTGTTATCGAGGCTATCAATGATTTTTATCACTTCATCGGGAGTGCAGGGTTTAAACTCAGAAAACAATACAGTATGTGCATAGTCAGTATCATACATTAGTGAATGCGTAGTGCTTACATGATAATTCTTATCAATTTGATTAGCCAAAGTACTACCTACAGTGGAAAAGAAAGTATTAAATGTTTCACATACTTCATGGCCGTTACTAATTGGGATCGAGTTAACTACTAATTTGGGGACTGAGCAAAAGTGTTGTGTTTTGTTTCTTGCCAGAGTATCGATCACTTTCCAGGTCTCTTTTGGATTGCCGAGACATTTTTCGAACAGATTATGATAATGCTTTTTCTTAGCTTGCTTGATTAATGCGTGAACATTATTTCGTATTCTTATATATTTTTCTTTAAGCACTTCATTGTTTCGATTGGATAGTAGATCTTGAGACAGAAGGTTTCTTTCATTTATAGCATTAAGTACATCTTTGTTAATCCAATCCTCACGTGGAGCATTTAAGACCTTAATTTTGTGGACTTTGTTATTTTTTATACAGTCAGTGATATCTTTTTCCAAGATTGTGATGTCTTTGACTTCGTTCGTAAAATTCCTTGCTGAGGCATCGTTGCGAAGACCTTCATAGTTTAGTGCTTCATATGTTATAGATTTCTTCAACTGTGGGTTCATCTTTGTAATCTCCAAGAAAATTTGTCTATGGTCTGACAATGAAGATTTTATTACAGAAAAGTTGAACTCGTGATTTGTTAAGTTGGTCCACACGTGATCTATGATAGTGTTCGTGGTACCAGTCACTCGGGTGCTATATTTCTTCGTGTTTTTGTTCAAAAAAGTGTAGCCTAAATTTTCGACAGTAGTCAAGTACTCTTTGGAATTGCAAGTTTTCTTTAATGTATCTATATTAAAATCGCCGAAGACTATACACCTCTTTCTTTTATCTATTTGTGGACGGTATTCATCTAAAAATTTTTTTACATTCGTGTCGGGTGGTTTGTAAGCTACTCCAATATTTAGCGAAAGTTTATTTATTTTTATCCATAAATAATGATTTCTATCGTGAACTAAATCTTCGGTGATGTCGTACTTAATTGAGTTGTGTAAATATATGGAGACTCCACCCCCTCTGCTGTTCGGCCTATAGTTAAAAATGTGTTGATAGCCGGGTAAGTCGTATGATTTTGCGTCCTCTTCTGATGTTATCCAACTTTCTGTCAGTATTACAATATGCGTAGTGGAGGGTATTGCTTTCAAGATACATTTTATTTCATCAAATTTTCCTTGTGGGTGTATACTTTGTATGTTAAGATAAAAAAAGCGTAATGATTGTGGGTTTGTAGTGATATCTCGGTACTTATTCAGTAAAAAATAGTTTGTATTTTTTAACTTATCGCAATCATCGATGCATTTTTGCTGCGTTTTTAGTTTTTTTTGTTCACTTTGTTTTGTATAATAGTAGGTTTGTTTTTAATGTATTTTATCATGAGGTTGGTTTCTCCATTATCCTGGCGCTTCTTTAGCTCGTCTTTGATAGACTGTAAGTAGATTTTTTGAGCTGGAGTTTGATCGGAGTATATCATTACATTATCCGGTAGTTTAGATTTGTGGCGTAGTAAAAGTTTTGGTATGTGTGTGTTGTCATAGCATACCTTCACGGGGCGATATTTACCGGGATTGTATTTTCCCAATCTGATGCAATTTGTTGGCTTAGGGCAGTTCTCGTGCAATATAGTAGTCATTTGTGTAATCATTTCTTCATCGTACTTACGTCTTACCGAGGTATTTTTATCATTAGATTCTTGAATACCCACAAAAATTACATTTCTCTCACGGTCATTCCGGTCCTTCATTTCTAAGATGAGTTCTTCGTGGTTAGTAAGTAGCGATTTTGTTGATTGAGAGTCACCGCCTTGATTATTTTTTTTTATATGCAAAATATCACCCTCGATTATTGAGATTCGATCCTGGATTGCTGAGTTTTCAGATTTAATCGATTGTACTTCTAACGTTATCTTGTTTAAATTTTCGACTAGGTTTTCTGTAGTAGTTTTTATTGTTTTAATTTCTTCTTTTACTTCCGAGATCTCTCTGCCTATCTGGTTAAAATTTTGAGTTTGAGTATTTTTAAATTCTCGCAAAAAATTCATTATTTCAGAGCGAAAGTCCAACATGTCTTTTTTATAGTCGTACTCGTGAGTGCGTTCCTTTCGCTTTCTATTAATGGTGTTAATGTTCATATCTTCGTCACCATATTCAGGTGTTAAGTTGGACGCAGCGTCGTTTATGTTTCCGCTTCCGCTTCTTAATAAAGTATCAGGCGGTGTTCTCGGTGTAGACATCGTGTTGCTGAGAGTGACGAATGTTCGCTGTCCCACTCTTTATGCACAGTACCGAGGATGAGTAATGCGCTCACTGAAGAGGTCGTGGCGAACTTGACTTTATATGATAGAAAATAAGTATCACTTTTGACTGGCGAAACAAATTTGCAATACAGCGGAGTTTGCAAAAATTCTGAGGCACGTCCGTCCACTGCGATGCGCGCGCGCGACTCACTATCTCTACTCACTATTATCACACGCGATAAGTAACCAAACAGATAATGACTTTGTTTCATGAATGAATGTCGCGATGGTGAGTGACTTGGTTTCAGGAAGTGAAGTGTTCATTGTTTCATGAAAACGAAGTGTTATTATAATGCAGTGCAGCATCTCTGACGAATTCTACATGTAATAGACTTCAAGTCAAATGCATCATACTTATATCTGTACATACTTCAAAGGTATCGGATTGATAGAAATAACGAATGGGTTCAAAAATTCAACTGTTCGTGTGGTTTACGGATTTAGAAGGATCTCATTTCGTGGTTGTATATATGTAGAAGATGATTAAGGGTATGTCGGAAAACGGCCAGTATTTATAGGTAAATACCCAGGGGTACAAATAAAATCTACTGCTGTCACCATCCCGCCTGCCAAGCGTGGTGATTAAAACAAATCCCCCCAAATGACAATTCTCATTGCGGGAGGCATATGTCCAGCAGTGGACGTTTAGTGGCCAGTTAGGCCCTTCAGCATCAGCCTGCAAATCTTTTCTGTGAAACATATTGTTAGACATACTTTGCAAAATAATAAATGTTAGTCGTTTGTGTGTGGTGCAGGAGCGTCCGCTGTGCCTGTTCTACTTCACGCACCCGTTCGGCGTGCTGTCGCCCGAGCCGCCGCGCGTGACGGCGGCGCCGGCGCACGTGGCGCGCGCCTTCCTCAACATGGAGCCCGTCTCGCCGCTGCACTTCTTCCCCTCCGACTCGTACGCGGCCGACACGCCCTCCTCCGCGCACCTCAACTTCGACCTCGGCAACGCCAAGGTGCACAGGAACCCCGTCAACCTCGTCAGCGTCGCCAAGAGCCGCCAGTGCACGATCGACCTCAACGTCGGCCGCGAGGCGCTGTCCTCCTCGCTGCTCTCGAGCGACATCTGGTTCAGCTCCGGCTCGAGCTCCAGGAACTTCGAGTACACGCGAAGGTTGATACCGTACAACCGCATCCTGCCGCCGCTGCACCTGCCGGCGCCGCAGGACACGACGACGGACAGCGCGGACGAGCTGTGGCCGCTCAAGTGCATGAACCCCGCGCGGTTCTCGCTGCCGCCGATCAAGATGCCCAAGCCGAAAGTGTGCAAAGCGAGTAAAGTGAGCCGCGTGCGCGTGGAGGAGGTGTCGAGCGCGGAGAGTGCGGGCGCGAGCGCGCGCGCGCGGCGGCTGGGCGGCCGCGGGCGGCGCGCGCTGGGCGTGCGCAAGCGCCGCGCGCGCCTCAGCGGCCTGCGCCGGGTACTTGCTACGCTCATGCAACGCGCCGTCGGAGGTGAGTCCTTTCTAGCCTATTCGTATTCATACTCAAACTTTAGGGTGCGTCCACATCTGACGTATGCGCTGCCGATGCACAGCTCGCGACCGGCTCGCTAGGGGCGAGTAGCTTGTGTGCGAACGACGTGGCGCAGGACTAACAATGCACATGCACAGTTTGCGGACAGCTCGCGAAACCGATCGCTAGCCGCGCATTCGTCAGATGTGGACGCACCCTTATTATCTGGTCGTATTTTAGCCGCATCTCTCTCATAATCAGAGTCCGAAGAGAGATTAGGCCATGCTTTCCCATACTTGTTATATCAACTTTGTGACATCCGTCACATTCAGCGAATTAACAGTCATAACTTTCGCCACTATTTGCACTTGACTTTTAGCACAGACTCTCCACGAAAAGTGGAAGTACTTCCTCCGGTCTAGGTGATCTCGCTAGGGGACCGCGGTCGCGGCAGACCACCTTGGTTTGTCCTGTAATAGTTTTTTTAAGTCGTGACAAGTAGGTAATTCATAACATGTACATACGTTGTAAGTCTTCCATAAATACAACTTTAATATAGAGCAACTGTATGGAGGCTAACTGTTGTATGAGGCTTGCTTGCCGTTGAAGGTACATCGTCATCTGTTGTTAGTAGGCGGAACTAGTGATTGTAAAGTGTAGCGATCTGGAGATAGATGGTGCTACATGGCGCTGTACGTACTTTAATAATATCTATAGCACCCAAGTACATATTGTGTGTTGTTTTGAAGCGAGTGTGTAGGTTAGGTTCATATACGATTGAAATGCAAAATTGATAAAAATCAGGGCTTCAGCCATAAACCATAACCTCTTAATACTCAACCTTATTCATAAATTGACAAGTTCTCTGGCACTTGAAATATGGCAGTTTGTTGTCATAAGGTTCCGAATGATTCCGTATCATAACGCGAATATTATGAAGAAATCAAAGTGAAATAGAGCTAAAAACGGTCCACCCGACCTCTCAATGTTTCTCTGAGCGCGATCTTGTACGGAAGCATGGGCTACGTGCTGGACAGCTGCCCGACGCTGCACAGCTGCTGCAGCTGCGTGCCGCTGCGGCTGGCGGTGATGCTGATCTCGGGCGTGGGGCTTTGGTGGGCGGCGCTGTACCTGTTCGCGTTCTCGGTGGCCGGGAGGGACGTGTTCGCGGGGCTGGGCGCGCCGCTCGCCGCGGCCAGCGCCATGCGCTTCGTGCACGGCGCGTTCGGCGTGCTGCTCTGCGCCGCGCACGCGCTGCTCTTCTTCGCGGCCGTGCACCAGAGCGACTGCCTCTGCGAGCTCTACATCTGGTTTATGGCCGCGTTCTGGGCCTCGCTCCTCCTGTCCACGGCCGCGGTCGCCGTGGCCGCCGGCATCGCCAACGAGCTGCTCTTCGCCTCCCTCTTCCCCGTCGTTGTCCTCGTGGCTGTCTGCGTCTCTGTCTACTTCACTGTGGTCGTCGCCAATTACCGCATGACCATACCGTAGGTTCGTGTAAGTGAATAAAAATCTTTTGCAAAATTTAGCTTTATTGTCTTCAAATTATGCTTTTAACTGCTCATTTGAATTTGCATTGAATTTAACCTTAACTAAGACTAAATACGTAAACCTATTATAATTATTATCACATTTATGCCTACTATTATTGATTGAGTTTTATGATACGAGTAGTTCTCGTCTGTTGTCTTAGGAGCACAGTAGACGGCACTCTTGCGTTCGAGTCTGCGGCGCACAAAAAGTCTGCATAGCGCGCAAATAGTCGGTCACGGATTTTTCGCTTGACACAACGCACACATTCTGTCGACTAAAGCGTCCGCGCCGTCTGCGTTAGCGAAAAAAAATATAAACGTTAAATTTTCTTTGCCGCACATTTTTTGTGCCGAGCGGCGCGCCGCAGAGCGGTACGGTCTGCCCGAATTACACGGATTTTTTGTGCGCCGGACTTTTTGTGCGCCGCAGACTCCATCGTACAAAAAGTGTGCCGTCTGCACTGCATCAAGGAAACAAGTCAACGAACAAATCGTAGTAAAAATGGTTATGGTTATGAAATAGGCACATTTTAAGAGACAAGGGTAAAAACCACAAAAAGTTTAACCATTTTTACCTATCCTTATTTGCAGTGAGTAAGTAATTGCAGTTGAAAGTAGCGCCATTTTTGTTGCATTGTGTCCAGGGCAATGAGCCTTTACAAATACAAAATTCTTTAGTACTGTTTAGGCTTTAGGGGCTGTAGGTGTAGTGAATAATTTGTTATTAGGGACATCAAGCTAAGCACTGAAGCTAAAGTACATTTTACATGGCATGGCATGGTAGTTCGGATGCATAATTTTAAACTGAATAGGTATGAGAGGCGTGCATATAACAATATATAGGATTTATTGCATTAATTAACTGCAGCAATAAAGGATGTACGTAATCTATTCAACTCGTATCTGCAGTTTGCAGTTAGTTTATCAATGAAATCCAAGTAGGTACAATTAGTTACATAACTATTTACTATGGATCTATTCATAGTAACAAACGTAAACAAACAGCAACTAAGTGAGGCATCATCGATTAACATCAGAATAATTTGTAATTAAATAAGATTATTTAGTAGTTACACAAAGGTGGCTTTAAGACTTGCTCTAGATCAGACACTGACACAGGCTGTTTGTGCTATTCGGGGGATTTGAACATGTATAAATTGAACCTGTTGTGTTTACTTTGTAGATTTGCGCATTATCTATGCTCATAATAAACCTGTAGAGAGGTCAATTCTATACATGAAATATATTGTCAAAATAACTATCAGGGGGTGATAAGTGATCGATACTGATGCCAAAAATGCAATTAGTAAAATTTTTGTCTGTCTGTATGTTCGTTAAAGAAACAAAAACTACTCAACGGATTTTAATGAAACTTGGTACAATTATTCTATATACTCCTCGGCAGGTTATAGTCTACTTTTCATCACGTTACAATTAAAAGGAGCAGAGCAGTGAAGGGACATGTTAAGAAAACGGAAGAAATTTTAACTGTATGTTTGAACGCGCATCACGTAAAAACTACTGCATGGAATTGAATGCGGTTTTCACCATTTTATGGAAATCCGTCATTTTTGAAACCCGATACCCACGCGTGCGACGCCGCCGGCACAACTAGTCATAAAATAAGTAATGAAATAACAATTTTTGGTGCTGCTTAATTTGTTATGATACTTAATTTATAAAGAAACAATAGAAGAGAGTAAAATCAACAACATCGAATTTTGTCACACTCGGAAACAAGAATAGTACTTAGCACAAATACCTATAATATGTACATTTTCTCCTAAATATTAATATGAACCGATTCCGAACGGATCCTAGTTCACTCGAGTCCAAATGTCCGACCACTCTCACGAGGCTTGACTACGCGTCGTCGCCGCTCTCGGCGGCCGCCGCCGCGTCCTCCTCAGCCAGCTCCACCTCCGCGAATATCTCCTTCTTGATGTCCTCGTTGTCCCGGAGGCCCTCCAGCTCCGCGCCGTACGCCAGCGAGTCCACCACCTGGTAGCTGAGGCTCGATGAGCCGGAGCGCACGCTCTTGATCGCCTTGAGGATCTCCACTTTAGCCGTGAGCTTTTCGTCCTCTGTCATTTTCTTGAGCGAGGGGATGAGGGACATCAGGAAGTGTTTGTCCTCGTCGATGTCCTGGATGTAGACGCTGGCGCAGGGCGGCGGCGCGGGCGCGTCGGGGCCCCAGGGCGCGTCGCGCGCGCGCGGCCGCCGGCGCTTGTCGGGCGGCGGCGGCGCGTCGTCGGCGTCGCTGTCGCCGCCGAGGTGCGGCTGCAGGAAGGCCATGTGCTTGTAGTACACGTAGGGCTTCTTCTTGATGGCGTGCCCGTCGCGCACCTTGCGGTCGATCTCCACCTGCCGCTTGTACGTGTCGCGCAGGTTGCGCCACTTCTTGCTCAGGTCTGTAACTGGACGATTGGTAAACGTTAATAGATGTTCTAGCGATACGTAATAGGCCTGTTGTTGTAAAAAATGTAATTAGTCCGTCTCTTAGATTGTTCAAAAATAAAAGTTAGGGGAGAGTCGGGTAGCCACGGCCACATAAACAAAAGTCATGATATCTTGAAAATCAACGGAAATAAACATTTATTTTTAAACTCTATCGTCAACTGAACATATATCTTATAATGTTAATTAAATAACAAACTGAAAGCTTTATTATCTTAGCTTAAATCCAGCCTTAAAAGCAGTGTTCTATATTTGTTAAAATAATTTTTGGAGGGTAGCCCCGGACATACAATTACTGATGACCAAATCGTCCTTTAGGCTTGCATACGTCACAATAGCAGTAAGCCAGCGATGGATCAATATCCGCACACTCTTCGTGCGCCTAGTCTTTGCATCTATGACAGTGGATCCATCTTTTTCAAACGTTTCTCCACAAATGATGCATTTTATATCATGGTCTCTCTCTACCTGAGTCAAACTTTGAATATTCTTCTTTGTTTTCATTTTATTAATTGCCGTCTTTTTTTATTCATTTTAGTGGTGGTAGTTTTGTTGGTCGCAGCCTTCTTCTCCACCAACGCATTTTATAAGGTGAAGTTGATTCTGTAATTTCTTCAAATGTCTCAACATAATAATGAAAAAAGACTGTAACACAGAGATTGATAGACATGGTACAAGTACCACGGTTCTTAATTTCACTATGCAATCTAAGAAACAAAACATTTTGTTATAAAATAAATGTCCGAGGGTACCCGACAAAAAAGTGTCCGATTGTACCCGACAGCCTCGATCCTATGTTTTTATTTATATCGGCAATATCAATAAAAGCAATGTCAAGTATTTACCTAATTTGTTAACTATAACGACTACCTTACAGAATTAGTAATACGTTGTGGTGAAGTTCTTACATTGTATAAACAATAACCGCATTTAAAAAGTAAACGGCGCACACAAAGGTATAGGTCCTGTTAAACAAACCAATGTCACGTGTTGTTCGTCCAGCAGCCGCGGCCCGTTTGATATGAATGTACGGCTAAATGGTGTTGCAGTCGTGTTGATGTGACACTTGTGCATGTATGTGTGCGAACTTTCCTGTAACTAACACTGGCCGAGGGTACCCACCGGCCGGGGCTACCCGACTCTCCCCTACGTATTTTTTCATTTGTGAATTAGACCAAAAATGACGAAAGTGTACTAATGTTTGTACTGCGCGGGGATTGAACCCACAACCCTTGGCTCAGAAGGCAGAGGTACTACCAAATAAGCCATCGGGCAAGTCGGTCAATGCACTTTTGCATTTTGTCAAGTCTGTATTTGAAGAAAAGTGATAGGTAATCTACTTTTGTGACCGAATGCTACTTCTGTCACAGATATCAGATGATTTAAAACATTCACCATTTCGCGTCTTCTAGGTAATTTCTTTAGGAACAGAAAAATATCCACATGGAAAAGCCTAAAGAAAAATTCCGCGCTTTATTTCATCTCACAACAATTCAGACATATCCAGCTATTACTGTAGTTTACAAAGGTCTCTTGCGAAATATTGGTTCAAAGTTCAGTGTAAGTAAATGTGCAGTACTTATCGGGCGATTAAATCTATTAAACTACATTGTAGTTTTGTGATGTCGTTGCTAATTTAATGAAATACGAATACGACGTAAGTAGGTATATGTGACACAGTTTTAAGCCAATTTCAAATCATTTTATTTCCAAGTCGAGAGGAACGACGAGAATCGAACCCGGAAACTCCCTGTCCGGATGCGCTTTAAGCCCTTTATCAGTCAGTTATCAGGTATAAGTAGACGTCATAATAATACTTTTGTAGTCTACTGTGAATACAAGTTCAAGCCAACTTAGAACTTCCTTTTCCTATTGACCGGGAATCAAACTCGGATCGCGAGCAGGCCCGTACATTACATCGTACCTAGGAACTCAGTTTAGAACCAAAATAACCGACAATGTTTCTTTTTTAAGTGCACGAGAGTTTATACTTTAGTATTAAGTTAACTAATCATGTTTCTAAAACTTACTTTTATTATCTTTCTCAAAATTGGAGTAAGTGTCCCATTCGGGGAAGAGCGCCTTGGCCACCTCGCACCAGATCTTCGTCCTGAAGTGAGTGTAGGCGCGCTCGGGGCAGTCCTTGACGTAGAGCGCCGGCCACTTCTGCACCTCTCGGATGATGAGGAGGGGGTGGATCTCCTCCAGGATCTTCTTGACCTTGCCTGTCATGGCGCATTCATCGGCCTGTTTACTCGCGGCTATCTGACGTCAGTCGCCGAGCGCCGCCGGGGCCGCACGAAGCGAAACGCTTCTATCCGCAATGTACACAAGCGATACACCGATTTGCCACACTGAACCGACGCGACGCGACGTGACGAATTTGCACAGACACTGTTTAAATGTTAGGTCGACTGCGAATTAATGCGAAGGACTGATATAAGCGCGATTGATAAGGGAACAGTTTACGAATTAGGTTCGAGTATGGCAGCGCGGAGTCGCGTCGTCACGCGCCGGCGACCGTGTGCGACGCGGCGCGGCGCGGGGCGAGCGAGCGCGTCCCCCCGCCCCGCCCCACCTCGCGCGTCCGTCCCGCGTCCGCCCCGCGTCGCCCCGCAACGCCCCGCAACGCCCCGCGCCGCGCCGCATGTCGTCGACTCGCTTCGCGTGCTCGGCTCGCATTGTTTCTGATTACCTGGAGCGTGATGTTATTGTCGGCTATCCTTGCTTTCAATTATTCATTTATCTAAGGACGAAGAAGTCTTGGGTTCGCAGTTAAATACAGTGACAAAACGCTGTCACTGTATTTAACTGCTATGAAATTACTCATCGGCGAAGGAAAGAGTGGTACGTAAGTAATTCTATCCTTAATACATAATTATTTAAATATTACAATTATCACTTGTTTTTGAAGTCGGTGCCATCTTTTGGTACCTAACGTAGACTGTTGTTGTATGACGCGCGCGGCCGGCAAATCCACACGACAATATACATTTATTTGTTGGCTGGCACCGACTTCAAAAATAAGTGATAATTGTAATATTTAAATAATTATGTATTAAGGATAGAATTACTTACGTTATTTATCGCTTTTTAGTTTTGGTCGTTTGTGTTTTTTTTTGAAGTCGGTTTAATTTTTTTTAAAAAATAACTTTATTTCTCTATTTTTAGTTGCGTTAATGTGCTGTGACCTTGAATAAAGGCTAATTAATGTCCTTAAGAGTTTTACTTAGGAATGAAAAAAATTGCTGTAAGTCAAGTGAAGACTTTGCGATCTAGAATCAAGCATATCACTTACCAAATCACCTGCCCTATTAGCCCTGCATAAGTACATACTACTGCCTAGCTTAATATCGACCAATGTCAGTACTGTCCCCTAACTCCTAACCGTTAAGGAGTTATTTGGCTTCATCATCAGCACCAGATGTTGACGCCCGGAAGCATATACCTGAGTAAAATATGATTACGTAACAAAAACACCATATGAGCATACAATTTTCGGTTGTTGCCCTCAATTTCTCCAGGATCCCATCATCAGATCCTGACTTGGTGATAATGGGACCACCTCGGAAGTGTCCTCTGTCGAACTGTCGAAAAATTTTTGAAATCCATCCATAATTGACGGAAATATCGGTGAACAAACATAAAAAAAAAAAAAAAAAAAAAAATATTATACATACAGACGAATTGAGAACCTCCTCCTTTTTTCGAAGTCGGTTAAAAAGAAGAAGAATTTATTATAAGTGTGTTAATTCCTATTATCTGTGTTGTCAACTTCTTTTTTTTTGTATTTATTGTGCTTTGTATAATGTGCTCTGTCTATGTGTAAATTTGCGGGCTAATAAATTTTTTTTCTTTCTTTCTTTCTTAATTAGTTTGGTGCATTGTTTTGGTTGATATCTACTTTTCACGATTTTCAAATAGGTAATTATTGTAATGATTTTGATCATATTTAAATTTACATATTCATATCATTACATTTCATAAACACGAACGCAAATTAATCAATCAACGCCATCTGCCGACACTGTAGGACAGTTTGCGCTTATTGCTAGCTGCTCGGTCGAGCACGAAAGCGTCGCCGATGGATTTATTTCCAAATAGAGGGCGTAGCTCTAATCTAACTATGAGATTCGTGGGTTCGAGTCTCGCTCAGGGCATACACACATTGTATGTGATGTTGCGTTTCTTCAGTGGCTGGATGTTATATTGTACTTAAGAGCATATTAATTGTCGTACCTCGTTGGTCTCATCTAATCTAAAACCGAAAAGCTTATTGGATACGTTACGTACCTACTTGGTCGTACATAACACAAGCCATTTTATATGCTACTTCGGAATCGAGACATTAGTTATTTCATTTTTCACAAGAAAGGTTCCAAGGAATATGATTATTAGTTTTAACGAGTATAAGTATTAATTACGCTTTGTATAAGGTATATCTACTGTATAAAAGCCAATTTAGAGCATCGTGCGGGCCAGCATGACTGTGGTGAATGGAAACTGAGGTTTGGAACTTTCCAGTTTTCCATCAGGCGAAGGGAAGCGCTGTGCCAAAAACCAATATAAAAAATATCTAAATTCTCGTACGTAGTCAAAACGAACGCGTTGAAGTCTTTTATTGCTTATTGTATACAAGCTTTCGCTGTGACTTCGCTCGCTTCAACTGAATGACTACCTACTTATTAGATACACTGTATTATTGATCTTCTTTTCGGTTTTACTAAGTACATATCAGGTTGAGCTTTGCAAACACGCCTGCTGCATAACCTTAGGACCGATAACTGGCATTGATACCGCACGCAATACTTAGTCATGTTTTTAACCCAGTAATTTTATTATGTATTTTTATAACAACTTCGGTGGTTCACGCTAAGTTTTTGCCTATATCAAAGTCAAAGTCAAAGTCAAAATACCTTTATTCACATAGACTTAAAATAAGCACTTATGAATCGTCAAGTAAAAAACAATGTAGAAATACAAAAAGTAAAGTAAGAATGTGAATAAAAGCAATTTAAAAGAAGCTACCGCCGTGTTCGGAAAGTAGATTTCTACCGAGAAGAAACGGCAAGAAACTCGGTAGTTACTCTTTTTAAATCGCCAATTGTTACATGTTTAGGTATTACAACATTTTTTAATATTTTAAAGTTAAACAATGCAAAATAAAAGTTGAGTCTATACAATGCAAAGTTTACTACGAAGCAGCAGTCCAAGAGATGTCGTCGTTGAGGAAATCTTCTACTCTATAATAGCCCCCTTTTATAAGTAAGGACTTCATGTATGATTTGAATTTGTGAATGGGCAGTTCAACAATATGTTCCGGTAACCTGTTGAACATTTTGATACCCAATCCTACAAACGACCCACTCACCTTACTCAGCCTCAGACGTGGAACGGCAAGCTTGTGCTTATTTCTAGTGTTTAAATTATGATTATCTGAATTTTTATTGAATTGATTTAAATGTTTACGTACATAAACAACACAGTCAAAGATATACTGTGATGCTACCGTCATTATGTTAATTTCTTTAAAAAGTTCTCTAAGTGATTCGCGTGTCTTTAACCCATATATAGCGCGGATGGCCCGCTTCTGCAGTACAAAGATTGTTTGTATGTCAGCAGCTGACCCCCATAATAGAATACCGTATGACATAATGCTATGGAAATAACTGAAATAAACAACCCTTGCCGTTTCAACGTCAGTCAAAAGCCGGATTTTCCTTACCGCATATGCAGCTGAACTAAGCCTTCCAGCCAGGACAGCAATATGAGGACCCCATTGCAACTTCGAGTCTACATTGATGCCAAGAAATACTGTAGAGTTAATTAATTCAATAACTTCATTGTTCATGATAATATTAGTGTTAACCTGTTTGACATTTGGCATTGTAAATTTAACACACTTGGTTTTCCTGGCATTAAGCAGCAGGTTATTGTTTGTAAACCAGTGTACTATTTTAGCGAGAGCACAATTTACATCATCAAAGTTGGTTTTCTTTCTATTTACCTTAAAAATGAGGGAAGTATCGTCAGCAAACAATACTGTCTCACATATATTATTTGTGAAGTGCGGAAGATCGTTTATATAAATGATAAAAAGCAACGGTCCCAATATTGAGCCCTGGGGCACACCCATCAACAAAGGGGCACCAGAAGAATCTGTGCCATTGACATTAACCTTTTGAATTCTGTCACTTAAGTATGACTGTAGTAGACAAAGCGATTCATCTGCAACACCATAGTGCCGTAACTTCATCAGCAGTGTTTGGTGATCAACACAATCAAACGCCTTCGACAAGTCGCAAAAAACTCCTATGGCATCTTGCTTATTTTCCCAAGCATCAAAAACGTGTTTGATGAGTTCTACTCCTGCGTCAGTAGTGGATTTGCCTTTGGTAAATCCACATTGGTTTTTATGTAATAATTCGTTGTCATTAAAATGCGATAATAATTGAGTAAAGATAATTTTTTCAAAAATTTTACTTAGTGCAGGTAGTATTGATATGGGTCTATAGTTGGAGGGGTCGCTTTTATCACCTGATTTATATAAAGGAATGACCTTACTCAGTTTCATCAGGTTAGGAAACTGACCTCCATCAATGCATGTATTGAAAATTATCGCTAAATGAGGTGCAACAAAATGAATTATATTTTTTAAAACCTCTGTAGAGATTCCCCACAGATCTTCTGTCCTTTTCATATTTAAGCTTTTGAAGTTTTTTAAAATATCCTCTATACTAACATAAGAAAAATAAAAAGGAACTTTACACTCATCTACATGCGTTTTTATAAGGGTTTCAGCAAGATGGGGACTGGAGTTTAAGCTACTCGTCGCAGATACTGGAATTTTTGAGAAGAAAGATTGGAACGCATTAGCCACGTCTGCATTGGAATCAAAAATTTTGTCATTTACTTTAAGAGATAACTTGTGTTCTTTAATTTTATTTTTACAAGTCTCTTTATTTATAATTTTCCAGGTAGCTTTGCTTTTGTTAGGAGCAGACATAATTTTTCCTTTCAAATACCTAGATTTAGCGTACGCACATACTTTCTTAAATATCCTAGAGTAATTTCGGACATATTCTACTATTGAAGGTTCGTTGGAATGGGCTTTAGTATCGTACAGTTCGAACAATTTCCTTCTACTTTTATAAATACCCAAAGTTGCCCAGTCACTGAATTTTAATTTAGTACTATCGATTTTAAAAGATTTTTTTGTGAAAATCCCATTATATTCTTTCTCAATTATATTAAACAGCTTCTCATATTGCTGATCACTTCCAATGTCACAATTGTTTAACAAACTTAGTCTACTGCAAACTGAATCCTTAAACTTCTCTATACGAGCAGCAGTGATAGGCCTGCAAGTAATGCTTAATGAAAGGGGCACATGTTGGTGTTCGAAAACCGCCCTCTGTCCACTATGGTCCGAGTTTATAAAATGTATTAAGTTTTTATCCATAACTACACAATTACAAAAGATATTATCCAAACATGTAGCTGTAGTGGGGGTGACTCGAGTAGGTTCATTAAATAATGGAACTAAGTTAAATGACTGAAATAAATTCAAGAACCTAGTAGAATTTTGATTTTCTTCTAAAATATTAATGTTGAAATCCCCACATACTATTACCTTTTTCCTACATGAACAAATTTTCCTTAATACTTCCTCCATGACAGATTCAAATAAAATATAACTACCTGAAGGAGGTCTATAAATACATACAATTATATGGTGATCTAGTTCAGCACAAGCTATTTCAATTGTTCTTTCTACAGACAGAGACACAATATCCTTACGATTTTTACATTTAAGATAGTTTTGTAATAAAATGAGTGAACCTCCCCTGATGGCGGACAATCTTGTAAATGAACTGCCGACTACATAGTTATTAATACTAATAATTAATTCATGTTGTCTTAGCCAATGTTCAGTGACACACAACACTTGAACATTCATTTCTTGTAAAAATAGTTCTATTTCCAAGTCTTTTCCGGAAAAGCCCTGAACATTCTGATGAATGACGTTCAGACAGTTACGCTTTTCCTTATTTACAAGGTCGCTAGAGTGTTCCTCTATTGTCTCTAAATCTAATTTTTTGGAATCGAATTATTTGGAACTGCTTCCAAAGTCTGATTAAAAATAAAATTAATATTATAAGCTAACAAAGTAGCCAGTTGTAATTTAATCCTACTAGGCAAATAAAAAGTTTTGCCAGTCCACACCAATTTAAAATTAATAAATTTATTTGTGTCAAAAAACACAAAATTATCATTATGACGACATGTCAAGTTGTATAATAAAGTATTCAGTAAGTGAATACTGTTATTTTGTCCTGTTGTGTATTGGTTAGAAAAAGGAAAGGCACATAGAATTACCTTTCTAACCAAAAGTTTTGAAAGAATGGAGAAACTCCTCATAATTTCTTTTTTTGTGGTATCAAGACCATTTCCCATCATTAATACTATGATGGAATTTTCATTGTGCTTACCATCATTTATTCTCTTACATATTTCAGTAAGAGAGGCGTCAGGCATACTAAAGTTAATGACATTGGAGTTCAAATTCTTTTTTATAAGAGGTCCATAGCCAACTCCCATTTTATCAGAATAAACAAACACATTATCTGCAGAGGTACATACAGATTTCTTATTTAAACTTACTGAAATTAACTGATCACTAACTACCTGATTTTGTTCAGAAATACTAATATCCTGATGACAGCTACAGTGGGCCACAAGTTTGTTGGTAGCCAAGATATGTTCATGATTTTGAGCTTGCACAGACTTATACTTGTCTGTCATGCGGTCTAGGCATTCATGTAGCCTCTTGATATCTGTCTGTAGCTCCTGAACATCATTGTCGTACCTTAACCTACAAGTATCTAATTTTTGACTATACAATTCTACAGTATCCAGTAAATCCAAGCGCTGTTTTACTAATACTACATTTTTACGATAACATTTTTTCTGTCTAATTAACCTTTCAGTTTTCTTAATGATTTTATTAATTTTGATATATTTCTTGAGTTTACGCTTACTACTAAATCTAAATTTATCATCTACACTGTGAATATTTTTTCCTAAAACAGCATGCCCAGCTGGTGACTCGATCAACTCCTCGTACAGGCTGTGTGTGTGCAAAGACTCTTGGCATCGCAGGTCTTCTTCATACTGATGTATGGTCTTGTTGGCATCATGTAGGTCTACCTCAAGCTCATGGATTCGCACCAGGGTCCGCTCATAGGTTTCACTACATTCATCAAACTTGTTCACTGTACTGAGTAGTTGGTCCCGTTGACCAATGACATCCAGAAGTTGAGCATGCATGTCGGCTAAATCATTTTTGAGCTGGGTGTTATGGCCTATGATTTTTATTAGTTCCTCTTCATGTTCTTCGCGTTCATGGATGAGCTGCCTATTGACCTCCTTTATTTTCTGTACTTCCTCTAACGCCCGTTTCAACTTTAACTCCAGATCATGAGCGGCAGCCTTCCGGGTCATCATTTTTCTATAGGTGGTACTACCACTCATATCTGAAATAATATGAATAAGTGTATAGCAACCGATAAGAAAGTAAAGAAAGAAAGCGACTTTTGTGCAGGAATTAACTACTGAACTTTTAACAAGTAATTAACTATTCTTTCCTAAATGGTTATGACTTATTACACACAACTATTTGAAATTAAAAGAAAATGTAAGAGAGACAGCAAGGAATCAACAAAAAGAATAAATGGAAAAATAAACAACAAAGATTTTAACACAGAAAATGGAAAAAGAAAAAAAAAAAAAGAAAGAAAAGGGGCAATGGATAAGTAAAAGGGAAATTAAAAAAAGGGAAATACGAGACTAAATTTTCCAACAAACAGTATTCACACTAATTAAGTAAGAATGGAGGGTAGAATAGATGTACCTACTAAATTTAGTTTTACAAAATTATATTTAAATTGTTCTGTAATTATATATTATACGATTAGTATTACTAAGAAAAAAAAACATTAGAATCTATTCATAACATTTTCTAAGATTGCATTTCATTCTTTTTGACAGATGATATTCAAAATTATGTTTAGGTTGTTTGTTATTTTTGTTACACGAAAAAATGGAATTATGATTATCTAGGTTTTAACTAATGATCTGATCATGTGTGAGAGAAGCTTGTCTGAGGCCGAGTGTTGCCTATCATCAACTTTACTTCCACAATACGTCAAGTAAAGAGAGGCGCAACTGACCTTGTTTTGATGTTGGACGAGTCTCACAAAAGCGAGGTTTTGTTAAGTATTATGTTCGTGTTGTGTGTTTATTTGTATTATGTACACTTAATAAAGTAATAAAACGAATACTCCCCCGGTTTATGTGTGTAGATTCCGCAGATGAAAATGCCGGTTAGTCGTTGAAGATTTAAACTTAAACGTAGACGTCGAAATCCAAGTGACAAATTGTTGCAAACACTTTCACTTATTTATCAACATAAGATGAAACAATTTAACTGATTATTACCACTAAATACTATGATTAAACAATTAATATTAAATAATTTAAATCAGCTGTGTCATTTGACAGCTAACTCGGGCGCGTTCCGTTCCACGTTAGTATCGCAGGTTCTATTTCCTGTAGTCAACTTTTTCGTTGCTTGATTTGATCCGAAGCTGGATGTTCTGTGAACCGCGGCTGATTTGTTAGTAGGTATACCTAGATTTGTAAAAACGTTTGGATACATTATTTCTTTCACCTGGGATAGGTACCGATTGTGTAAATATGATATTCGTAAAAAGGTACTATAGGTATAGGTTCCTGCTAAAAATTCGCTCGTAATTTAATTAAAATTAGGTCATCGTCATATCTAACTTTGATTATGTTATGATGTTAATTTTGGTGTAATTAATTTACATTAGTCATATTCAGGCAAATTAAGTTATTATGGTGTTTGTGTTATTCGTGTTACACTTACTCATATTTAAGTAGGTACTTCTGATAGCCGAAACAATCATGGTTGGACAATAAAATTTAATGAATTTAGTAATGTATTGAGAGATCGAGGTAGGTATATAAAAGTCCCGGGTACGTTCGGTTCGGTTAAACTTTCCTATATTAGCTCATGTCTGTGTCTTCTTATACAGATCCCATTATACGTATGTATTACTTTGGTAGTGATAGTAGATTTAAATCCATCTATTTAAATGAGCTAACTATGTCTCGTGGACGGTCGTCTGAAACCTCCAACTCTGCATATTATACTTTTACCGCATTCCGACGCTTTACTAGCCATATGAAGATAATAAACAATTGATCTTTCAAGAGTATATAAATCCACCGGGCTCCGTCGTTGCGGCGCAGGCGCAGGAGCAGGAAACAGCCAATCAGCGCACCGGACTCGCCACTGATTGAGACTCGCCGAATATGCGAACGTCGCTTAGGACGCGCAGAGCCGGCCAGGTCCGGCTTATTAGCTGGGAACAACTCACTACACACCTTCCGGGTCATCATCACTTCAGGCCCATTATAATAATAGCCATTGGTTTCCTGACAGGACGGTAATGTATGAGATGAATGACTGGAAGGGACAAGAGCGTTCAAAGAAAAAATTTGGTTTAAGGCAGATAGCCGATGATATAGTACAGGATGTGAGAAGCCCAGGATTGAGCAAAGTGGTGAACGATTTGACACGCTTATGTCCAGCAGTGGACTGCGACCATTATTGGGGATGACATAGCGTTAACCCGAAATGATCTGGTAATCATCATCATTGGCCTCTCCAGTTGTTCGCCACTTAGGGCAAACTTCTGGAGGATATACCCATAATCGCCACGCTGGGCAGGCGGGTTGGCGATCGGATCTGGTAAGAGGCTCAGACAAAAGACGATGCGTTTTCAAAAGTTGCCACCTCCGTTTCAATTTCCAAAGAAATGGCACTGACAATAATAAGGGGATTTGAAACCTGATTTATGTGGGTCATTTCATGTAATAGGCTTATTATTTGACCCTACAGGTGTCGTGCTCTTAAGTGACGCTTACTATAGGGTGAACAATCTCACCCGTCATATAACGACAAAAACCTGTGAGCTTTGTTTACAAAAAGATAGAGGTAAAAAATTATAACGCTAGAAAACCATTGTCCATCTCAATAATACATTAGCCGGCGACAATGACTGATCATTGATCAGTGATGAGCCATTGCGTACTTCAGACAATGCGATGCGTACGTACCGAATGCGTGTGTCAATGAACCAGACGGAGCGGCTTCCGAGCTTACGCGATTAATCCGATATCGATACTGACGCTGCGCTCGAGTGCGAATCCGGGCACAGCTACAGACAATGTACTGAAGGAATAGGTTGCAGCCATTTTACCGTATGGTTACCGTCCCGTATAGTGAGTAGGGACCTTGATATCTCTATGATGGAATTATACTTATCACCATCAGCCTCTTGGAGTCCACTGCTCACACTTTGGTCGATCCTGGGCTTTTCGCATCTGGCCATAGTCGAAATAAGTTTATTTAAACACGTCTAATGTGCCTAATTGTTATAATGAACTTCTTGTCTTTTCAAGTGAGCTTTCAGTCTTAGTTATTAATTTCCGCAATAAAAATACATAAGTATCAGTAAAATTTTGCGCAAATTATTAAACCAATTACCTACTTTGTGGCTAAAGTCTTCCGCCGAAGCTTTCTTCCTTCCAAGTTTCACATAACCTGAAGCTGTATAAAGGACTTCACTCTTCAGAGTTTTCATCCAATTATCAACTCGCCAACATAAACGAGTTCTTTTGTAACGTTAGCTACTGGTATGAGCGGGCATTGTTTTGATAGTTTCGCTATGCGCGTGTGTGGCGGCGTGTGGCGCGCTGTGGCGGTCTGTGCGCGCCGCAGTGTCCGCCGGCCGCCGCGCGGGCCGCACGCGATCGCAGTTAGAGCCTCCCCGAGGCTGAGCTGTGCCGAACGCTCGCCAGCGCCCAGCGCCCGTCCCCGGCGCCCCACGCCCACGCCCACGACCCCGGCGCCCGCGCCGACAGCCGCGCCATAGCCCCGCTGGGGCCGCACGCGGACGTCCGGACGCAGGAGACCACCCTCGCCGGCCGCCACCACCACCGCACCACTATCGATCCACCTGCTCCAGTAACACCATCGCGAACCCGCCCCACGTGTGACCCTTTAGCCTCTTCTTCTGGCCCATTTTCAAGGTACGAAACTTTTGAATCGCTTACACAAGCTTTTATGACGACAGAAAAGTTTCTTAAGTACCCGTTTCGCCACAAATGAGTCATTTCAAACTAACATTTGCGTGTGTTTTCCCTTTTCACCCTCTGTAATCCTTTTTGGCTCTACCGAGTTAAGGAACCTGAACAGGCCGCAAAACAACTAAATACATAAGTCGATACCAATGCGTACGTGTTTTAAAAGTTACTGAACTGATTTTAATAAACTCAAATCGTTTTCACAATCGAAATCAAATTAGATAAAACCATTATCCAGCAACTAATTATAATGAGGTGTGTTACACGAGCGAGAGTTACAACATTGACTTGTTCACCTTCCCATATTGGCCACAACATTGTTTCCGCAACCATTTACGCAAACGCATAATTTCCCCAATTTTACAAGCATTATCTGTTTCCCGTATGACTTGATGTCGTGTTGTTTCGAAGGTGGAAACCTTACGCGGTAACGTTTCCTTGTCACCGCGAATTCGCGTCAAACTACCGACGCGTCATCGTCTGAACTTTGTTGTATTCGTACGGTAAAGTTTACCTCGAGCTCACCGCTGCGGACGGCGTCTGGACGGGACGCTATAAATTATTCACACGAACCGATTCGCTTTTTACTCACTAATGTAAAAGGTAGATTACATTGTCCTAGAAACGAGATTACCGCCAATCCAATTCAGTGTAATGGCAATTACATGCTCCCGTGGAAGTATACAGTTGACTCTAATTAGGATCCTGATTGAGTCAGTGGTGTGGGTAATCTTAATACGATGCTCTATTTGGCGCTACAAGAACAATAGAGCACATAGGTTCCAGTTACGTGATAAACGTAATTCAAAGGCTAAAGCCGCAAAAGTTGTGTATTTGTAGTTGTAGTAAATGATAGATAGTGATAGTATATATGCATACTCAAATCATAGCAAGTCACTTCAGTTGCAACAGTTTAAACAATCACGTGATGATCAAAATATTATCATCATTTGTGTTTGATCTGTGATGTGGTAATCTGCATTTAAGTAGTATTTACGTCCATACTTACGTTTATGACCGTTTTCCATAATAGTAGTGCTTAATTTGGGATAATAAAGTACTACTTACTTCTCTCGCATTCGATGTTCAAAATACCTGCAGCCCATTCTGCTAAGTTGAATGCAATTCACTCCGCCGATAAAGCGAATGCGCGCGAGATAATGCACAGGTTCTAAATCGGAACTGAATGTAGGCACTCTCGCTGTGCCTTCGCGCCGTCTGTGCCGCACTTTGCTTTGTTTCCGAATCGATTTGTCGGCTATTTTTACATTTTAGTGTAAGTTCATTAACCAGCCATGCTGACCTACCGAGCCACCAAGGGCACAGTTAATGCCTTTTAAAATCTAATCGTTATAATGTTATGTAGTTAACTTAAATGTTCCGGTAATTTGGTCTTGAACGTTGGAATGCTTATCGATACGAGTGTTGCTTGGCCCCTGACTTGTTATGACTTTGTATGTGTGTAGTGCTAACTCCTCTGAGCTAAGTGATTTTTTCTTGGAGGCCCAATGTTCGTTATCTTACATGATATAAAATTGTGAATTTATAGCGTATTGTGACATATGAACATTTATTGTATTCTGCTGGTTCCAAAGGAGCTCATATAGAGCTTTCCCAAAAATAAACTTTCAATGTCAAACTGGTTGGTCATGTTACGTGGCATTAAATCACGCATATCTGTGAGGTCGCTTATTTTATACGAGAAAGGCGATGACTTTCCTAATTGAATTTTCAAATGACTTAGTTGTTGTATAAGTATGTAAAACAATCTATTAGATACTATGACGAGACTTGCATTTCACTAAACTGCAAATTTCCGTAATGGAATACATAAATTAACTTTGAAACTGATGATATACAACTAATTTTGGACGAAGAGTTGAAAGTTAATCGCTGGGACTGTCTCTCGAGATATCCAAAGCAAATGTAAAAATAAACTACGAGTAGGTAGGTATATAGCCGAGAATCAAAGCTGTACAGTTTTGCGTTCAATGAAATCGCTTTTACCTTGGCCGTCAATAGGAATAAGACGAATTCACAAACAAACAACGTAGGTACAGGAAATATGTTATTTAAATTAAATGGCATTTGAACATTTTAATCCAAACAGCACAAATGGAAATAATAATATACCTTACATTGTGTTTGTTAGGAGACACATGACATGTTTCAGTTCAGGACATGTTTAGGTAGTATTTGTGGGTATCGCCGACCACCCCCGGAGAGGTCACAACCCAATCCGACAAAAGGCCAGTCATTCAGTACCAAGAAATGTAATTATATTCGCTAATTAGTGCGTCCCTACTCGTATAGCGTAGCTTGCGCCACATGTTGCTGTCAGTACGAAGTGCAAGCTACTTGCCGAGATAAATATAGCGCAAAGTAATCCCTTAAATATTATCCGCATGTGCTTGTGAATAGCGAGATTGTTGATGTCTGGGAGAAGTTGAGCGATGAATAGATGAGGTATTTTTAGATGTAAATGTTTAACTCAAGGACATATTTGGGAACATTATAATATTCAGTTATTTCTATTTTATGGGTGGGTAAGCAGTTAGGTCTAAATGTAATGCGTAACTCTTCTATGAATAAAAAGTGCTAAACCAAAATGATTAATTGGGAACTATCGCTTACATCGCATTAAAAGCTCAAGTTTAAAAAAAAACCACGCGCACGTAGGGTTCCGTACCCCTGATTAAATGAAAAAAATTAGGTAATTTGATTTATGATTAAAAAAAAACTACTGTCTAGATTTCATTAAAACTAATTTCGTTAGTAGTTTACATAGTAATACACATCATATATTTTTTTCAGTTTTATAGTGCCCATATTTTAGAAGTTACGGGGGGGGGGGGGGGGGGGGGACACACACATTTTACCACTTTGGAAGAGTCTCTCGCGCAAACTATTCATTTGAGAAAAAAATGATGTTAGAAACCTCAATATCATTTTCAAATACCTAGACTATACTTACAGAATACATCTACGTACCAAATTTTAATAATGTAGCTTTTATAGTTTCGGAATAAACTGGCTGTGCCATACGGACGGACAGACAGACAGACATGACGAATCTATAAGGGTCCCGTTTTTGCCATTTTGGCTACGGAACCCTAAAAAGGTTCGGTGTGCAGATAGCAATATCCAATTATATCTATTTATTATTATATCTCAGTTACAGTTAAGTCAGCTGCATTGAAGTAAATACATAAATAAATAGGGATAATATATAACAACAATATATTATAATGTTTGTATAATACAATAATATAAAATTGTAAGTTCACCATTAGTTACAAATTGGTTCTTAAATTTTTAAATAGATGGCGGTGTACGCCTTTACATCGCGCAAACGTTGTGTTTTACAAATACTACTAGTACTTTACTTAACAATCGGCACTTTTCCCAGTTTTTTTTGAGAAATTTGATTCCAAGTTATCTACTTAGTGATTCAATTAAATTCTATGCTTTTGAGATTTATACCAATTTCATAAAGTCAGTCAGTAATCAAAAGCATCACCTGTTATTACAGTTTTACTGACAATGAACTGAGTATGGCAGATGATATAATGATAGGGATGATAGAGATCTTTATTTATACAATTCACTTGTAACTAGTGTAGTACATATTTTTTTTTATAATACAGGCCGTTTTATCGCTAAAAGCTCTTCCAGAAAAAGCTAATAGAAGGCGTCAGATGGTAATAAATGAGATTTTTATCAAAGAATTGTTACACATACAATTGGTTGTAACACATATTGGTGTAACCGTGCGTTTCAGACGCAGGACTGCGAGAAGTTCCGAATGAAGGCGATATGATACACATACCTATCGTATGTGATTAAGCAAAATTTTTAAAAATTGTCACCCTCCCGGGACCCCGCGTCTGTAGAGACGCGACCGTTTATACTTTTGTGTGTAAACGAACGATTAAGTGAAGTATAAATATTG
This sequence comes from Conogethes punctiferalis, assembly GCA_031163375.1. Lineage (NCBI taxonomy): Eukaryota > Metazoa > Arthropoda > Insecta > Lepidoptera > Crambidae > Conogethes > Conogethes punctiferalis. The sequence goes on from CM062095.1 coordinate 926,377, forward strand.
CCGATAATTAAGTACAGTAGTCATGTCATTGTGCGAAAACTTATTCAAGTTCATAAATAGTCGCGCGAGAGCTGTGAGTGCGGAGTGACGGAGGGTCTGAGCCGAGATGCCGCGCGGGGCCAAGGTCAGGCGTCGCCCGCCGAACTTGACACCCGATGCATACCGCGAGGCTGGCGGTATTGCGCGCCACTTCCGGATCCGATAGCCGACGTCACTTTGCGAACTCAAGCGCAAACTATTTTAATCAACTAACTTGTGTATAGTGGAGAACACGGAATGCATAACACGAATGTATTAAGGTTGATTTATAGCTACTAATTATGAATAGTAAAACAAATGGGTAGATAGGTAGATATCTCTTATTACATCCTGTTATGAAGAAAAGTAATGTTTGACATAATTGCTTTATTACCTCTGTGGTGCACTTACGAGTATGTACGGCTTATGCAGGAGGTCCTAGTTTTTTATAACAAAATTTCAATATTAATATGAGAACTGTAGAACGGTGTAATAAAGTTTTATTTATATATTAAAAGTTCGCACAATGAATTCATAACTTATTCATTTGGATAAACAAAATAGGTCTTAACATATTTGCATTTTATTCAATGATCCCTAGTTTTATCTCTTTACTGCGCAACAAACATTCTTAGGGAGAGTACATTCGGCGTCGTGACGTGACCAGCTATGCGATTAACTGGTGTCCTGATCAGAAAACAGATCAAACAATTGTCATTTTATAAGTAAGCACAATAAGCGTGTGATATACTTCTTGCTCCCGACCTTGCTTCACATCAAAAATAAACCTCTAATTGGCTGTAGGTTCGCGTGAAAGGCGCTTGTTGGGTCCGCACTCCGCACGCCCTCGGGCGCCCTCGCGAGTGCTCTAGGGGCCCTAGAGCAGGCGTCTATACTACTGTGTATTATTAATATGAGCCTAGAGGCCGCGCTGACACGGTGACCGAGTTGGCGCTTCGCGGAACGGCAGCCGCGCCGCCTCGCTACGGCGCGGAGCAAGCCGCGGGCTGTTCCTGGAAATGCTTTCATTGTACAGCTGTGCTCTCGCATTGTTTTTGATTTGCACTGAATTAAAAAACAGTATCAAAGCCCCACCGGGCTCCTAGTAACACGTTGAAAGTATTACTGACGTTGGTTGGTTCATTGTTTTGAATCCCATCTTACACGTTCTTCTTCTCAGCATTTATGTCTCATTTCTGGAATTTCAGAGCGTTCTAGATGCGTGCATACGGTTACGTTACGCATACTTTTTCGAAAGTGTTCGTGCTAGGCACACTGGTCTGCCTACGCTTTGACGTCTTTTTCGGGGTAGCCAGTACAGATCCCGGCGGCATACATACATACATACATAACGTCACGCCTTCCTCCCAGAGTGGTAGGCAAAGACCACGTCCTTCCATCTGCTACGATCCTGGCTCACAACCCTTGCTTCGTCCATATTTATCAATCTCTTCATACATGCTCGTCGGTTGCAACCCGGTGGCTCTACTTTGCGGCAAATATGTCCAGTCTATATAAAGTTTATTTACTTAAAGTTGCGCAAAGGGAAAATAGGCGAACCTAACCATGTATGTGGTCGACTATACCCTCTAACAGCATGTAAGGCGGTGACTGCGTTGTTCTGAAACAAGCGTTTTATATTGGGATCGGATCGATAACAAAAATGGCAATGCACTGCAACCGCCTACACTAAGAGCTAAGGTTTTTCCTACGGTACTATAAATACGTGACTTAATTGGGGCTTTTACAGGAATACCTAAACCGACGCCCATTTATGTAGGTTGTCTGATATTTCTATAATGGGATAACCTTTATCAAAATACTAATATTGTTTGCATTTGTTTCCTTTTAGTCCAATAATACCTACAAGTCAAATTACTTATTTCTGTTAAGGATAAAGGTTCGCTAACAACTCGTTACGGCGTCTACGTAACGACCCGCTCGGTGTCCTCCGCTGAAGGTGGACCGCTTAAATGGCGCGCTGCGTGTTTGTACAACACCTAGGCTAATTCAGTCAGTACATGAAGTGAAGACGTCTCGACTCATGTATAAACTTAAATTATGCTATTAAGGACCACCTGTGCTGACGGATCGTGTGACTTATAAGCAGATGAGAACATTTGTACAAGATATTCGGTCAGTTAACTTTTGAAATACCTATGACTTTTGTAAAAATTGCTTTTATTTTTGGAAGAATGTTCTGAAAAACAGAATCATTTCAATGTCTGTCTGATCCGGTCTGTGGCCGTGAAACGGAAGCAACAGAGCACCTGTGTTTCTACACCTCTGCACCGAAGTCTAGCGTTTTATATTCATGAAATCTTGTTGCCTTTTTCCGAAATTTTGTGAGGAATATTCCTGATTAGACCAAATCGCTCATCATATCCTGAAAGAGCCTTGACTTACAGACAACTGATGATCTCTAGAAATATGACACGATATGCAGTCCCATTGCTGCGTTCACCTCAGGCAGCACATTAGAATGGAAAAATCCATGGAACGCAAATAAATGATAATAAAGGGAAAATATCGCAGATGCAGTTGTTTAACTGGTTTTGCTGTAATTGATTATTATTTGCAATTCGCTGCACATTTGTGTTGCGCCGTTGTGTTATCGCGGCGCGAGAGTCGTCGGGAGGTCGCTTATTGATTCTACAGGTTAGGGAAATAAGCTAAAATATTAAATCAATGCGTATTTTGCACATTACTCATTTTTGGATATGTACTTACTTACATGTGTAGTTACGTAGGTTCTGTGATCGCGAACCCGCTTGCCCAGTGGAGCGATTGGGCAAAGAATCCAGATGTTTGACCAAAGTGACGAACAACTGGTGAGGCCTGTGTCCAGCTGTGAACTGCGATAGACTTATGACGTAGATTTTATCATTTCATGATACATACTCGTATTTATTTAAGCAATATTTGATTATTACACAATACACACCATTGTAGATTATATTGCCGTAACCGATACTTAGTTGGAACATGTAGGTAAAGGCATGCAAATGACCTACCATTACAACTTTGTTCTAGAAAAACGGTCTAATATGTTTGACTTTTACTGCTAATACTTTGCAATTTTGCCGCTCTTAAGTCATTCGGCATAGAGCTTGTTGTTGCACTTGACATGTGGCTTTATACTGCGTTCGTCCACTGTTCTTGTGTAGAGCAAAGTAGGGAGGGGGCGGCGCGCTCTATGGGATTCAAGATAAGCTGCTAATGATGATGATGTCACGCTCGTCGCGTTGAGTGGTCTCATCGCGGACTTGCCTCCACACACACAGGCGTAAAATACTTAAAGAAATCAAATTAAACTGGATGAAACAAAACGTTGAAATTGAAAAGAAAATTTCCCGCAAGTTGAATAAACAAGAATTCCAGTGACATATTCACTCAAATATTCAACAAGATTTGAAACAGAAAAGTGTATTTAGAATATTAAAATATTCAATTTCCGCCGAGAGCGCTGAGCGGGGAGCTGCCCCGGAGCGATATCCAACAGATAGAATTTCCCAATCGGAGTCCATTTCGCGGCAAAAATCTCGTATTTCGAGGAGATGTGGACATAATCTAGATCGGTTGCCGGCTCCGCGTTATCAAATAATGGATAATGGCTGTGTATAAGTATTCTATAAGTAACTAGACGTTTTTCGTTGATTTTTGGTTTATTTAGTTTTTCTTTGAATATTTTGGGTACCTATTACCACTATTGACGTCTGATATTTCTCATCAGCCTCTCCAGTTGTCTTGTCCGTTACTTTGAGCAAACACCTTTAGGCTATAATTGCCGCGCTGGGCAGGTGGGTTGGCGATCGCAAGGCGTAGTTCCTCGCCCCGGTGACGCTGCTGCCCGTAATCGGTCTGTTTTAGCTACGCCTTTAAACGTGATGGTTATACCGCCACAAGTGGGTTGGCAGAGTCTCGTTTGTTAATGAGCAGGATGGACCACGGGCAGGTGACGCTGTAGCTTGGAGCGAAAAGATGATAGACCACTCTCTTACATCCACTTATATTTTTAGGTGATAGTAATTAAATTATATATGTAGCACATTTTCTTTTATTATAAAGACAAGGTTTTTCATTAAATTAGACATACATAATGCGGGCAACACTTTCAGAATGACTGTCAATAACAATTAGAAAGCAGACACCTCCTAATTGGCGGCTCTCACGACACGGCATCTATCATAATTACCTATATCGCACTACTTTATAAAATTATGATTATCAAATTTAGTATCGAGGAAAATGCGGTGGTGTGACCCATCCATCACGGCGCGGTGGGGAGGCGTGGTGGTGTCCCCCCCCCCCCCACCAGCTAACTGCGCCAGCTGTACTTAGGAAGTGTTTGCCTGTCAATCAATTAAAAAAGATAACTGGTTGCAATCCCACTTTAGCACTGTTTTGCTGAAAAAATATTTACATTTTTAAATAGGGGCAAAACATTCTATACAGAATGATAGGTACCTAACACTCGTAATTTTTAAACTTTCGCGTTGCATCATATCATAAGACATGAAATGATAAAATAGTATGTGGAATAATGTGTCCGTTTTGTGATATAAATCCATGAAAGCGGAAATCGATTTATTCAATAATTTGAGAGGGAAATTGTGATGTGACAATGGGTTCCGTTGCTGGCAATAAGCAACTTGAAGGTTAATTTAGCTCACTTTTAGAATAGATACAATTGTTAACTTGTACAGGAATTCTTCCAAAATATGTCTAAAGAGCGTTCAATTAACTAATACTGAGAATTACAACGATAAACCGGCAAATGGAACGGTAGTCATTCATTATTCATGGTGCTCCCCTGTAATTGCTCGCGAACTCCAAGTAATCTGAGTCACTCAGTGCCTTCAGGCGTAAGGGTCAAGAACCCTTCCGTTTCAGGAGTTGAACAACCCGTTGTGTTAAGTGGAGCGCCTCGGGTCCGACCCAGAGCTGGTGGGGCGGAGGTGGCAGGGTCGTCGGCAGAGTGATTAACAACAGCGGCCGCAAACTTTCCGATACCATCTACCCATAAAGTACCTCTACTTTGCGGATAGATTTGGACTTCGCCCAATAAATCTGTTTAAGGTGTTTGGTAAATGGTATCCCACGAAAATGAAAATGTCTGCAGATAACGACGTTTGTATTTAGTTTTACAAGCGGAGCGACGCGGGCTCATCTGATTTGGTATAAATATGTCCCTATATTCTGAGCTTTGATTAACTTTCGTATCTTTTCGTTCTAGTAAATTTGTATAAACGAACGTAGCACGTAACATTTATGCAACTCCTAAAAGCAATGCTTTTAAAGCTTTATTTTTAAACGTTATGGAAAATTTTCTTGCGATAACAGTTTATTTATTTAGTTTTATATCAAGCCACGCCGCGGCAGAGAGGTAGTACATATGTTTGTCGTGTTTGGAATACATCCAAATACTGTGTTGTGGAATAAAGTTCGTGATTTGTTATAGATATGCACAGAATGCACATGTTGAGCTCGGGGCCAAATTTCTTTTGTGTAGTTCTTATTTCATAACCCTGACATTTTATGGGCAACATGACATTTACATAGTGGAGTGCCAATAACCAATCCCATGGTTTACAATATTATATAGATTTTTTGGCATCTTCATATTAGTTAATATATCTTTATTAGTATTTTTTTAAATCGCCTTGTTATTTTATGACCCCGTCTCCCATCATAGGTACGACATCTTTTATTATGAGTATCATCCATAATCATTCCGTCGCATACGACTGTACGTTTCTTACTTCTCAAAAACATCTCGGACCTATACTTCATCATCATCATCAGCCCACATCAGTCCACTGCTGGACATAGTACCTATACTTACTTACTTTTTAAAAAATAGTTTGTTTTTTAGCGGTTGGCTATAGAGCGTGTGAATTAAAAGTACGTCACGGCCGCAGTTGAAGGGTTAAGCACGTCGCGTGCGGTGTCAGCGTCCGCTGGCAGCAGTCGGCAGGTACGTAGGGTCAACACGACGACCAACTGTACACCGGCGACATTTGTTTAAGCTTAGGACACTTTACGAAATATATTATAGTTTATTTTGTAATTTTACTTTGCATGAAAACCGTACACCTACTATCAAATTAATGATTGCACATGGGGGACATTTCTTTCCATTGCCAAAGCATTTACTCCGTTATAATGACCAAGTCTTGGAAGATGCCCAAAAATATTGCGTGTAGCCACTCTGCACTCTATTGCTGTTTACTGTAACAGTGTTAACGTTTTTGAGTATCATAGTACGGGCATCAGTTTGCACGACGTTAATCCTTTCTTTAGATTTATAAGTACATTTTCTCTACCTGAAGGCTGTCTGGAAGAGATTGCGTACTAGCGATGAAACGGCCTAAATAATACCACAAAATGTCAATGCTATTTGCTGTAAATCGATGTATTTTGTGCAATAAAGAGTACCTATCTATCTATACATAAACAAAGTATAGTACCCACGATTTTAAAATGAGTAGGATAAACTAGTCATGTAGGTACTTAAGTTATTATATTGCTAAGTACATAAAGTAACCGGTGACCGAATTCATAAAATGAAAAAAAATATTGAAAGGAGATTAAACAGGATATCTGCGAGAGGCGGGCGTTTATCTGACGGATAGCGGCCGAATACTTAACGACTTAACCTGACAGGTGGGGTCGCTATATTTTATATAATTTTTATTTAAATATCCGACTTAGTGTAACTTCGGCATACCTACAAAGATTTACAAAAGTAATTTGTAAATGTTTTGTTGTAGATGTCCTTTTAAAAGTCTTTTTTATACTGGAGAATCTTAATGAATCTATCTTATTAATTTTATACTTATTACAAGCTTCTTATACATTTTTTAGACTTCATCGTCCGCTTTAGACCAGACAGCACAGTAATTTTGATCATGTTACTATAAAAAAAATCACCCAGATATTTATCTTCATTGTTCTAGCCGTCAGTATAAATGAATCTTCACATCGCTAGGTAATTAACCGCTAAATTATGTAAGGTCACGAAAGGTCAAGTTGGTTGCTTAACCAAGCTTTAAAATGTATACTGAAACTGTTTACTCTGCTTAACTAAGTAGCTACAGAAAGCAAAACAAGTAACAAACAATGGAGTAGATATACTTTGTTTATCAATCAACATCATATTTACATTTACTCAAGTGTAAAGTAACTTTGAGTTCCAGTCGACAAACAAACGTTCATCACATTATCGTTTGTCATGGATGACGGCTCAACGCTACCAATTCAGTTTAGAAGGCAGAATCTGCCAAATGAGCCGAAACAAAGGTTTTATACAACCAAGTAAGAGCTTTGTGTCCGAAAGCTCCGGCGCGTGAGGTCAGCGCGAGGTCTAGCGCGAGCGAGGCCACGGACCCTCCGGCCGGCAGACCCGTTGGCGCACGGCAGCTAGCGCACTCAAAGTCAAACTCAAAAATACCGTTACTCATATAGACTTGAGACATGCACTTATAAATCGTCACTGAAAGCTGTCCATGCTCCAGTCAAACACGGGGTGGCAACCTTCGTCATAAACCGTGATATCAGTAAAATGGCTTTTCCAAAATTTATAATAACAGATTTAATTAACTATATCCATTGTCTTTTGATTGAAATTTGAGTAACTACTGATTCCCCTATTCAGAACAGTATGGAAACAGTCAAAATACCTAATGTTTTTATTTATTTAATTTTTATTGCACAATAAAAAATAAAGTACAAAAGGCAAACTTAATGCCGCGTAGGCATTCTCTACCAGTCAACCTTTATGTTTTGTGTTTTTGCTTGAAAAATCTTAAATATCGAAATCGAATATCTACGTTTCCGTAGTGGTGTAAACAACTTGTCCCGTTGTCGTGTACCGCAACATTAAATAGAATTTAATTACTGTACATTATGCCAAAGAGGACTGCGGGTCTGCGGCGGAAGTTGGGAAAAAGAATATTAGAAAGAAAACATGCACAAGCAACGAGTTACACTTTCTACCGTGTATAACGTACTGCAACAAAAAGCCGATTGCAAGGTATATGGGGTCCTGTGAAGTAGTGCCTAGGAGGGCAGCCGTCGGTAGTCGCAGAGGAAGCCCGAAATAGCCCGCGAGTCACGCGGCGCCTCCGCCAGCTCGCTCTCGCGGGGAGGCGCGCCGACCTTGCGGTGGGTCACGATCACGATTTTTTCCGATTCTTTGTTACACTTCGTTTTTGTCCAAACAAACTGTCGAAGGTCATCGTTAACTCTTTGAATCCCGATAAGGTCTGATCTATAGTTCTTATAATATGGTCGTACGTCAGTCATAGAAATAATTTAGCATAAATCTTAAAGCGTAGCATCCTAGCATCACGTCACCTTCAGCCCGCTTTTTTATTAAAAAGCAACTGTTGTTAGATAAATGTGGACTTTGTAAACATCAGGCAATATTACGTACTGGTATAATCCGAACCAAATGAAGTAACTTAAACAGCGTCGTACTAAAGTACTAAATATTCGCATTTCCCTGATCGAGTTCCGAACCCACGATCTCCAGCTCACTATCAAATGAGTCGCCAGACCAGTGGATACTACGAATGACGTCATTTGAAGATTAGCGCCTTCGTTTATGCGAGCATTTATTGAGCTACTGTGTTCCTTGACATGATTCAGATCGCACATGTTTACTCGTATGTACGAGTATGTTTATTATCGGCGCCAATTGATAGCACCATTAGAGTTTAGGTACGGAACTGATTACGTCAAGTGAGACAATGAACTGGTTACACTAATTACTTGGCCCATTACAATATTTTTTGTAAACAATAACTGCGTTACAATAACATACTTACGTTAATATGACATGACACCTATGTAGTTGTGTTGGCCTGATAGTGACCGGGCTTTTTGAGTCGGCTTTTTGTGAGTTTACAACCCACACATCAGTCAAAAATCAGTCGGAACAGCATATTTTTATTGTTTTCTTATATCACACATGTTATACCTACTCGTATTAGTATTTAAACTTTGTTTTGAAAAAAAAAGAAAGAAAAGACGTTTATTCAGTGACTTACATAGAGTAACACAATTACAAACACAATAAAATGTCACGGAAAGGGACAAAATGCTCAGCACAAATGTCGCGGCGACAAAAGACATGTCTTCCGCACATGTCCCGAAGTTTCTTTGTAAACCTACGCCGTCCTACTGCTGGCCAAACGTGGAGCTTTTGTGAAGGTATAAGCAAAGGCAAAGGTAGAAGTTTTGCCAAGTTTGGGTTCAAAAGGCGAACTCAATGTTAAAAGCATTTTTCGCCAGTCAATTTATGGGTTATTCATGCAGAAATATGAATTAGGACAGATGTCCTGATGAACTTGTAATTTTGTTAAAACTAGGAGATCAAGTTTTAACAAAATTACAAGTTTACATATTTATATTTAAAGTTAAACACGTTGAATAGTTAAATTTACCTACTTGTCAGAAACTTTACGCGGTGACCTATAAAACTCGTTTGTGCTAACTGTCTGGCGCTATTATGCTGTTAATAGCGAGACACTTAAGCTATAACAACTAAGTCAATTGTAGTGGAGGTCCGCACGCGATGCGCCGTAAGTCGTGAATGTTGTGCGTGTGAGAAAGTGCGAGCGGAACAGTTACCGGGCCGGCCGGCAGGGGACGCCCTCCGCGCTGACTCACCGCGACATCGGCAGGTTACTATAACTTATAGTTGTACTTACAACTTATTGACGTCACATAAACCCTGTACCGTATATTCAGTGCGGTGATCTACGCTACGTAATACCTACTTCCGATTTGAACCCGTCAAAATGTAATCTGTATAAAAATATTAGTGAAGTGCATCTTCACATATATTTAAGAAAATAAAAACTTTAACGTCTATACTTGACTTGGTACGTGACTTTTAAAAATGTATTCGTAAAGTAAAAATATAATACATACATGTTATCATTACGGAAGTAAATTATAAGTAATTGAGTATTGCGCTGTTTGTTGGTTTGGTATCTCTTCCTGTAATTAATTAATTTAGCTAATGTAACCACTTATTCAAATGTATCAACAATCTATTTCGATGGGTTTATACAAGCTAGTAGGCAACTATCACAATAGCTACATTACCTCGATTACATTTATGTATCATGAAAAAATGAAACCCGATGGAAAATTGTAAAATTTCATCGAATATTAATGTAAATTAGGCGTAACGTTAGTGAGAGAAAACAGCTGCGCTATTGAATATTAATTGGCGCGCAGCGAGTCAGCTGATCAGTGGCGGCCGCGACTTGTTGCGCCTCCCCCTCACCCGCCCCTCACCCTCAGGTGATCAGCTGATTGATGCTTCCTTCGATCTATTCATCATCAGCCTATTGCAGTCCACTGCTGGACATAGGCCTCTCCAGTAGTTCGCCACTTAGGGCAATCCTAGCCTTAATAAAACTTTACTAATAATTTATTCATCAACCCATGCTCCCATTAAACATTTGCGAAATGTCTTTATGCGTCACGTCACACGCATACATTTAATGTACATTTACAATGATTTACAATAACGAATAAATCTGTAGGTGTCCATTGGCACAATCTTGTTTAACTGTCATATTAGGAGCTCAAACGAACCGTTAGTCTTAAAAAGTGTGAACTACACTTTTTGCAACACTTATTGCTATACAGTGAGATACGATTTGAAGCTGGTATTCTTTATACATATAACTACCTACTCAAAAACTAAGAGATCAACTGAACCCTGTCAATTGTTTCTGGAGACAAAAAAACTATTGAAGATTATCTCTTTACACTGTGACCCCTTGAACACGCTTGTCGTCTTTCCTGTCGGATTATCCGATCTACATATCGCGAGCTTGTCTGAACGAGGCAAGCGCGACACACGATACGAGTACAGACAGCACAAGCTCGCATGTCGGCTATCGATGGCGAATCTTAAGCCGAAATGCGGCGTTCTACTTAACATGCCTATCTGTACATTTGAATATAGCTTTGCCAATACTGTCTCTATTGAAACGGAATTTTTTATTTCATAGCTAATAAAGCAGATCGTAATATGGTATGGCAATGCAATAACCAACAATGCTACTAATGTAAAATAAGTATTGAATTTAGATCATCATCTCTAAACTAGTCGTTTTCATTTGCGTTGGATGGTTCATAAATGCTTGATAAAAGTTTGTATGAATAAAGATATTTTATATTTCTTTTTCTTTGACAGACATTAATTAATTTCACCTTTAATGAAATAGCAGTTTTATGAATTAACTCGCCTTTCGCCATCACCTGGTATACAGAAGTAGAGACATCAACACTGTCATAGTCTTCTTCTCTGTCGTTTCGCTCTTGGCAGAGCGGTCGTGGTCACATCGGTGGTAGAGGCGGACACAGCTTTCCGCACGATCACTGTCATAGTAGCATTGTATAAACAGTTACGATAATGCAAGAAATAGCATATAAATAAAGGATCAGGAGCAATGCGCGCGCGCATGCGGAGCGTCGACTCGGCGCATGAATAGGCATAAGGGAAAAGGCACTCCCGACGCGCGAGCTATGTTTAGACGCTCGGAGGCGGAGACACGTGAGCATCAATATCATTTAACCATAGACTTAACTTCACTTTGTGTGTCTATACGCTCTTGTGGTGCGTAATGTAAAATTTTCTCTCCATACGTATTGTTGCTATATTAACGATAATCTTTTTAATGATTGCTAAGTTGACACAAGTGCCTTTTTGTGGGAACAAAAGCTGACCCTTTGAGTCATTGAGACATTCACGAAAAGCCTCAGTGTCCCTAGAAAGCTATGGAGCGCTACGTCAACGTACTACTATTAAACTCTACTTGTTTCGTTACAAACGGCTACCTTTCAGAATAAACTTTAGGAGTCGTCGTCACCGGATACGGCTTGGGCGATATGATGATGACGATGTACAGTGAGTTATAAAAGCTAATATAGGATATGTTAGGTAGCTAATTAGACCGGACTGTTTTCTGCAAATCGACGTCAGAACGCCTATTTTGCGTGTGTGTGATGGTTTAAAATTCCGTAGGTTACGAATAGTTATAGTAGCCAGTCTAACAACTCCAGGTAACCCAGCAGAGCTTTCAGTGGGCGCAGATCTTCGGATGATCTTCAGATGTTTTTTTTATATGAGCACGTCAAAATGACCACACGACCACATTCCACAGCCTAATGATACGAAAAAAGTCAATTTTACTGTGCTCTAAACTAGTAGCACTCGTAGTACGAGTGCTGATTGACTGCACAGTATTTTCATGGCATCTCAATCCTGCACGCGAGTTGTTCGATGTGTGATGCGTGTGGTTGTTGCAGGGCGCCAGACCGGCAGCTCGTCGTCGCCGGCGCTGCGCTCGGCGCTGGCCGTGCTGCGCGACGCGTGGCCCGAGCCGCGCTCGCTGCTCGACCGAGCGCACGCGCGCGCGCGCAGGTGAGGCGGCGCACCCACACACTACACACTACGCACTCACCTCACACCCCGAGAACATGTCGTACTTACGTCGCAATTATCATAAATACCCGAATCGAAGCGAGGGCGGGTCGCTGTGTTCATCCATTCAATTACAGGGTAATGTTCTTTGACTAGAATTGCTGTACTTATAAAGGTTTCAATAGTTTAAAGCGCATATCATAAGTACATGATAAGTAAATAAAGGTTTTAATAACTTTTGTGCTTGACCAGAACCTGAGCTCTGACCCTCAAAGCATTTAAGGGAGGCCTTAGCTACTACGATAACAATACATTGCTTACGTATAAAATTCTTTATTTGTTTCCTTTTCAAACTATATATTTTTACCACTTCAAACAACCTTTATGCATGTGATATTAAATCATGTTCTGATTTGCCTGCGACATCCATATCAGGTGATACGTGTTATATAAGATGTAGAGCGCCTCGGGATTCGTAGCACAAGCTACCGTCACATCTGGGACAACGCTATGTAGTGTAGTACTCGTAGTATAGAAGTCCTTGTATATGTAGAGATTTCACGCCATTGGGTCACAGCAAATTGGACTGACGACTCAACAACGAAAGATTGAAAGTTAGAGACGATGGTTGTTCGCAACCATTATGAAAGTTTATCACCTTTTTTACTGCAGCAATTATAAAGATATTGATAGGATTCAACACGACAAAATATTGAATCAGAAATGTACCACAATTTACGTAGCTTTTATTGTTCATAAAGAGCCATGTCCTCTACGACATGAAATTCGGCTCTCAAAGTAGTGATTTACCTTCGGTATAAATTATGGGGTCGTGCTATACAACCGCGGTGTATAGCGAAGGTGGACCTTTATCGTAACTTATACACGGCGGCGTCCCATAAACCGCAAATTGGTGGGCCAAGGGCAGGCGGGTCCCGCGGGACCGCGGCGCGTTACGAGGCCGCTAACGACGCGCGGGGACGCGTCCGCCCGTAACAACCAAATGTGGTCACCCTCGCTTATAATTACGCACTACTCTATTAAAATAACAGGGCATGTAACCGGGAAAATGGCTTGTTTGGGAACAGTTTATATACCCATGTATTTGCAAGGTCAACATATTACTTTAACGGTTACGTTTGGTAAAATAATGGACTTTGGCATTTTCTTATTTCTTGTGGAAGTAGGTGTGCTTACTTATCAATCAGCACTTAATACAGTAGCGAATGCTACTCAGCAATATTTTGCTATTCATCGATATAATTTGAGCACCAATTCTCTACATCTTTCATCGTGCGGCAAGAAAGTACGGCTCGTTCTCTTTAATAAACAATACCGATGCTCGTTAAAATGCGGCCGTAACCATCGCTGAAGTGTTGCAGATCGCATCGCATTATCGCGCCAACAGTAACAGACCAGCTCGGCTTTAGGGCGCCGTGATCGCACGTGGCCCGCAACACCACCGCCCTCGCATACGCAAAGTTTTACATCTTTTTTTATAGTATCTAGACATAAGGAGCAAGGGCTTCCCTACGCCTGATGTAAACCGAATGATAAACCCAAGTCGCTGTGACAACGGGCAAGTAACTGGTCAGTTGCCACCGCCCATGCCGGCCCAACCCTTATCCCCCACGAGCTCCGGAAACACTACTCATCGGCAGAAACACGACCCGGAGGTCATTTGGCTGCGGTATTCTATAGGGTGGAGGTCCTTCCCCGGACCGGCTCAATTCGAGCGAAGATTCCCTATGCCTCTCATCTCGATTAAGTTAACTTCGCCAGTCTTCGATAAGTAAACGTATATTAGTACCTACATTGGTACTTGTACATTTATTTTAAAGAAATGCAAATTCACTTTAAGGAAATGCAATGAGGGACGCATGCATGCATATGAAGGCATATGCATGTTTAGGTGCAAGGTGCTCTATATGAAGGCATGACGGTACCTACTTCCTTAATTGACAAATCCCCACGTCCGCCCCAAAGTAGCAAACATTGAAACTCTACACTAATTATGTAGAAGGTACCAAATGAAATGTAAATTGTGTCTAATATTATTCAATTCTAGCGAAGTAATAGCTTTTTCATGAAATGTTGCCAAGTGTCTGGCGCTCAGTGATCCCGTTTTTATCGCCGACCGCGCGTTGTTCATGTTTGGAGGGATACCGGCGAGCCCGCGCGGGTCGGGTTACGGTTCCTGGTCTGCACATGAGCCGCGGAAATAACATCAATGATCCCGGTTGTGCAAAACTAACACGTGCAGCCACCGCAACAGAGCCAACGGCAGTGAGGCGCTTCAGATCGGACGCGTATAATATTTGAAATTTCAAATCAAAATCTGCCATGTAACAACAAGAAAGCTGCTTTTAAGGGCAATACAATTTTATGTATAGATAGCATTTTTATGTTGCAGCGATGTCGATAATGACGGCTTATAACGTGTTACGTTTTTTTATTTACTTTGTATTATGGTATGATACCAATGATTGTGGCAAGGGCTGAAAAATACCTAAGATCATCCCGACCGCAAATTTCTAATTAGTATAGTTGGTTTTTAAAAATTATCCCACCTGGAATCATATAGACCCCTATAGACGTATTACTACAAGATACTCCTCCTTTTTTTGAAGTCGGTTAAAATACTTTCTTGTAAAGAAAATAATATTAAGAATAGATGTTTGATTTCATTTTGAATAATTTTAACCATCTCATGTAATATTTATACGTTACCGTATTTATTACCTTGCTACACGGCTCACGTGCCTGTACTTCACTGCCCCGTCGCTGTACTGTAACTGTCGAAGCGGACAAAGTCGGCTCAATATTTGCGCAATAATTAATGCGGTCTGGATTAATTAGGGCCGCCGCTGGAGCGCGAGCGCTGTAATCGAAAATGCATTAATGTGGCATTAATGTGGCTGTCTGTGTGATTGTAGTGTTGCTTTAATATCAAGATGCTGACCGAAAATAGTAATAATATTCTTTTATATCCATCTATTACTGATAGATATAATTTTTTACAGGATGTTTTTGGTGGGATTTGCTTTAAGAATACCTATTCGATAAATAATTTTTATAAAGCTCTCTGAAGTGAGATGCGGCTGAAGCGTCTCTCGCATTGCTGCAAATAGACGACGCGGGTGGTTAGAGACATACACAAATAAGTATGTAGATTTCTCATTGTCTGTCTACTAGTCTAATACAATATGCTTGCATTTTATCTATCTTACGTCATTTTTTTTTTGCCTAGATGATTGCAGTAGTTCGCTTTTTTTGCCACTACTTAACACAGGAAAAACTATCTACTGAGTCAGTAGATAATAAACTCTGACCCAGATTCAACTCAGTTAGCCGTTTTTGTGCGTTACTTAATAATAACAAACATCCGAACTTTCACATTAATGATATTATGCAGGCTTGACTCTTTGGTTTCGATATAATTTTTTTATGTTATTTCTCGTAAGAGTTTGAAAGTAGTTTACGCAAACGTAGTGTGGGACGCTCTCGGCGAGATGGCCCGCCGAGTTGTAGATACGAGATAGCTGATCTCGCTGGCTGGCAATAGGGATGAGGAGTTATGGAAGAGCAGACAACCCGTAATCCTAGTTCTGCTGCCCTTTAAGACGTAGATTACACATACTTTAAATAATGCTCTCCTATTCGTAATTTGTACACTCCGGCCAATCTCAAATCGCACATTCTGTTCCTTCAACTTCATAATCCAAGGGAACAATCTAACGACCGTGGACTAAGTATTAAATAAAAAGCAATAAAATATTTTATAGCAATCTATAAATTATTATATTAAAATTATTTCTGTTCAATACAGATTTTTCCTTTAGCGATTTAATCTTGTTATTATTACTGAGGATGTCTTTAATGTTACAAAACTGGGTGGGCGTGTTGTGGCAGACGGGGCCGCGCGTCGCTAACGAGCGTAACCTGGATACCGCGACCCGACACAACTCTACATTCGCTAAAATTCTTTCATCAGCCTCTCCGTTAATTTTTTTTTACCACTTGTTTGTTCACATTATTTGCAAGCGCAACGTGTTCTTCATAGTGAGGTGTGCTACATAAAATAGTTAATTCAGCGAATTCAAAACTACAACTCATAAAAACCTGACTGTACCCAATACGAGAGCAATTATATTTCCATTCATATTTCTCCGAACGCCCTTCTTTACTATCAATATTATAGGAGATCTTACGCAATCGGAAATCTCGGCTCTCGTACGTTCCGAAATAGTTCCATCACATAAGACGAGATGATGTCGTGATGTGGCCGCGCGGGTGTCTCCGCGGCCACATTATACCAACGCAGATCCCTGCCACCTGGCGAACTATCATTGATACATTTCTGTTATTGATGAGAGAATACAATAAAATAATATGCTTACTGGAAAGTAATTTAATTTTATTGGAACACTTATATGTATTATACTGCTATGTACCTACTGGACTATTTTGAAATAAATAATTAAAAGCACGGGCACTGCGAATACCTGCATGATTGACATTTAATTTTGTTTGTTTTACTTTGTATAAATGTTAATAACATACTTGCATATTTGTGTTACCCTCGTTAAGTAAGTAAATGTTTTTAGTGAGTCATATGCAATTCTTCTTCTTCTCGAGTCAATGGTACTTCACCTCAAACGGAACTAGCCCAAAACCTGGCGTATGCAATTGACATTAATATAAATTCATCCACACTTTACTGTTATTCCGATTACGGACTAAGATTACGAATCGAATTACGAACCGAAGGTTTTCTACGACTATAAAATTGTTAAGACGTACCATTCAAACATAAGAAATCGTATAAGTTTTTAATGCCGACTTTAGAGATTTAATAGACACACCTATTCTCATGTGATCATAGAGATATTTTACATTTTAAATCAATGGTAAATAAACTTATGAATATTTATGAATGTCCATTGGTGAAAACGACTCGCTCAGACAGCTCCTCGCGCCTCCGCCACTGCTCTGATCACGCCACCGCGGCTGTAGGTACGAGTATTCTGTAAATCTGCATTATTTAGCATTCAACATGGCGGCGCCTGCCGTATGCTTAATTGTTTATTCATTAATATGCCTCGATGCACGGTGACAACGCTTACCTTATTGGAATTTCTTCATAATCATAAATAGAATCTCCCTTACAGTTGTCAGTAATCTCTGGGGAAAACTGTACCTCTAAACGCCTTGTAACTAATTAGCAACAGTTCTAATGAAGTTTTCTATATTAAGATAAAATTTAAGCTTGCCTTTCCAAATTTTAGGAACACTATTAGCGGTGAGTGCGCGAAAAACACCTCCTCCCCGGGCCTATAACAAAAGTCAATAAAGTCATAATTCGTTATAGGTACTATAATATTGTAATAATATGCTAATAAATAAAACTTTTGATACAATTCTTGTTTAAGTCGTTAGACAACAAATGCTACGCCATGTCATGGTCTCTACTTTATATAATTGCTGTTGGACCGAGCGCGCTTACGTTACGTCTTACGTCGCTGCGATATTATAAGTATAGAATAGCTACTTATTTTAATAATCCACTATCTTCTAAATGATGCATCCGCATCATGTTGTGAACGGATATATTTATCTACTTAAGATTGTCTTGATGATAAACTGGCTATTTACGTGAAGAATATAATAAGTAATATTATTTTATTAATTAGGTAGGTTGTGACTTATTTTTAAAATGGTGTCACTTTGTGACATTTACAAACAACACACAAACAAAACTTTCATATAAGTATGATTAGGAAGTATACATACAAGTACTTAATATGAAACTATATACGGTGAAAAATGTGTTGGTAGATGCAGAGAATATAACTGTGCACCGCGCAATGTATCGCGGAGCAATCGTTTGTAGTCCAGTAGTTTTATGAATACTTAGCAAACACGAACACGATCGCTCTACTTATAAGCGCGAATAAAATACACGCTGCTTTTAATTTACAAGCAATTTATTCTCGATTCTGCTAATTATAATGTAAATACATAGAGAAATATTCACAATCATAACAGATTTGCTTGCGGCGAGAAGCGGGCAAAAACTACTGACAATCAGTTGGTTAATGGAGTATCGGCTTTCTCTAAAGCCACGGTGTTTTTGTTCGGACGTATTACCAGCTGGGAATTACGCTGTCGAAGTTATGATTCAGTGCTGAAATAATTACAGCGAGGAACAGGCAATAGAAACGCCGGACAGCCGCGAAGTAATTGGTATTTTTGGGGAAATTAATGCATTTTACTTCGCCACGTGTAGTTGTGGGATGTACTTTATATTATTTAATATAATAAATACTCGATATGGAACAAATATTAACCTACTTGGTAGGATTCATACCCTGATCTTTATTGTGGGGATAAAAACGTCAAACACCGTATATTATCTTGTTATCCAATTTATTCCCATATTAATTAAAGTATGTACATAAAACTAGTAAGCCCAGTGAGTCACTTTCGATATCTATCTGGTAAAGTTAAGAATGATCAAGTGAGATGGGATCATCCTACATCATCGTACAGTTTCCGTATGATAAATCCGTCCTCAACGTTCTAATGAATTTCATTAATTTCAGTTCATTTGGTTAACGTATTTTATATTATTGCTTCAAGTAATACCCTTTTTTATTTCTTCATAATTATTAGTTTCTTAGATGCTCCTTAATTCCTCGGCCTTGTCAATAGATCAATACTCCAACACTAATGGGGCGATTCACATAATTTTAAATCTAATAAACATTTGTTGTTTTCCCAATGTGTTTTTGTTGAGTTCAGGGCAGTCAATTAAGTGTTATGTGAAGAAAATTAACCTCGTTAGGTAATATTAAGACGTTGTCATACTAATAATGGCTTAGTGCGGCAAATCCTAATGATTCACCCGCGGCGCCGGCGCAGTCGACGCGCGACGGTGGTGCGCTGCGCACGCGACGCTACGACGACGCGAACGATACACGCGCGATACAACACGGGAATTCAATAGTTTGTTACCTAATTTACGAATAAAGTATTATAAGTACGAAGAAAATAATGTTGACAGTGTAGTGGCCACAGCCGGGTGCCTGCCTGTCTTTCTGCTACTGAAAGGTGAGATTTTGCTGGTATTATCT
Source organism: Conogethes punctiferalis (assembly GCA_031163375.1). NCBI lineage: Eukaryota > Metazoa > Arthropoda > Insecta > Lepidoptera > Crambidae > Conogethes > Conogethes punctiferalis. Next base: position 945,982 of record CM062095.1, read on the forward strand.
ATATTTCGCAGGGTTAGTCAATGACATTTTTAATTTGCCTCTATTACTACTTCTTGAGTTAAGAGATAAAAATATTAATTAATTCACTGTAATATTAATACCTAGTAGTTCTAATGGTTCATCCCTTAAAAAGGTTCTTTAAATTTTTTCAAAATGTAGAGTCTTGAGTTCTAAGAAATGCTCAATTATTCATAAATTCATTTGCGTTAGTTACCTACGTCAGGTATGTCTTCTAAGAGTATATATTCAAAATGAATATCATTTTTTTACTTTTGTTTCCCCGATTTCACTAGACGACACCAGATCAGCGAGACCTGTTTGGTAACAAACCTTTTCTATCGCATGGTTTTAGATTGCGTAGAATCTATTTATTAGAAGCCTGCTCTGGGAAGTAGTTATCTAACCTGCAGACACTTTTCTTATTCCTGATAAATTATTTACTTATATAAAAATAATGAAGCCTGCACTAATATCACTTTATTACCTACCTTGTTTACGTTATCTTAATTTCTTAATTGTCTACCCATTTATGTATTTAATTAACACGAAGAGCCTTTTATAAGAACGCCTGATAATGTAAGTAGACCTAAATAAAGATTGTGCCTACTATAAATCTTCTACCTACCTACTCTTGCAGGTACTTACACATTATCTATTTCTTGAATTGCAACTTATACCTAAAATATAACATAAACTAGTGTTAGCGACGCGCTCATATATTTTAAATGTTATAAAATATGAATGTTTTTGTAGGTAACCGTTTGTGATATTTTGTGTATGTACCTTCAATATTAGTAATAAGTTCTAACGGTGCCTGCGAGCGCCGCCCGGCCCGCGCCATATTTCAGTCCGCGATTTACCTCCAGCGACGCCTCACGTCACTCTGTTGTAACTGCTATTTCCATTGCTTTCGAATAAACGGCTTTTTCGCGCATTTGAGTGTTTTCCTCATCGCCCACACGACACACCAGCCACATTTTGGTCTTCGAGCCGCATCTTATGTACTGTGCATCTCCGAAGATGGTGCCCACGAGGAGCTCAATGCGCCGCGAACGCGACGAAACGCAGGAAACGTTCCAGAACGTTCTTCCTACAACGTCGGCACAACCGGAACCGAATCGGAATACGTCGACGAAGAGGATAAAATCTCGCAAGTCATCGGCGTCATCGTCAGAGGTCAGACGAAGGAGACTCGAAATGGAGTTACAGGCCGCCGAAGAGAAAGCCAAGATAAGGATGGAACTGATCGACAAGCAGTTAGAGGTAAACATCGCGAGTCTCGACGATGGATCATACAGTTCACAAGACGAAGACGACCCTCCCGTGTACGTGAATAAGTGGTTAGAGGAGCTCAAACACGAACCGGTTCTCGTCGGAGCGCACGGCTCAGCGCCGTCGGAGCTGCCACCCGCGCCCGCACCACCGCGGCCCGCGCCGGCAGCCGACGAGCGCCCCCAGCCGCGCCCTGCACCGGAGCGCACGACGTGGTACACGCCGCTGCAGGCGCCACCAGCGTCACCCCCGCACCAGCAGGAGACGAAGCCACCGGCACTGAATGGGAGCAACCCTCACGCACCATGCACAGCACCACCTGCACCTCCGCCGAGCGCACCGGCACCGTTGGACACTTACGTAGGTGCGTCGGAGGCCACGATGCGGATGTTAGCTAGTGCACTGAACACCGTAACGGCGAGCACGGTCACCAGCAGAGAGAACGCCAACTTGCTGAGCCGCATCTGCACACCGCGAGATTTACCCGCATTCTCCGGTGAGCCCCTCGAGTGGCTTCAGTTTAAGCAGGCGTACGAAGAGTTGACGGAAGTGTGCAACTTTACTGAGAAGGAGAACCTGTGGCGGTTAAGAAAGTGTCTTCGGGGCGCAGCGCCGACGGCGCCTGCGTGCGACAGAGAAGGCTGTAATCAAGCGCATCACCGCGCATCACGTGAGCGCAGAGATGTGTTAGTCCAACGACAACACAGTGACAGTGCGAATTCGTCTAGTGAAAACGAAATCGTTACGCATATAAACGCGAGTGACAAGTGCCGGGTGCTCCTAAAAGTCGTGCCGGTTCGAATCCACGGCCCAAACGGAGTGTTTAGTGCGTGTGCGTTACTGGACGACGGGTCCACGGTGTCGCTGATCAGCGGCGAGCTGGCGGCGCGCGCGGGGCTGCGCGGCCGCCGCCAGACCATGCGCGTGAGCGGCGCGTGGACTGATAACGAACTGGTTTGCGATGCGACGGTAGTGAATGTGGACATATCAGGTATGGACAGTAAAGTACATAGTATAACAATGCGCAGTGTTAACGAATTAGATTTGCCAATTCAAAAATTATCAGCTGTAGACTGTAATGAGTATGAGCATTTAGTAAACATTAAGTCTAATTTGTGTTTATCAGATTGTAAACCCGAGCTATTGATAGGCCAAGATAACTACCATTTGTTGTTACCGCTAAGTGTTAAGTTAGGGAAACGTAATGAGCCGTCCGCTACGCTAACTCCTCTAGGCTGGTGTGTACATGGTTGTTTACCCGGGCTGCGCGGCGCGCCCGGCGCACGCGCGACCGTCTGCCTCGCATACTCTGAGCCAGACTCATCATCACCCTCGGAGGACACGCATATGCTGCAAGCTATGCACGGAGAGGTTCGCCGCTCATTCCCACCGGATTCCCTGGGCAAAACAGGTAAGCCTAGGGAAAACGCTAGTAACTTACGTTCCCCAGCTAAAATGCCGAAAACAGCTGAGCGCATCGGTGGTCGCCGTTGCGTAGGGTTGTCCAGGAAAAATAATGTATTGCCAAATAATTATTCCAATTCATTAGGAACGGGTTTGACCATTAACAAAATGTGTGTAAAGAGAAAGGTTCTGCGCAGGTATATGCAGACCGCTCATTGTCCGTGTGGGGTCCGGCTTAAGAATAGAACCACCCCATCTCATCCCATGGGTGTCGTAGGAGACGACTAAGGGAACATCAGGAAACGGGCAGCAGCGTTTACCTGGGTAGACATAAGACCTACTGCGGTCACCAACCCGCCTGCCAAGCGTTGGTGACTATGGCACTGGCACATCCCTCAAATGACAACTTTAATTATTTAGAGGACAGTTTGGTAACAGAATTTTATTTCACATTTTTTACGCCAAGGAGAAGTTGCGATTGGAACCTATTTGATGGAGCTGGTGCGGTTGAAGGATCGTGCTTAATGGATGTTTGTTTGCAGGACCTTTTATCACCCCTGTATGGTATTATGCTGCCCTTTGTGTCCATCGTGTCTCCTACACGGTGTTGCAGCATTCGGTGATATAAAGGACATGTTTCTCAGAGTGGGAATTCACGAAGAAGACCGCACGAGCACGCGCTACGTCTACTATAGAAAGACAACCCTAGCGAGCGCATCAGAACGTATGTAATGACTTATCTTTGGCGCCAATTGTTCACTGTTTGTATATTCGTAAAAAATATAAATGCAGCGCGGTATGAGTCATCGTTCCCGGCCGCTGTTGACGCGATTAGAGATCGCACTGTATGGTATATTTATATCGGCCAGGACGAGGCGACCGTGCACGATTATGGTAAATAAAATATATTTTTTATGTTAGGTACATAGTGAATCGGGTTTGGAAATAAAACTTAGCATTGCTTGAGAGTGTTCCAAAATATACTTTAGGTTCTGCAGCTATAAGGTTCAAAATAACAGGAAAGTATGAGTGTGAACGTACACTCGAACTAGGTAATTCGGTAGGTATCCTAGTACAGTTATGGGGGTTCGATGTATTTTTTAAACGCATTTTGGGAGCGTTCCTTTGGGAAACCATCGGCCTACAAAGGGAATTAAGCTTAAAATGATAATGTATAATTTTGATTTATTTGGTTTTATCATCGTTCACCATTAATGACGCATCATGGTGCAGGATGCCTGGTGAGCAAATTTAGGATGGGACGATAGTGTTCCTGGTAACATTTTATTGGAAATGTCGTTTGTGGCTTGACTTACTTACAGATAATAACAAGGTGCGAGTACCGAAGTACTACCGTAACGCAGCGGGTGCGAGCGGTAGGCAGAGCCAGGTAAGTGAACAGCGCGTGACCATATTTTATGGTGACGTCTGCCGTTTTTTTTTTTTTTTTTTTTGCCGAGCCACGTAATGTTTGGCCGTCTGATACAGCAAGTGTATCCTGGCCAAGACCAGCAAGGGAGTCTGGTCGATGATAAGTCTGAAACAGGTGTGTTGCGCCGGTCCGCGGCACGCGTCGCGCCCTTTCTACATGCGAGTTAGTGCTGTGCCAGCACTAGGGGGGGGAATGTTAGCGACGCGCTCATATATTTTAAATGTTATAAAATATGAATGTTTTTGTAGGTAACCGTTTGTGATATTTTGTGTATGTACCTTCAATATTAGTAATAAGTTCTAACGGTGCCTGCGAGCGCCGCCCGGCCCGCGCCATATTTCAGTCCGCGATTTACCTCCAGCGACGCCTCACGTCACTCTGTTGTAACTGCTATTTCCATTGCTTTCGAATAAACGGCTTTTTCGCGCATTTGAGTGTTTTCCTCATCGCCCACACGACACACCAGCCACAACTAGAATTATAATCCGGATCATGTAAATACAGTATCATGAGCTTCAAACGGAAATATAGCATACTTTAGCAGGCAGGAAATTATCATAATAAATGTCAGAAAATAACATTAAAAATTATTCTCGATTGCATTCAGTAACGCCCCCCGCAACCCCGCTTCCCAACGTCTGCGGTCTGCGGTCATCGCTAAAATTTAATTGTGCAAAAACGTGACCAATTGTCTTTTCCAAAGTTTTGCGATAAAAACGCGAGGCCATACCTAGTACCCGCGCAGATAACGCCACATCACTATCTCCCTAAGTGTGTTTAACGCTCAATTGGTTAATTCGACTAATTCTTTGGACACATCAACATAGGTACTATAAAGTTCATGTGATCAACACACGTTTGTTTTGCGTTTACTTGTCGAAAAGATAAAATGTACATGTTATGAGTAGTTTCGCCAGTTATTTTGTGATCACTTCAAAATATGTTACTTATATGGTTTAAAATTTCTTCTAAGCACAACATTCAGCCTTGCAAGTATTTTGCAAAATCACTGCCTAGGTACACATTTACATAAACGTTTTCGCACGTCAATCTCTGTCACATCATAGCTTCACCTTGAAAGAGCTACAAGGAGTCTAGAATATGTTATTAAATAATTAGTATAACACATAATAAATCTTACTTAGTTTACCCGAACCTACCTGGGCTACCAGGCCTGTAACGAAGATCCAAGAAGTGACACGTTTTGAGACCTACAGTAGGTCTGGTGAGCCATTCCCTCTTCAGCTGTTCCTGCTTAGCCCAATGGTTGACTAGTAGAGAATGAATATGCGGCATTAAGTCCGCCTTTTGTACAGTATTTCTATTGTGTAATAAAGATTAAATAAATAAGAAACCAGCTCGATTTCGACCACTGGTCGTCTAAAAACATGAACGAGCATCCGATTGGCACCAACGGTCTAACTCCTTCACTGTCGCTGCCGCTGTTATCGCGTGCACGACAAACTAATCAAATCTTTTTATTTATGTAGATACCTATACAAGATTTAAAGAAAGCATTTATAATCATCAAGTTACTAGGGTAAGAGCAGTAGGCAATAAAATAACAAATAATAAGAATGGTTACGTAATAAGTTCTGTGTATTGTACCTGTGCTTCATAAATAAATACATTTAGATTTGTATTATTGATAGATAACAAACAAAAGTAATGAGAAATCCGCTGAATACCAAATGTTTATTCGGTCTAAAATAGGAACCAGTAACTTGAGCCTCAAGTAATTGTCATTAAACGCTGAAGTATTATACTGATTGTGTTTACAATTTGAAACTTATTCAGCAGTGGTCGAACTCCTTGCTTACATAACTATCTGTTTTCCTACTACGATTACCTATTCCGCAAAACAATGTAGAAACTTTTGATAAGCATTTACCTATATATTTACAAGCAGTCCAACCAAAGTACGGGTTTACAAAGGGATAGAAGGATAACGACAACTATTCATCTTTCCCCATACATAATTTATTTTACAGTAGATATCTACCTACCATACCATTACAATAGCTACACTTATTATGTCATCCCTCAAGAAATTTCATAGCTTCGTCATCAGCAGATGATGAAGATAAGTTCAACGTAGAGTCCTTATTACGAAAGTAGCTCTTACTTCAACGCCGCCGTGTACTGCGTTGGCACGTTGTAATGGTACGTGCGGCGAATGTCGCCGAGCGATACGCAGATATTTCAGGCCGCAATGTCTCTGGAGCTCGTTGCGGCGAGTACTCGGCTCCGGCGCAAACATGTTGTTTTGGCGAAGGGCCTCTGAAGGGAACCGGCGACATATTGCCAATTTATGCGCCGAATCTCAGCCGGCGGCCACGTCGTCTGCCGCTCCAATTACTATAAGTAGACTTGCCTGATTATTTCCTGGCATTTGAATGTACGAGTACCTTTTAAGTAAATAAATATCTACAGTAGAGAAGCTTAATACTCGTAGCATAGGTATAACAGACAGAATATCTGTGAACCAAACTCTGTGAAAAAATATTTGCAGTGTATGGTTTGTGTGTTCCTATTGTCATGATACAACAAGGAACCACCCTTGCGAATAAACTAGGACTTCCAAGTCGTTCTTGCAAGGACAACTTGTACAGTACAGTACTTAGAAAACCAGTGCAGATCGAGTGTCGCGCGCCAGACCGTGGCGCGACTCCACGGGAGCTCGCACTATTTCTCGTCATGGGATCTTCTGTTTGAGAGACGACCCAGGCGGGATCACGTCTATTGGCTCATAAAATGTTTCTTTGTGCTATCATGAGTGGTTTATTTGGCACCAAGTAGATGTTACGCAGCCGCGCCGACGCCGCGCCGTCTAGCGAGAGGCTAGAGGTCAAACCAATAGACGCACATTCATAAATAAACATGTAGGTAGGTACCTAATCTCAACGCATGGCGAGCAAAAGTAATGGGACATGGGAAAATGACTGAAAATGAACCCTAACTTTCTTACGTATTCTAAAACTCTATGCTCATCGTAGGCTTTAATTAACATCGATACACGACGGGCGAAAAGGAGCCCCTTACCGTTCATTAAAAAAATTGCCCAAATTCTAGCTATTTAAGTAATTAGTATGTAACTTAAATAATGTTCACTTTATTCGGTCCCTTTTGGCAATCCACATTACCTCATCGTTCTGATTAAATGACATTTATTTGTAAAACATAGGTAAACTACCTAACAGTAGCTCTTAAATAAGACATTTTCTTTTACATGGTTCTTTCTTTTGGCTTACTCGAGCTCACACGCTTCAGAGCACGTTGGTGCTTCAAATTGTCTTGATAAACATTTCCAATGTCTCTCTTTACATAATAAATCTTAAACTGCAATGGTGTGCCTGTACCCGCTGGCTGGGATTGCGCCTCCGGCTGTGAGACGTGTGATTGCGGGTCAGGTTGAGCGGAACAAACTGGAGATGAGTGCCCAGCATCCTATGTATGCCTACTCGACTGTACCACAGAGGCTTAATAATAGAGCAGGAATAGTTTCCTGAAGTGTGTCCAGCCTCTCGTGGACGAGCCGCCATCCGCTCGATGTAAGATGTGGGAGGAAAAATTTACACCTCCGGTTCCTTTTGTGCCTTGCCTGGAGAAACTTCCGCCTGGACATGGGTTGCCATGGCTGACCTGGAAGTCTTTAAACAGACTCCGTACCCAGGTTGGTCGTAGCAAGGAAAATTATGTTCAGGTGGGGGTACTCTGATGGGTCGGACCTTGCCTGCGAGTGTGGTGCCTCTCTCCAGAGTATGTCTCACCTGGTCTGCTGTCCCACGAGTGGAGAGACCTGCTCGCTCACCGAGCTAATGTCCGTGACTGGGTGCGGTCGGGGTGGCGGAGCACTGGGCACAGCGTGTTTCATTTCGATTTGCCATCGAAACGCAAAGAAGAATGATAGGTCTTTATATTCTATAATAACTCAATAAGTACTAGTTACTTAATGGATGACTACCATGTTTTCTTACAAGATTCTTAAACAATGCGTTTGTGTCATGCCGGTTATCTTTTAAAACAGTTTTGCTTCCTCAAAGTAGAACCTAGCTGTAGGTCTATTGATTGTAGGATAATCAAAACAGTAGTCCATACAATCGAATAATGGTTGCTTTGTTTAATTCCCAATGCAGACGTGAAGATCGCTACAAACAATACTATTTGTGCACTCAGCGCCTGACGCCCGCCGCCCGGCCCCGGCGCGGCTCTGAGAGGCTTGGCCCGTGCTCTATCTCTCTGGATGGAACTATTTATCGTCATTTAATTCATCGTAATTTGGTTTTATTATTCAAAACTAAAATGTTTGTAACAAACGCAATGGTAGGAAAGTGTATCATTGCTATTAGACACACATCGATAACATTTCTATTGGAAAATGTTGCTCAAGAATACGCATTCATAATCGTAATTAAAATAATAAGTACTATTTTTACAAATTCTCATTATATGTGCCTAATACAAAACCAATACCTACCATCTAAGCAATGTAAATGATTGCCTAACTACGATTTAATCGTTCATCGTAGAATTTTAAAAAGGTCAATGAAACTGATGAATTTTGAACCAGGCAAAATTCAGGCATTTCGCAAACTACATTCCTTATTCCCTCAGTGCAAGCAATTAGTCTAATTAAAACGCGTTCTCAGAAGATACTTTTATTTGTTTTTCCTGCGTGATGTACAGTCACCGTATTTGCCGACGCATCAGCTCTGCACGCTGCACAATATAAGCGGTTAGTGGTTAGATGAATCATCTTGGGGATTTAGTATAATATGGGATGCAAATAAATACAGCACATGGCGACATTCTACAGTAGTTCAGTGACACATCAACGACAGGTAGGAAGTCAATCCGAAAAGAATTATCTAAAATACCTATTTTATTATAGAAAATCTATTTTGAGTATCGTATCAAGTGATTTTTGATTGGCTTCAAGTAGGTAAGAGTTCTTTCAAAAGTTATCGATGAATGGGCGATATAATAAACGGAGTTAGGTAGTTAGCAGATGTTGAGTTCATTTTTACGAATGATTTTACCATCTCTGAAAGTATTTTATCCTTGAACAGCCCTTGATTATAAGGGTTTTTGCTTTAATCGATGTACTTGAAAGATTATTTTATCATTGTTGACATTTTTGTCATCTAATGATTTTTCACGCAAAATTTTGACACTGAAGGTTTTGCAAGTTTTCTTAGGATTACCTAATTAGCTACCAAAACGTAGCTTAGCTTGAGAAAAGATGTGATGTCAACAGATGACGTGTCGAGTGAGACTGCTGGCGACGCGATGATTGCAAATACTGCTGCACGTATTGCATAAAACATTGTGCAGGGCGCGGCGCGGTGCAGCGCGGGCGGCGCTCGCTGGAGGCGTTTTGTTGGGATGCCTCCGCGCAAGGGCTTGTCTATTTGCGGCGCGACGGACACACTTTTAGATTGAGATGTCCATCGCCGTGAGCGGTAAGCGCTGCCGAGCCCGGGTTTATTACGGTCCACCGGCTCCGCGCAGAATGCGCCCGCTCGTGCACTCGCGGTATGCACGACATGCGAGCTACTCAATGCACCCGAAACGACGTCATTTTGTAGCAAGTTCATAATATGTACATTTTACAGTAGCGTAATCATAATATTACTTGACCTGATTTAGGAGAACACGACTTATCGAGTCAAAGACACCCATCAAAATAGGCAGTTATTTTTCCTGTTTTACTGTCGGATATTAATGGCGTAGGTACTATCGTGTCACCTTCATCGGTTCTGATTTCTCAGAGTCTCACGTCATAATCAAATAGCAATTATATTTAGAAAGTCATTTTGGAATTACCTACATTAGAATTAGTAGTACCGTAAAAGTAATATGAAATTATCTGGTAGGTACTTAATATGAATTTATTTCATACTTCTAAAAATTTAATAATTATCTGTGAAAAATCACATTTAGTTTGGCACATTATTCGGGTTCGTTGTTTGTTATCACAACCTCCTGTAAATATGAGGAAATCGACGATATGTAAAACTAGGCTCATTGGCTCAGGTTTAACAAAGAATTCCTTATAAAGAAACATTGTGTTGACAGTGAGTACTCAAGATGAGTACTATGAGTGCTTGCTGCGCCGCTGCCCTGCGCCTGCGCCGGGCGACGCCCGCGCATTGTTCGCGGCCCACTCTCGCTCCATCGCGTTTGCATATTTTCTTCGATTCGCTCCGGTTATTACAATCATTAGCCGATTTGATCCCGTACGAGTGTAGCAAAAACGGCATCGCTTACATTGTGCCGACTGCGCTGCACTCGCGCACGAGCTGCGCGGGCGCAGGCGCACGCCGCGCGTCATAACGGTCTGTTTAGCTCAAACTAGGTGGAATTTAAAAAGCACGCAACCTTTCATATCGGCCGCCCATGAGAAACGATCGTGTTAAATCGTTCTGTGCGAGGAGTTATTGATTCTTTGAATCCGATTTGTTCTGCTATATGAATTGTTATGAGGAATTTGCTCTAGAGCTTTCATTGTAACTACGCTTCATTAAAACTGTTCCACGATGAAATAAATTGCCGTAATAATAAGAATAATAAATAATTTAGACATGAGTATCGGTGATACTTATATAAAAAAACACACATCAAGGGTTTACCTAGTAGTGCTTCATAAATATCTTTGTGTTATAAATAGTCAGTCTGTTGACTATTCACACGTGTGTAGAGCGCGTCACCGCGGTCTCTCGGAGAACGCACATATTAACGTGGGCTAGCTCGGGTCATGAGCTTTCGTGGCCTTTGGCGACAGATCCTATCCAAGTGTCATACTACTTGTATCTAGGGCAACAGCCTGGGAATATGAGAATGTCATTTGTAATTGAGATAAGAAGAAGAAGAATAAGAATGTTACATGTGATGTCCATATAGCTACTGAAGAAGAAGAATAAGAATGTTACATGTGATGTCCATATAGCTACTCATCCGCAGGCGTATTTAGTAGCATTGAGATTGATGATAACATTGGACACTTAATAAGACAGTAAACTATCTGCAGATAGAGAAACTTTGTCAAGGTTTATGGCTCTGGTTTATAGGGGAGGGTGAGTGGGGCGCGTCGGGGTGTCGTGTTTGTGTAGACGCGACTGTCGCCGTCGCGACGGCCGTCAGCCGCAGCACTCGGGGCCGATAGGCCGGCTCTTTGGTCCGGAGACCACAGCTATTTAGCCTTCCTGTCAGCTGTTAGGAACGACATAGCTGTTTGTCTAATGTGACCTGACGGTACAGAATGTATCTTTCACGTGCACTCTGTTACAGTTTTGATGCCTTTAGGAAGGTGTCGTGACGAATGTCTGGTTGCCTTTCGGAAGGTGCATCATAAAAGTTTATATAATATACGAGGTATTGCACCAACAATCAATGGGATTATATCAAGACAACTAAATTAACATTTATAACTCCCTTGCTCTATAAAATATACCTACTCACCAGGAGAGAGAAAAATATTAGTTTAACGTGCATACATAAGTAAAATCGATATGAAGTTTCAGAAACATCTTCTATACTTACGAGTATAATAAATCTGTAGAGAGGTCAATTCTGTACATGAAATATTTTTTCAAAATAGCTATCAGGGGGTGATTATTGATCGATACTGATCGATACAATCAGTAAAATTTTTATCTGTCTGTATGTTCGCTATAGAAAAAAAAACTACTGGACAGATTTTAACTAAACTTGGTACGATTATTCTTCATACTCCTGGGCAGGTTATAGTATACTTTTCATCACGCTACAACCAATAGGAGCAGAGCAGTGACGGGAAGCGTTGAGAAAACGTGAGAAATTTTTATTTGCATGTTTGATCGCGCATCACGCAAAATCTACTGCATAGAATCAAATGCGGTTTTCACCAATGTATTGCTAGAGGTTTAACATACGGTACCATTTTATGGATGTCCGTTATTTTTGAAACCCGATATCCACGTTTGCGACGCCGCCGGCACAGCTAGTTAACAATATTAGTTTTATGCATTATTCTTGTCTTTTCTAGCCGCATATTGACGCGCATGTCGCACACGAGGCACCTGGCCGCGCTGGGCGCCGAGCCCGAGCGCGAGCACGAGCACGAGCCCGAGCACGAGCGCGAGCGCGAGCACGAGAGCATGGCGGCGCGCGCGCACCTCGCCGAGCTGCCGCCGCGCCCCGGCGCCTCGCCCGGCCTGCTGCGCCGCCGCTACTCCGTGCCGGAGACCATCATGAGGAAGTGAGTTCTCTAAGACCTTACTATAATATTGTCGATATACCTACGCAGATTATGTTCGATATAAACTATCTACTTAGTATAAAGAACACATTTAAAAAACCAACACTCAGCATTTAGAGGAACGATTTCAGACTTCACTTAGGCTTGACTACCTCCTGCGCTGACTTCGGTCAAGCGTATCAATAGTAGTTCTATGAAGGACCGGTAAGCGGCAGATACTTATCACGGAAAGCATGTAATTGACAGACAATCTTGCTATACGCTCTACCGACTTCAGTGTAGGAGGAAGGAATGGCGAAGGCTATGCAGTGGCGAACATTGGTTTCTTTCTACCAATGTTCCCCACTTCGATCGATCCCCGGGAGAGACCTATGTCCGGCAGTGGACTGATAGAGGCTAGTGATGATGATGTATTCCTTTTTAACGGAACAAAGGGTATACGACCGACCAATACTATGAAATCACTCCTTTAACCGATGTACTGTGCACAATTTTCAGATATCGCCTAGCACAGCAGCGGTCGGAGTCGGAGGACAGCGGGCAGGCGACGAGCCCGTCGCCGGCGTCGGCGTCGGCGTCCGCGTCGCCCGCGCGCGGCTGCGAGTCGTGCGGCTCGTGGTCGGCGCCGCAGCGGGCGCGGCGCGACCGCGAGCTCATGCGCAAGTCGGCGCTGCTGCGGCGGCTGTGGGGCCGCGCCTGCGCGCCCGGCGGCTGCGCCTGCGCCGACTGCGCCGACGCGCGCGAGACGCGCTCGCTCGACACCTCGCGCTCCGAGCTGCGCCACCTGTCCGGCAGCTTCGCCTCCTCGCGCCACTCGCACGCCGCCGGCTGGGCCTCGCCGAAGCGCCAGCGGCTCGACTTCCGCGGCAGCGAGGAGATGCTGCGCGCCGCGATGCGCAACAGCTACGACCGCGCTGAGGAGTCGCGCTGCGGCCGCGCCGCCGCCGAGCGCGCCGAGTGCGCCGACTCCTCCTGCCACTACGGCCACGGCACCTCCACGTACCTCGAGACGACCGACGTGTTGCACGATAGCGATTCCAATTATTACGGCGGAAGCGACAGAAACGAGTCCACGCAGTACTCGGAGCGACTCTCGTCGGAAACCGCCACGGCGGAAGTTAAGTCCGACGTTGTCACGGATGTAGTGGAAAGCGAAAATTCTGCCTCAAACGTGCAGATAGATGACCACTCGTTCACGGACACGTCGGATACTTTTTCGACGTCCATGTCTACGGCGAAGGAGACCAATGGATCTGTAAAGTTTGCAAAGCAAATATCCAAAAGCGCACACATAGACGGCCGCATTAGCGAGAGGTCGGGCAGCGTCGAGAACGACGAGACCAACGTCCTCCCGTACGACACGCCGCTTACCGTGGAGACGCCGTCCTACGAGCTGCTGGAGATAGTGGTCTCCGAGACCCTAAACAACCCGATGCCTGCTATCAAGAGTACTGTGCCAGAAAATACGTCTACACAAACGTTGAAGGCCCCTGCGCCGAACCACAAGCTACCCCCTAACATGAATATCGACGAGTACGTCTCGAACATTTTAGTCGAAAGCTTAAATTCCTTAACGGACCAACTCGAATGTATGAACGCCTCTATAGGAAGCGATCGCAAAATAAATATCGTCGAAAAAGAAATCAAGGTTAAGCTCCAAAACACGGGAGTGAACACTATCGTACATCTCAGTCCTACGTCGAATAATCAAATCATATTCGGAAACGAGGAGCTCTGCAACAGCGACGATAGGAAAGACAAGTGCAATAACGTGCAGGACGCGCGTGACAGCGTGACCATCCGCGAGGAGCTGGCCAGCGTCGAGTCCAACAACAACCTGACGCCGGCCGCGCGCGCCTGCCCGCCCAGCGACCGCAGCGACCACAGCGGTCACAGCGGTCACAGCGACCACAGCGGTCACAGCGACCACAGCGCCACCACCGCACCGTACTACGACGTGCCTTTCAGCAGCTTGCACCACGACAGCGTCAACCAGGCCGTGCTGCAGCAGATACAGAAGCTCTTCCAGGACGAGCTGCAAAACATGGACTCGGACATAAACTTCCAAGTGGGCTCCATACCGGGCGTCTCGCACATTGAAATATCCAACGTCGACGTATTTCTAGACAATAACTCAGAATCAATATTGGGAAACAATGATACCATAGAAGTTCATACCCAGAATGGAGTCGAAATATCCGAAATCATAAGCGGAGTCGGCGCCGGTAATTACTACGAGGACGTCGAGAACAACGTCGTCGTACCTCGATTTTCAGCATTTCCTCACACCGAGTCCATGGAGGTCAACACCTCCTCCTCGGATGATGCTGAAATTATCGGGTCAGACTGCACGAGCCTCGTCGACAGCTTGGACGACCCGAACTCGCCGAGGTCAATCCTGATACGCAGAACGTTCAATAATAATGTAAACAAGCGAAGCGAGCTGGTGCGATCGGCCATCGACGTCCTGGACCTGCTCCCGGAAAACTCGTCACGCGACGACAGCGGACATCACAGGGAGAAGGGCGAGTCGTTCTTCATTAGGATAAAAGACGACGACTGCGACTGCGAGAAGGAGAACGTGGTGGTCGCCGACCACATGCCGGAGAAGATAAAGCAGCGGCTGTACCGGCGGCACCGCAAGCGCGAGCTGCGCATGGAGTGCGCGCGCCGCTCCAAGGTCCGGCAGCTGCGCCGCGAGCTGCGCCGCCCCGACGCCGAGCGCGACGCCGCCGCGCTGCTGGCCGCGCTCGTGGACGAACTCGTGGCCAAGGTGGCGCTCGACGAGCACAAGTGCATGCGCGTCCGCCAGCGGCCCGCGCGGATGGTCGCCTCCAAGTCCGACGAGAACGTCGCCCGGAGAACCTGGAGGAAGGACGCCGACTTCCAGCACGGCAAGGAGCCGTTGAGAACCGCCAAAAATAGCTCCTCCTACACAGAAAAACCCTCGAAGGGAAAGAAGTCCGACAGACATCATATACACGGGAAACTGTCTCTGCTGACTCACCCGACGTCCCCGTCCTCGGAGGACCGGGGGCCGAAGAGAATCTACCAAAAATCAGAAATACACGAGGGAAACAAGTGCATAGAGATCTTAGAAATTTTGGAATACGTAAACGGCTCGCAGAGCTCCCCGGAAACGACGAACTCCGACGAGAATCACAATCACAGAAACAAAAAGTCCCGGATACCGGTGCCGGTTTACGAGCGGATTCCGAAGACCCCAAAAAATTACCCTCAAAAGATTCACTACGCGAGTGCCGAGAGACTGAGCTCGCCGACGGTGACGCGCGAGAGGACTAAAAAGCCGACAAACTATCTGGCGAACATGCTAATGGAAGTTCTCGCCGACGACGAGGCGAGCGAGCGGGCGGGCGAGGGCGAGGGGGAGGGACGGGACGAGGGGGAGGGGGAGGTCGCGCCGCCCGCGCGCCGCGCCTCCGTGCCGCTCGCCGAGCCGCGCTCGCGCTCCAACTCGCTGCGCTTCCGCCGCGTGTTCGACAGTATCCCCGAGGAGAAGAGCCTCAGCGTCGACTCCGCCGACGACGTCAACCACAACCGCCGCGCCTCCGCGCCCACCCTCGTCGAGAGCGTCGGCAGCAGGGAGCCTCTCGCTCGAAACGCCCCCGATGCGCAGACGCAGTCGGCCGCGGGAGGAGGGTACGCGACCAACCCGTACGCGAACAGGATACCGAAAGAAACCAAAAGCGCCGGCACCTCGCCGTTATTTGATAATGAGCAGGAGAAGAGAATGCAACGGTTAAAAAGTCAAACGACTATGACGTCTCCCAGCCGCAAGTCTGCCGCGACGAGCCCGATCCCCGGCTCTCCGGCCGGGCCGGTGGGGGGCGCTGGGGGAGGGACGGCGGCCAGCGGCAAGCGCGGGCTGGCGTCGCGCAGCCGCGCCTGGCTCGGCTTCACGCGCCCCGACTCCTCCAAGCTCGAAGAAGGTATCGCGCTCGCTTGTGCATCTCCGCTGCTATCGCACCGCACGGCTTCGGTTTCCGTAGAGTAGCGCGACTCACCCCTCACGGCCGTTGTCCTGTTAGTATTATCGATTTGTATAATCTATATTTTGTTAGCATTTCGTTCGTATTCGGTAGAACTTTGTAAAGGCACCGTTGATCCGGCACGTTATTTATTTGTTTTATTTTTGTCATAGACCGCATTTATGTATTATGTACTAAATTGAATAAACTATTGAAGTTATGCACCTCTCGTTTCATTTACCCAAGGTTTGAGGGAGGCGTTTCATGACGTTAACGCGCAGGGTGATCGAAAATCGACCGGCACGCAGTGCGAGCGCGGGGCGCGGCGCACTGTCCGCACCATCCAGACGGAGACCTCGGACCCGGTCATCGTCGGTGGGGACCGCGCCCGCGACGACTCGAGGCCGCGCCTCCGCGGCGACGACGCCAGGAGAAGAGAGGTCAGGTCCAAAAGAGGCCCCGACCGGACCGAGTCGCGCGAGCGCAGAGCCCCGACGGCGCGGGAGGACGCGGGCCGCTCCCCGCCGGCGCGACGTCGTGACGCCGATTTCGTTCGAACGACCGACAAAAGAAAAATACGCACAATATCAGTGGAGCGGAGCGAGGAGGAGACCGTGCGAACGAAGTCCGTAAAGCTGCCAGAGTTCAGGGGCGGGGGTGATGGTGGCGGGGGCGCGGGAGGAGGAGGTGCGAGCTCCAGCGACAGCAGCGAGTCCGGCGGCAGCCTGCTGTGCTCGCTGGCGCCCAAGTGGCTGTCGGGGCACGCGCGGCACCGCCGCGGCCCGCGCCGCCGCGACGAGCCCGCGCCCTGCGACCCGCCGCCCGCCGCCCCCACGCCGCCCACCGACGACCACCGCACGCCAGGTGACTCCCTGTTATATTACGGATACGTAGCTTGCTTGTCTTCCGCATACGATCAACTTGGTACGTGAAGAGGTACGAGGTTCGAATCCTCCTGCAATTGTTTAATGTGTCTGATTGCTCTCTCAATGGGACATACTCTATCACAGCTTTAAAGAGGCAGATTTCATTTCTTTGAACTCACAATGTTGGTACCTATCGGAACTTTTATTTTGTTGCACAAATTACCACGCTACTTTGTAAAGTTTATGTGTACATAAACTGTGTGTAAACTACCTATTGCTACATATATACGAGTAAATTGGCCTTGCTCCTGACGTTTCTTTAAATACGACCTCTTTCGCCTGACTTTCGAATTGTGCGAGATCTCTCAATGCTCACGTGGCAACCTCAACATCGGGGAAAAATATGAAATTTCGTAGAACTTAATGATTATATAGCGTTTACCCGTCGAGAGTCTGAAGTGAACTGAACGCCAACGAGTCGTCCCACTGCCACGCCTATTTTATACAGCTCGTGTTGAAGTGGGAACGGTAGGGGGCGACACTGACAGCCGTAGAGGAGTGACACTGACAGCGACAGCGTGGCGGGATGCCAGCCAACTGAAAGTGACCTCACAAGACCGCCTTTTTTCAAATGAAGGTGATAACACTAATTACCTGATTTGCCTGATTGTAGAACTGCAAAGCCTTTAAGGAGCTAATGGTGAGGTCTGTGCGCAGGCGCAGGCGGGTGGTCGGTGACGGTGGCGGGCTCGTGCCGCGCCGCGCTGCCCGCCGACCTGGAGATGCGGCTGCGCTTCCCGCACGAGCGCGCGCCGTACGCCGCGCACCCCGCGCACACCGCACCTCACCCCGCGCGCGCCCTCCGCGACTCCGACAAGAGACAGGTACTAATAATAAAATACGTGTTGGTTGGTAATAATAATACTATTTATTTTACCAAGCAACTAAGAATAATATTATTTATTTTGCGTATTTACAAGACAAATTATATTTTTTTTTTTTTATAGTGGCTCGACATAATGGCTTCCCTACACCTGATGGAAAGCGAAAGAGAAGCCCAAGTCGCTGTGACAACGGGCAAGTAACTGGTCAGTTACCTGTCAGTTGCCACCGCCATGCCGGCCCAACCCTAACCCCCCACGAGCTCCGGAAACCCTACTCACCGGCAGAAACACGACCCAGAGGTCATTTGACTGCGGTATTCTATAGGGTGGAGGTCCTTCCCCGGACGGGCGGCTCAATTCGAGCGAAGATTCGCTATGCCCTACCTCTCTTATAAATATTTTAATAGACAAATTTTACCATATTTTAATATTTCTTACGTTACTAGGCGGTAAAAAATGCCGTGACATAATCATGACTTATTATTTCGTATACAATTTGGCCCATAAATCAAATAATCTATTACACGCCATGAGGGCTGGCTGACGTCTTGGCTACATTTTACATGAATATTTTGGGGTTCATTTCTTTTTTAGATGACTTGCTTAGTGTTCCATTTTATTTTTTCTTTCATTTTTACCAATTATTTCTTGGACACACTTTGTTCGACCCGCGTTTAATTTTATTCCCTTCCACCTGCTCCTATTATTATTTGCACCCGGTACCGCCCAGAGAAGTTTCAGCGCCCTCAGGGGGCTGTCAGTGTAAAGGGCCATTAACATCTGACACTTTATATCCCGCGGCCGGCAGGAGTGCCCGTGCGCCTGCGCCTGCGCGCCGCTGCCGCCGCCCGCGCCGCCGCACGACGCCGCGCGCCTCAAGCTCACCATGAAGAAGGAGGCCTTAGGTATCACACTCCTTTGTCATTACCGGATCTATTTTCATAGCTGTTATTAAATATATCATAATTACTGATATCCCCTTATAATGTGCAACTCTGATACTAAAATAATTTAGTTCTTTTCCTGAGAAAAAGTGTATTCATTTACATACATACTAACTACTCGTAAACTAAACAAAAATAACTTATTTTAGTTGGTGGAGGACGGTCGGCGTAAATCTATAATACTTTTGTTGCTAAATAAAATTTCTTTACAATTATGGATATCTATTTATTCAGATTCTTCAATTCTTGCGTCGAAGAGTTTGAAGAAATCTTCTGACCCTCTCCCGGACTTGGAAACTTTCCGAGCGTCGCGCAGCAAAACCAAGAGCTCCGTGAAGGTACGCCCTGGTACACTGACCGCGACCTCTGCACTACCACAGAACCCTACAGTGCATATACACAAAGATAATTGACCATGCAGCCGTATTGGTAGGTAGCCTACTCATTTTTGGTTCACGTCGTTTTGACTGACTCACTTTGAACCATTTCAAACCCGGTGCGGGTGAAACGCTATCCTAGCGAACCATAATTATTGCTCTCACTTTGCGCAATTCACGTGACTTTATTTCACGGCAAGGCGCTCCTAGCATAAGTCCCGTCTCAGAGACGCCTGTACACGTATTAACACCCAGAAGGCGGTTGTTTCAGACGCGACGGGGGTACTCCCTGCACTGCTGGCTGCCCGAAGACGAGCCCACGCCCATCCGGTATGAGCCACCACCACGAGTGTTACAAATACATACACTAGTACTTAAATTTATGACACCTTTATTATTTGATACATAAAATAAATATCTATGTACGTTCCAATGATACCTATTTAAAAGGTGAGATGGTTCTACGGCCATTTGTGTGTCTAATGAACTCGACCCTGGCAAAAACTCTTTAAGTATAAACTAAATAGACCCGCAATAGCGATGATGATGACGCCACCACTTGAAACAAAATTTCTTTTGTTTTTTGTTAAAATCACACATCATATTAGAGATCATATTATTTCTTCTCTCCCCTGATCGAAAGTTAAAGACAGGTCCAAGTAGTAACATATCACATCGGTATATTTTGTTCAAAAGTATCACTAACTCTACCTTTGTCTCTTACACTACACTTATTTACATCATCATACCTAATGTAAGTGTAGGTATTTGAAATAAAATTTAGAACTGTTACCAGCTTCCAAGTGTTCAGAAAAATAAAATTAAGAGACTAGAAAATAATTTCAAGTTTGAATTCATTCATATTGTATATGTTGTACAGGACGAGTAACGGGCTGTCGGTCCTGGGCTGCGCCATCATCCCGGAGCTGAAGCCGCGCGTGCCCACCATGAGCGAGCGCGACCTCACGCGCGCCTACACGCCGCGCCACTATCTGCGCTCGTAGCGCCAGTACCTGCGCTCGTAGCGGCGCGACCTTACTCGATCCTACACGCCGCGCCACTACCTGCGCTCGTAGCGCTACTACCTGCGCTCGTAGTGCTACTACCTTCGCTCGTAGCGCTACAGCGACGCCGGTGCCCAAGTCAATGGCAGCGGGCCCTGCCCCGAGCGAGCCTGCCTCGCCACAACGTAGCGCGCCAGGCGCTTAATACTGTCATGTGCCTCCTAACACGCTCCCAATGTAGATTTATGAATAAAGATTTATAGTTTATGCATGCACACTGTGGTATAGATTTTGTATTAAATTTATATTAATGTTATCTATAAACTTTTGAAGCTATGTTTATGTTATTTTATTGATATACCTTTCTCCCCAAATAATCATCATACTCACATGTCCGCCTGTACGTACATGGTCTGGTCTGCCGAATCGATCGAAACGTGAAGTAATTGCGAGCTGTCATGTGTCAAAATTTATGTACGGGCAAGCCACATTGTACATGTACATTCATTTTTGCTGCCACTGCGCCCCATATTGGGCCGCGCGTGATTTTACCGTTTACTTTATAATTGTACGAGCTGCTGCCCGCGGCTCTGCCCGCGTGAATACTCGTATTTGTTAATCCAACGTATAAGCTATATATAGCTACTGTAAAGTTTCACTAAAATCCGTTCAGTAATTAATGCGTGAAAGAGGAACAAACATCCATCCAAACAAACTTTCGCATTTATATTATTAGATAAAAGGATTATTTACACCAACTAGTACGTCACCGACTGTCGTAGCACTAAGTTACTATTCAAGGAAAGATTGCCACAGTGTTAATGTGTACTTAAAATTGGGGTTCATTAGTATGGTATACCGTTAGACTACCTGCCGTTATAAGAAAGCGGTGTGTGTTATGTTATATTATATTATGCATGCGTGCCAAACGAAAAGATCAAATTAAATTCAAAGAGAAATCAAATAATTTAAAACATAGATTGTACGAAAAGAGTTAAGTGGATAGGCGTACATCTTAACTAATATTATAAAGCTGAAGAGTTTGTTTGTTTGTTTGTTTGTTTGAACGCGCTAATCTCAGGAACTACTGGTCCGAATTGAAAAATTCTTTTTGTGTTGAATAGACCATTTATCGAGGAAGGCTTTAGGCTATATAACATCACGTTGCAACTATTAGGAGCGAAGAAATAATGGAAAATGTAAAAAAAAAACGGGGAAAAAATTACTATTCCACGCGGACGAAGTCGCGAGCACAGCTAGTTATTTATATTGTGGAGAGCTAATATGTAGTTATGATTTAGGTGGCTAACTGGTAGTCAGGAGATACGAGTAGGCACAATGATAAGGAAGATATCCTATTATAAATAATAAATAACTGCTAACTAAAATTTAACAAAATCTTCTGAAAAGTCTATAATACTATTACATTTCTATCTCGGCGGGGAAAGGGTTAAGAATAATTTTTTGTAGTATGTAAATAGATGGAGGGTTAAATACATAATAAACGTCTAAGATACACGGTTAGAAAAAAAAAATTATAACCGAAGTAAAAAGGAAAAGAAATTTGGTAACAAGAATATCCGCGGCGGTGAAAAAGTTAAAAGAGGTTAAAGGGGTTGAGAAGGTGAGCGGTGCCCATGGAATTCAGAAACTAAAAGAATTTTGAAGATCGGTTAAGAAATGAGAAAGTTATAAATGGAAAACTAAAGATATTTTTTTGCTGAAGGAAACCTCAAAATCCAGTAAATAGTACCGGAATATGCAAGGTAAGCTTTCTCCAGCATCCAATATTTCAAAAACATCAGTCGCACGACTGTGAAGCATAGCCACCACTTATATTGTTGATGTTGATGCTGATGCTGATGCTTTTTATAATAATACGTCGGACTACTTATGCGAATCCAGAAAACGTAATGATACCGCGATGTAACTAGGGACACCGCCATCTGTGTGAAAAAAGTGTAACTAATCTAATCCCGGGCACTTTCGGTAAGGAGGTAAGAGGTCCGATCCAACGTGAAGATTTTAAACAGATTTTTTTTCTCAAATCAAGTGAGATGTAAAGAGTAGATATAGAAGTAGGTATAGGAGGTACTTATCACCCCCTTTATGTCAACTCTTTTTAACCTAACCCTTTTAAACCTAACTATTTTTAACCTAACCCTTTTATACCTACCTATTTTTAACCTAATCCTTTTTAACCTAACCCTTTTAAACCTAACTATTTTTAACCTAACTCTTTTTAACCTAACCCTTTTCAACCTAACTCTTTTTAACCTAACACTTTTTAACCTAACACTTTTAAACCTAAATGTTTTTAACCTAACTCTTTTTAACCTAACCCTTTTAAACCTAACTGTTTTTAACTTAACCCTTTTAAACCTAACAGTTTTTAAACTAACTCTTTTTAACTTAACCCTTTTAAACCTAACAGTTTTTAAACTAACTCTTTTTAACCCATTTTTTTCAAACCTAACTTTTTAAACCTAACCCTTTTAAACCTAAATGTTTTGAACCTAACTCTTTTTAACCTAACCCTTTTAAACCTAACTATTTTTAACCTAACTCTTTTTAACCTAACACTTTTAAATCTAACTGTTTTGAACCTAACTCTTTTTAACCTAACCCTTTTAAATCTAACTGTTTTTAACCTAACTCTTTTTAACCTAACCCTTTTAAACCTGTTTTGAACCTAACTCTTTTTAACCTAACCCTTTTAAACCTAAATGTTTTTAACCTAACTCTTTTTAACCTAACCCTTTTAAACCTAACTATTTTTAACCTAACTATTTTTAACCTAACTCTTTTTAACCTAACTCTTTTTAACCTAACACTTTTAAATCTAACTGTTTTGAACCTAACTCTTTTTAACCTAACCCTTTTAAACCTAACTGTTTTGAACCTAACTCTTTTTAACCTAACCCTTTTAAACCTAACTGTTTGAAACCTAACCCTTTTTAACCTAACCCTTTTAAACCTAACTGTTTTTAACCTAACTCTTTTTAACCTAACCCTTTTAAACCTAACTGTTTTTAACTTAACCCTTTTAAACCTAACAGTTTTTAAACTAACTCTTTTTAACTTAACCCTTTTAAACCTAACAGTTTTTAAACTAACTCTTTTTAACCCATTTTTTTCAAACCTAACTTTTTAAACCTAACCCTTTTAAACCTAAATGTTTTTAACCTAACTCTTTTTAACCTAACCCTTTTAAACCTAACTGTTTTGAACCTAACTCTTTTTAACCTAACCCTTTTAAATCTAACTGTTTTTAACCTAACTCTTTTTAACCTAACCCTTTTAAACCTAACTGTTTTGAACCTAACTCTTTTTAACCTAACCCTTTTAAACCTAACTGTTTGAAACCTAACCCTTTTTAACCTAACCCTTTTAAACCTAACTGTTTTTAACCTAACTCTTTTTAACCTAACCCTTTTAAACCTAACTATTTTTAACCTAACTCTTTTTAACCTAACCCTTTTCAACCTAACTATTTTTAACCTAACTCTTTTTAATCTAACCCTTTTAAATCGAACTGTTTTTAACCTAACTCTTTTTAACCTAACCCTTTTAAACCTAACTGTTTTGAACCTAACTCTTTTTAACCTAACCCTTTTTAACCTAACTGTTTGAAACCTAACCCTTTTTAACCTAACCCTTTTAAACCTAACTGTTTTGAACCTAACTCTTTTTAACCTAACCCTTTTAAACCTAACTGTTTTGAACCTAACTCTTTTTAACCTAACCCTTTTAAACCTAAATGTTTTTAACCTAACTCTTTTTAACCTAACCCTTTTAAACCTAACTATTTTTAACCTAACTCTTTTTAACCTAACACTTTTTAACCTAACACTTTTAAACCTAAATGTTTTTAACCTAACTCTTTTTAACCTAACCCTTTTAAACCTAACTATTTTTAACCTAACTCTTTTTAACCTAACCCTTTTAAACCTAACTATTTTTAACCTAACTCTTTTTAACCTAACCCTTTTCAACCTAACTATTTTTAACCTAACTCTTTTTAATCTAACCCTTTTAAATCGAA
The DNA here is from genome assembly GCA_031163375.1 of Conogethes punctiferalis. Taxonomy (NCBI): domain Eukaryota; kingdom Metazoa; phylum Arthropoda; class Insecta; order Lepidoptera; family Crambidae; genus Conogethes; species Conogethes punctiferalis. The sequence goes on from CM062095.1 coordinate 970,438, forward strand.
CTGTTTTTAACCTAACTCTTTTTAACCTAACCCTTTTAAACCTAACTGTTTTGAACCTAACTCTTTTTAACCTAACCCTTTTAAACCTAACTGTTTGAAACCTAACCCTTTTTAACCTAACCCTTTTAAACCTAACTGTTTGAAACCTAACCGTTTTTAACCTAACACTTTTAAACCTAACTGTTTTTAACCTTACTCTTTTTAACCTAACCCTTTTTAACCTAACACTTTTAAACCTAAATGTTTTTAACCTAACTCTTTTTAACCTAACCCTTTTAAACCTAACTGTTTTTAACTTAACCCTTTTAAACCTAACAGTTTTTAACCCATTTTTTTTCAACCTAGCTCTTTTAAACCAAACCCTTTTAAACCTTACTGTTTTTAACTTAACCCTTTTAAACCTAACAGTTTTTAAACTAACTCTTTTTAACTTAACCCTTTTAAACCTAACAGTTTTTAAACTAACTCTTTTTAACCCATTTTTTTTCAAACCTAGCTCTTTTAAACCTAACCCTTTTAAACCTAACTGTTTTTAACCTAACTCTTTTAAACCCAACTGTTTTTAACCTAACTGTTTTTAACCTAACAGTTTCGAAGTTTATAAGCGAGGGCGAAGCCCGAGCAGCGGCGCGAGGCCGAAGGCCGAGCGCCGCCGAGTTAGGTTCCGCCGAGTTAGGTTCCGCCGAGTTAGGTTCCGCCGAGTTAGGTTCCGCCGAGTTAGGTTCCGCCGAGTTAGGTTCCGCCGAGTTAGGTTCCGCCGAGTTAGGTTCCGCCGAGTTAGGTTCCGCCGAGTTAGGTTCCGCCGAGTTAGGTTCCGCCGAGTTAGGTTCCGCCGAGTTAGGTTCCGCCGAGTTAGGTTCCGCCGAGTTAGGTTCCGCCGAGTTAGGTTCCGCCGAGTTAGGTTCCGCCGAGTTAGGTTCCGCCGAGTTAGGTTAGGTTAGGTTAGGTTAGGTTAGGTTAGGTTAGGTTAGGTTAGGTTAGGTTAGGTTAGGTTAGGTTAGGTTAGGTTAGGTTAGGTTAGGTTAGGTTAGGTTAGGTTAGGTTAGGTTAGGTTAGGTTAGGTTAGGTTAGGTTAGGTTAGGTTAGGTTAGGTTAGGTTAGGTTAGGTTAGGTTAGGTTAGGTTAGGTTAGGTTAGGTTAGGTTAGGTTAGGTTAGGTTAGGTTAGGTTAGGTTAGGTTAGGTTAGGTTAGGTTAGGTTAGGTTAGGTTAGGTTAGGTTAGGTTAGGTTAGGTTAGGTTAGGTTAGGTTAGGTTAGGTTAGGTTAGGTTAGGTTAGGTTAGGTTAGGTTAGGTTAGGTTAGGTTAGGTTAGGTTAGGTTAGGTTAGGTTAGGTTAGGTTAGGTTAGGTTAGGTTAGGTTAGGTTAGGTTAGGTTAGGTTAGGTTAGGTTAGGTTAGGTTAGGTTAGGTTAGGTTAGGTTAGGTTAGGTTAGGTTAGGTTAGGTTAGGTTAGGTTAGGTTAGGTTAGGTTAGGTTAGGTTAGGTTAGGTTAGGTTAGGTTAGGTTAGGTTAGGTTAGGTTAGGTTAGGTTAGGTTAGGTTAGGTTAGGTTAGGTTAGGTTAGGTTAGGTTAGGTTAGGTTAGGTTAGGTTAGGTTAGGTTAGGTTAGGTTAGGTTAGGTTAGGTTAGGTTAGGTTAGGTTAGGTTAGGTTAGGTTAGGTTAGGTTAGGTTAGGTTAGGTTAGGTTAGGTTAGGTTAGGTTAGGTTAGGTTAGGTTAGGTTAGGTTAGGTTAGGTTAGGTTAGGTTAGGTTAGGTTAGGTTAGGTTAGGTTAGGTTAGGTTAGGTTAGGTTAGGTTAGGTTAGGTTAGGTTAGGTTAGGTTAGGTTAGGTTAGGTTAGGTTAGGTTAGGTTAGGTTAGGTTAGGTTAGGTTAGGTTAGGTTAGGTTAGGTTAGGTTAGGTTAGGTTAGGTTAGGTTAGGTTAGGTTAGGTTAGGTTAGGTTAGGTTAGGTTAGGTTAGGTTAGGTTAGGTTAGGTTAGGTTAGGTTAGGTTAGGTTAGGTTAGGTTAGGTTAGGTTAGGTTAGGTTAGGTTAGGTTAGGTTAGGTTAGGTTAGGTTAGGTTAGGTTAGGTTAGGTTAGGTTAGGTTAGGTTAGGTTAGGTTAGGTTAGGTTAGGTTAGGTTAGGTTAGGTTAGGTTAGGTTAGGTTAGGTTAGGTTAGGTTAGGTTAGGTTAGGTTAGGTTAGGTTAGGTTAGGTTAGGTTAGGTTAGGTTAGGTTAGGTTAGGTTAGGTTAGGTTAGGTTAGGTTAGGTTAGGTTAGGTTAGGTTAGGTTAGGTTAGGTTAGGTTAGGTTAGGTTAGGTTTTTTTTTTTTTTTTTTTTTTTTTTTTTTTTTTTTTGATGAGTTTTGGTCAAGATTAGTTGTGAATTCTGTTATTGTTTTCCAGATTTTATGTGGTTAGAGGTTTGTGACGGTATTATATAACAACGGAGTAGCTTCTCTAACATAATCAGAGCTATAACGAATTATTGGTGAATTTCGGGAGGAATCTAGGAAAAACAGAAGATTTAGAGTAAATAGAGGTGATTTGTACTATTAGGGAAGAATCTTAATATTTAAGTCAGAAGAAGAAATTTTTAGAATAAAAGGTTTTATGAAACTTTTGGGACTTAACAGAGGTGTTTACGTCCCGTAATCAGTCTGGTCTTGTAGACGGGCAATCATTGATTTGATTCGGGGACATTGGCGGGAATTTGTGGCGTTATGGGCTGTGTCGCCCTTTGTACACATTTTGGCATGGTACTTCACGCAGTTATAACACTGGCGTTTAGTGCTGTCTTGTTTGTGAGGGCACACGTTGACTTGGTGACCCTCACTTGCGCAATGTGCACAGGGCTTTTTGTCTGCCGTGCATTTGGCCTTTGTATGACCGTACTGGAGGCACACGTGACATTGCACAAATCGGCTGAAGTCCTCAACATGGACACGGCAGTGGTCCACATTGAGTCTTCCCAATGCGAGGATGTTGGTGCGCATTGCCGGGGTGACCTCCAGTACTGCGTTGTACAAGGTTATGTTCCTATTGCTGGTGAGGAAGCAGAGCCGTGAGATCTCGACATCATTTTGGGCATGGAGGACGTCTAAAAGCTCGTCCTTGTTGACATCTTTGGGGATGCCTTTCAGAATTAAGAGAGGGGGGCGTCTTTTTGCCTGTTCGGCCGAAAATCCTTTTATGGATTGGGTGCGTTTTATTGTCTCATCGCACTGCTCTGCTTTTTCAAATTCCACGCGCAATTTGCCATTGGAGATGGGCTGGATTTTGGTTGGTGCATATTTATGCTTGCGGAAAGAAACCACCTTCTTCCACTCGGAAGCAACCTCCAGTGGTTTCTTTGAGACATCGTCGGCTGTTATTATGATTGCCGGCTTGGTTCGGGGCGCAGGGGTGGTTTTGGCCGCAGCAGTTGCGGCATACGTGGGGGGAACAGTTGAAAGAGACGAGGTAGCGGGAGGAATGTTCTTGAGTTCCTCCCTTATAGCGGCGCGTAATGTCGCGATCTCATCCTTCACAACTGTACGGACCTCTTCAACGAGGGTGTTTGTGGCCTCCTTTGCTTCCGCGATGGACTGATTGAGCAGTGACTCCTTTGCTTCGGCTTCGTCTCTAACAATGCTGACAACATTGTTGCTCATCTGCCGTATTGTTTCGACGTTTTCACTGCTCAGCTCAATCATCGTTTCGGTGTTAACCCGGCAGCGCCTTTCTATCTCCTCTCGATAGAACTCGTGGTTGTCGGAGGGTGCTTCATGTAGGTCTGGGAAAGTTCCAATTGCACACCGCAGTTCCTCGCAACAGTCGATAATAACAGCT
>CM062095.1:979244-994244 GCA_031163375.1 Conogethes punctiferalis
AGTAAGTAACAACGGAGTAGCTTCTCTAACGTAATCAGAGCTATAACGAACTGTTTGTGAATTTCGGGAGAAGTCTAGGAAGAAACAGAAGATTTAGGGGTAGAAAAAAAGGTGATTTGTACTAATGAGGAAGATACTTAATATTTAAGTCAGAAGATTTTTGGAAAGAAGACATGTTAGGGCTCACTTGGGACTTAGGTGAGGTGTCTACGTCCCATAATCAGTCTGGTCCTGAAGGCGGGCCATCATGGACTTTATTCGGGGACATTGGCGGGAGTTGGTGGCATTGTGGGCTGTGTCACCCTTGGTACACATTTTTGCGTGATATTTTACGCAATTGTAGCACTTTCGTTTATGCTGTCATGTTTGTGAGGGCACTCGGAAACCTGGTGACCCTCACTTGCGCAGTGTGCACAGGGTTTCTTTTCAGCCGTGCATTTGGCCTTTGTATGGCCGTACTGGAGGCACACGTGGCATTGCACGAATCGGCTGAAGTCCTCAACGTGGACACGGCTGTGATCCACGTTGAGTCTTCCTAATGCGAGGATGTTGAGGCGCATAGCCGGGGTGACCTCCAGTACTGCATTGTACAGTGTAACATTTCTGTTACTCGTCAGGAAGCACAAGCGCGAGATTTCGACGTCGTTTTGGCCGTGGAGGACGTCCAAAAGTTCGTCCTTGTTGACATCCTTGGGGATGCCTTTTAGAATGAGTAGAGGGGGTCGTCGTTTGGCCTGTTCGGCCGAGAATCCTTTTACGGACTGGGTGCGTTTGATTGTTTCGTCGCACTGTTCTGGCTTTTCAAACTCCACACGCAGCTTGCCGTTTGAAATCGGCTGGATCTTGGTTGGCGCATATTTATGTTTGCGGAAAGAAACCACCTTCTTCCACTCGGAAGCGACTTCCAGTGGTTTCTTCGAAACATCGTCGGCTGTGATGATAATGGCCGGCTTTGTTCGGGGCGCTGTGGGTGTTTTGGACGAAGAAGTTATGGAGGCATATGACACCGCGGGAGCGGCGACAGCTGAAGGAGGTGGGGAAGATTTTATTTCCTCTCTCAGAGTGGCTATTTCGGACTTTACGGCCTGGATTATTTCCTCCTTCAGGCCTGTGGTGGATTCACGAACCTCGCAAAGGGACTCATGGATGAAGCCTTCCTTGGTTTCTTCTACAAAATCATTTTTGAGGTCAAATTTCAGGGCATTCGCGTATTCCAGGAACTCAACGCATTTAGTGATGCAGTCCTTATTTTCTCTTGTGAGACTCTTGTTAGCAGAGAGGCATCTTTTTATTGTTCCTAAAACACTCTGGGTTACTTCAAAGCAAGCATTGAAGTCCGTTAGATCGCTTTTGTCGTAGTCTAGGGTAATCGTCACAGATTGGGTAGCCATTTTCGCAATGTTGAAAACGCAGTAAATTCGCAAGTAAGACGCAGGTTATTCGCATTGATCGCAGATGTCACAGAAAGGCACAGAGCTCTTTAGCCGCCGGCCTGCCACTCCGTTACGGTGGTCAGGACGCGACGTTGCCCAGGGGACGCGACGTGGACGCAAGCTCTGTGGGGGGTCCCCCGGTTAGGTTAGGTTAGGTTAGGTTAGGTTAGGTTAGGTTAGGTTAGGTTAGGTTAGGTTAGGTTAGGTTAGGTTAGGTTAGGTTAGGTTAGGTTAGGTTAGGTTAGGTTAGGTTAGGTTAGGTTAGGTTAGGTTAGGTTAGGTTAGGTTAGGTTAGGTTAGGTTAGGTTAGGTTAGGTTAGGTTAGGTTAGGTTAGGTTAGGTTAGGTTAGGTTAGGTTAGGTTAGGTTAGGTTAGGTTAGGTTAGGTTAGGTTAGGTTAGGTTAGGTTAGGTTAGGTTAGGTTAGGTTAGGTTAGGTTAGGTTAGGTTAGGTTAGGTTAGGTTAGGTTAGGTTAGGTTAGGTTAGGTTAGGTTAGGTTAGGTTAGGTTAGGTTAGGTTAGGTTAGGTTAGGTTAGGTTAGGTTAGGTTAGGTTAGGTTAGGTTAGGTTAGGTTAGGTTAGGTTAGGTTAGGTTAGGTTAGGTTAGGTTAGGTTAGGTTAGGTTAGGTTAGGTTAGGTTAGGTTAGGTTAGGTTAGGTTAGGTTAGGTTAGGTTAGGTTAGGTTAGGTTAGGTTAGGTTAGGTTAGGTTAGGTTAGGTTAGGTTAGGTTAGGTTAGGTTAGGTTAGGTTAGGTTAGGTTAGGTTAGGTTAGGTTAGGTTAGGTTAGGTTAGGTTAGGTTAGGTTAGGTTAGGTTAGGTTAGGTTAGGTTAGGTTAGGTTAGGTTAGGTTAGGTTAGGTTAGGTTAGGTTAGGTTAGGTTAGGTTAGGTTAGGTTAGGTTAGGTTAGGTTAGGTTAGGTTAGGTTAGGTTAGGTTAGGTTAGGTTAGGTTAGGTTAGGTTAGGTTAGGTTAGGTTAGGTTAGGTTAGGTTAGGTTAGGTTTTTTTTTTTTTTTTTTTTTTTTTTTTTTTTTTTTTTGAAAAGATTTTGGACAAAGTTTTGAGTATAACTGTACGAGTATTCTATGGTTTAGGCTAGTTTAAGACGCAGAATTGGTTTATGTGATTAACAATGAGAAACTTCTCTTGCATGACAAGAGCTATTGGAGACAAAATAGACCAAGGGAAAAGACATAGAAAGACAGAAATAGTATAAGGACGAATAAAAGAAATACGATAGTAGATGGATCAGATAGGCTAAGAAATTTTAGTCGTTGGAGAAGAAGGTACAACAGAATTAAGTTGGGTTACAAGAGAGAAATGAAAGAGTTTCATTTCCCGTAATCAGTTTGGTCTTGCAACCGGTTTATCATAGATTTTATACGTGGACACTGCCGGGTGTTCGTGGCGTTATGTGCGACATCGCCTTTGGTACACATGCGAGCATGGTACTTAGTGCAGTTATAACATTTGCGCTTGTTTGGGTCGCCTTTGAAAGGACATTCGGGGAGTTGGTGGCCCTCACTTGCGCAGTGTGCGCAAGGTTTTTTGTCGCTGGTGCACTTTGCCTTAGTGTGTCCATACTGAAGGCAGGTGTAGCATTGGACAAAGCGGCTAAAGTCCTCAACGTGGACTCGACTGTGGTCCACGTTGAGTTTCCCGAGGGCGAGGATGGTCTTACGCATTTCGGGGGACACTTCGATAACCGCATTGTATAATGTTACGTTCTTGTTGGTGGTTAAAAAGCAGAGACGACTGACCTCTATGTCGTTTTGACACTTAAGGACTTCTAGGAGCTCTTCCTTAGTAACATCCTTGGATATCCCCTTAAGTATCATAAGGGGTGGTCGACGTTTTGCCTGTTCTGCCGTGAAGGCAGGCGAGGCTAGGGTACGCTTGATGGTCTCGTCGCACTGCTCGGGTTTTTCGAATTCGACCCGTAGTTTTCCGTTGGAGATAGGTTGTATCTTCACGGGCGCATATTTATGCTTCCGGAAGGATACAACCTTCTTCCATTCGCTGACGACTTCAGCGGGCTTTTTAGACACATCATTTGCCGTTATGATAATGGCCGGTTTGGTTTTGGGCGAAGGAGGGGTGGATTTTGCCATGGAGGCGTACGATGTCGGGAGCGCAGACGGGACTTCGGGAGAGGCAATTGGGGCGGATCTCAGCTCCTCCTTAAAGGCAGCGAGTTCAGTTCTCACCGCCGAAATTACCTCATCCTTAATACTCTCCGTTGCGTCCTTAGCCTCCAGAATAGATTCGTGAAGCGTGGTGTTTTTGGACTCATTCACGAATTGGTCCTTGAGCTCCCCCATTAGGAATTCCAGTCCGTAGGACAGGTATTCGGTGCACTTAAATATGCAGGACTTATTTTCTTTCGTCAAACTCTTATTAGCATTTAAACAGTCATTGATGGTTCGAATGACGTTGCGGGAGGACTTGTAGTAGTCCTCAAAGGTTTTGACATCACGAAGATCGTAATCCATCGTGATGACGACTTGTTCTCTCTGAGAGGTCATGGTGAAAGCAGTAATTCGCAGTAGATCGCAGTTGATAGCACTAGCACAGCTCTTTAGCCACCGGTCCTGCCACTCCGTTACGGTGGTCAGGACACGGTGTTGACAGGGGACGCGACGAGGACGCAAGCTGTGGGGGGTCCCCCGGTTAGGTTAGGTTAGGTTAGGTTAGGTTAGGTTAGGTTAGGTTAGGTTAGGTTAGGTTAGGTTAGGTTAGGTTAGGTTAGGTTAGGTTAGGTTAGGTTAGGTTAGGTTAGGTTAGGTTAGGTTAGGTTAGGTTAGGTTAGGTTAGGTTAGGTTAGGTTAGGTTAGGTTAGGTTAGGTTAGGTTAGGTTAGGTTAGGTTAGGTTAGGTTAGGTTAGGTTAGGTTAGGTTAGGTTAGGTTAGGTTAGGTTAGGTTAGGTTAGGTTAGGTTAGGTTAGGTTAGGTTTTTTTTTTTTTTTTTTTTTTTTTTTTTTTTTTTTTTTTTTTTTTTTTTTTTTCTGCTTCCTCGGACATGGGGGGTCCGAGACCTTACGTATCTTTATTGCTTATAACTACTACAGGGTATTTAAACTAACTAATGGCTCTATTGGCCGGTGCTTCTCTACATTGTAGAGTCGCCCTACACTATTCCCTAACTATTCCCTAAACATTTTTGTTGCACTTTGGTGCCCTACTCTTATTTATACTTATTATATAATTCTAAATTTGATTACTCACCTATTTTACATTTTTATGGCAATTTTTTGCTCCTTATTTCTATCTCAATACAAAATTTTTATTTATTCTAGTTTAGCCTGTCTTACATTTTCATCGCAATCTTGTTGCTCTTAAAACTATCTCTATATAATCGTTTATGATTTCGCTATATTCGCTCTACTGTTTATCTTATATGGTATACATTTTCTTTGCCACCTTATGGTGCCCTACTTTCTTAGCTTATTGTCTACTTATTTCTAATATCTTATTTTATTCACAAACACTCTACATTATACTTCTACTACTTACACATTTATGCATATTATTGCTATAGTATTGTACATCTATTCTTATATAACGCTTTATTCTTATAATGCTCTTGCTAACATATTCCATGATATGTGCAGAGCATTATTTGCCTAATCCTTATTTCTCTTATTCACTACTTTACATATTTTTATACAGTATTCTATTAGTATGGTCCTACTACTAGCCTTCTGCATTAGTGCTTGCAGCTTGTCCTTATCTAATCTGTCTCCTATTTTCTGCTCTACTTCATGCCTATCTTTTAGATGAGCGGGACAGTCTAGCAGGACGTGTAGAGCCGTTTCTGGCACTTCCGGATCACAGATGCATGATGGGCTCTCCCTGCACTTGAACTTGTTCAGGTACGCGGAGAACCCACCGTGCCCCGTCAGCATCTGTGTCAGATGGTACTCCATGTTGAGTTTTTTGACTATTTTATAGGCCTGCTCTATGTTTGGGAGGAAGGCTTTAGTCGTGCTCGCTGTATCCCCGTCCCGATATCTCCGGTTCCATTCGCCAAGCGAGTCCTCACGGATTTGTCGCTTGACAAATGAGACCGGGCACATGTCGTAGTCCTGCCACTCCGTTACGGTGGTCAGGACACGGTGTTGACAGGGGACGCGACGAGGACGCAAGCTGTGGGGGGTCCCCCGGTTAGGTTAGGTTAGGTTAGGTTAGGTTAGGTTAGGTTAGGTTAGGTTAGGTTAGGTTAGGTTAGGTTAGGTTAGGTTAGGTTAGGTTAGGTTAGGTTAGGTTAGGTTAGGTTAGGTTAGGTTAGGTTAGGTTAGGTTAGGTTAGGTTAGGTTAGGTTAGGTTAGGTTAGGTTAGGTTAGGTTAGGTTAGGTTAGGTTAGGTTAGGTTAGGTTAGGTTAGGTTAGGTTAGGTTAGGTTAGGTTAGGTTAGGTTAGGTTAGGTTAGGTTAGGTTAGGTTAGGTTAGGTTAGGTTAGGTTAGGTTAGGTTTTTTTTTTTTTTTTTTTTTTTTTTTTTTTTTTTTTTTTTGATGAGTTTAGGTTAAAATAAGGTGTGTTTTCTGTTAACGTTTTCTAGATTTGGTGTTATGATAGTAGTATGGTATTTAGTAACAAAGGTGTAGCTTCTCTAACGTAATCAGAGCTATGACAAATTAACAAAATGTTGGTGAATTGGGGCTTAATCTAGGAAAAACAGAAGATTTGAGTAGAATGGGTATTTAATTTAATTGGGGAAAAAGATGCAAAATATTTATGTCGGGACGAAATTTACACAAAATGATGAAATTGTGGCTCTTGAGGCTTAGATGAGATATCTAGGTCCCATAGTCTGTCTGGTCCTGAAGGCGGGCCATCATGGACTTAATTCGGGGGCATTTCCGGGAGTTTGTGGCATTGTGGGCTGTATCACCCTTTGTGCACATCTTTGCATGATACTTAACGCAGTTGTAGCACTGGCGTTTAGTGCTGTCATTTTTGTGAGGGCACTCGTTGACCTGGTGACCCTCACTTGCGCAGTGTGCACAAGGCTTCTTAGCAGCCGTACATTTGGCCTTTGTATGGCCGTACTGGAGGCACACGTGACATTGCACGAATCGGCTGAAGTCCTCAACGTGGACACGGCTGTGATCCACATTGAGTCTTCCCAATGCGAGGATGTTGGTGCGCATTGCCGGAGTGACCTCCAGTACCGCGTTATACAGAGTCACATTTCTGTTACTGGTGAGGAAACAGAGGCGCGATATTTCGATATCGTTTTGGCCATGGAGGACGTCTAGGAGTTCGTCCTTGTTTATGTCTTTGGGGATGCCCTTCAAGATTAGAAGAGGGGGGCGTCGTTTTGCCTGTTCGGCCGAAAATCCTTTCACGGATTGGGTGCGTTTTATGGTTTCTTCGCACTGCTCTGCCCTCTCAAACTCTACGCGTAGCTTCCCGTTTGAGATCGGCTGTATTTTCGTTGGCGCGTACTTGTGTTTGCGGAAAGAAACCACCTTCTTCCACTCTGAGGCGACTTCCAGTGGTTTCTTTGACACGTCATCGGCTGTAATAATGATAGCCGGCTTGGTTCGGGGCGCTTCTGGTTGTTGTTTGGCCGAGGCCACAGAGGCATAGGACACAACGGGGGTGGTGGTTAAAGTTGGAGGTAGAGAGGATTTTAGGTCTTCTTTAAACGCAGCTAATTCAGACTTAACTGCCTGAATTACTTCTTCCTTTATGCCTGTTGCGGAATCTCGAACCTCGCATAGAGACTCATGGATGAAGTTCTCCTTAGCTTCAGCGACGAATTCATCTTTAAGGTCGTATCTGATGGCATTTGCTTGGTGTAGGAACTCGACGCATTTAGTAATGCAGGCCTTGTTCTCTTTGGTCAGGCTTTTGTTAGCGGTTAAACATTCTGATATAGTTCGTAGAACATCTTTGGTAATTTCATAACAGGAATCAAAGTCCGTTATGTCTTTCCGGTCGTAGTTCATGGTAATCACCACAGTCTCCTTCTGAGTGGTAGTCATTTTCGCAGTGTAATTCGCAGTAAGTCGCAGTTAAATCGCATAGATCGCAGTTATCGCAGAAAGGCACAGAGCTCTTTAGCCGCCGGCCTGCCACTCCGTTACGGTGGTCAGGACGCGACGTTGCCCAGGGGACGCGACGTGGACGCAAGCTCTGTGGGGGGTCCCCCGGTTAGGTTAGGTTAGGTTAGGTTAGGTTAGGTTAGGTTAGGTTAGGTTAGGTTAGGTTAGGTTAGGTTAGGTTAGGTTAGGTTAGGTTAGGTTAGGTTAGGTTAGGTTAGGTTAGGTTAGGTTAGGTTAGGTTAGGTTAGGTTAGGTTAGGTTAGGTTAGGTTAGGTTTTTTTTTTTTTTTTTTTTTTTTTTTTTTTGGGGTGGGACACACCCCTCTGCTAAATATCCCCGGTTATTGTTTTTACCAAGGGTCTAGATACTTTACTTTAATAAAACTAGGGAAAATGATTGTGTACAGGGTTTTTTTTTTTTTTTTTTTTTTTTTTTTTTTTTTTTTTTTTTATTTTTTTTTTTTTTTTTTTTTTTTTTTTTTTTTTCAGTCCCACGCCCTTACAATGCTATTCTTATTTTAACATGCTTTTATACATTGCAAAGAGTAAATTATTATTCTATTCTTAATTACTTCTATAACTACATATTCGGTGCCTTTTCATGCTTATTGACTAATACATAATCCTAATTTTCTAATTTGATCTTAATACATAGTCGGTGCCTTTTATATTATAATTTTCTATACTAATAATTATGCTGATACATTGTTTGCCACTTTTTGTTTGGCTTGTTATCTATAATATGTATATTATTATACAATTCCTATATCCTATTTACCTTATTATCTATGTATTATTATATAATTTTAATCGCTTATTACTCTATTTACTTGTACTAGTCTAGCTAATTTACTTTATTTGTGCTAATTTCCTTGTTTTCTACAAAGCTTGCTTACTGTACTAATTGTGTCTTAATTACTATTTATTACTATTCTACTATTTATGTGCTATGCTTAATTCATGCTTATTTATCTGTTGCAGGTTTGCTGTTTAGCTAGAACACATTTGAGCCATTTGCCCTGCCTACCTGCCTCATCACCTGTCTGCAGTATTTAAAAAGATAGGCACGTCTGGCCTTGTCCCTGATGATCTCCCCCACACTGTCAGGGTCTAGTCGACTCCCGACGCTGCACTCGCAGTCAAAGCGTTGTGCGTCAAATCTTGGACAGTGGAACAACACGTGTTCCACTGTCTCTTCCGCGTTCCCGTCGCATATGCAGTGTGGGGAGTCGGCAAGCCTGTATTTGTGGAGATAGGCCCTAAACCCCCCGTGGCCCGTCAGGAATTGCGTGTCGGCGTTCCTGTGCACGTGGTCTTTTAGAATTTTAAAAGCGTCTGCTGCCAAGGGGAAGAAGACCTTGGTCGTCCTCCCCTGGGCAGAGTCAGCGTACCTATGCTCCCAAGTGGTGACGGTGTCGGCCCTGATCAAAGCCCTAGCCTTAGACAATGGAAATCTGTCGTATCGTGGTCGGACCTTTAGTTTGGTAGCTGCCTCCTTCGCTAACTCGTCGGCCCTCTCGTTTCCTGCGATGCCGACGTGTGCCTTAATCCAGCGCAGGTCCACCATGCCCCCGCGCGTCTCGATTTCGCTGATGACCTCTCTTATTTCACAGGCCAACGGGTGCAGAGAGGTGGGATCTGATATGCAGTCCAGTGAGGATCTGGAGTCACTGAGTATGACCGCTTTGCTGAGGTCTGGTTTCCGTCTGATAATATTGAGCGCCTCCAGGATGGCAAGCATTTCCGCCTGGAAAACGCTGCAGTACGGTGCCAGCCTCAGCTTTGCACCCCTGACTTCTACTCCCCCCTTCCAGACAGCAACCGCCGCACCTACTCCGCCATCAATTTTGCTGCCGTCTGTAAAAACCGTGGTGAGCTCTGGGTCCAGTTCTTCGACGCCTTGCTCGTCCGTGACGTGCCCCACCTCCAGCTTCTTCCTCAGCGCGGGGTGTGGAAGCGAGAACGGGCTATCCCTCCTCTCCAACTCCCTGTCTGCCAGAGCCTCCAGCGGTCTACCCCTCTTGGTTTCGTAGAGGGCCCGCTGTTCCAAGGCTCTGAGGTCCAGTGGAAGGATGCCCGCCAGCGCGATCGCTGCTGTCGTGGACGTGGTTTTGTGGGCTTTCGAAATTAGGATCGCATATCTTCGCGCGATCGCGTCCAACCTTCTGCGTATGTATTTCTTGTTTGCAGCTTCCGCCCAAACGCAGGCCGCATACAAGACTGTCGGTTCGACGACCACCTTGTATATCAAAGACAGGACCCCCGAGCTGAGGCCCCAGTCCGCCGATGCCGCTCTGGCCACCATTTTGAAAAAGCCGATGGCTTTTTTGTTGGCGTCCTCCACATGCTGGCCAAAGCTCAGGTTCCTGTCAATGGTAAGTCCGAGAACCTTGAGCGTATCACTCAACTCAACGGGGACACCGTCCAGCTCGATGCGTGGCAGGGTGTATCTCTGCTTTTTGGTGACCAGCAGCGCCTGGGTTTTATGGGCGGCGAATTTCATTTTTGCCGCTCTTCCCCACTCCGCCACGCACGTCAGCGCCTCGCCAAGGTGACCCTCAAGCTCTGATGTCGTGCTGCCTGACGCAATTATCAAAATATCGTCGGCGAACGCTTGGACGTGAGCCTTTAGTCTCTCCGCCCGCTCCAAGAGGGGGTTCAGCTGCACGTTCCAGAGAAGCGGGCCGCATGTGGACCCCTGGACGCAGCCTTTGTTGGTGTCCCTTTTAACCTCTTCGCCACCGTATCCCAGCTTGATGGAACGCCCCGAGAGGTAGCTGGATATAAGCTTTATGAGGCCAGGATCCACCCCCTTCGTCAACAGCTGGTCGATGATACCCGGCCACCAGGCATTATCGAAGGCGCCCTCTATGTCGAGGGAGACTATTACAACGATCTTTTTATTTCTGACCTCCTTCTTTATCAGCTCGACCGCGTCATAGAGGGCGTCTTCGGTGCCTCTTTGGGGCATAAATCCATATTGTCGTAGGCTTAGGTGGGACCGGCTCCCCAAATACCACAGGATCCTGTTGGCCATCATCTTCTCGAAGGTTTTCCCCAAGATTGGAAGGAGGCCTATCGGTCTATACGCCTTGGGGACCATGTAGTCCTCCTTGCCGGGTTTGGGGATTACCTTGATGATGGCCGTCTTCCATGTGCTTGGGAAGTATCCGGTGCTGTAGCACGAGTTGTAGAGTGCCAGCAGCTCCTCCGGATATGACTGGTACACCCTAGTACAAATATCCGCCGTGAACCCGTCCTCTCCCGGTGCCCGCTTCGGGCTCATTTTGGCGAGTACGCACCTGAGCTCCTCCCGGGTAAAAGGCAGAAGCTGCGGTTCGGGTGGTAGTGCGTCCAGCTTTGCGTCCACCTCAGCTCGGATTTTCGCCTGCTCGGCAGTGTCGGTCTCAAGGAGATCCGGCGGGTAAAAAGTTCTGGCCAGTAGCTCAGCAGAGTCCCTAAGGCCAAGGACCCCTCCTGTGACAGGGTCCCTGAGAGGTTGATCATCAATTCTGTCCCCGCTGTTTTTTAGGACCCTGTGTATGCCCTGCCACAGGTTGCCCCTGTCCTGCTCTCCGCAGAAGGACCTCCAGCTGTCCCTAATTGCCGTCTGGACAGCCTCCTTATACGTCTCGCGGGCCTGGAGGTATTCGGCGACCACGTGCTGCCTGCGCGCTGCGCAGGCCGCGCGAATCCTGCGTCTTAGTCGTGCCACCTCCTTCTTGAGCTCGCCTAGCTCGCGACTCCACCACTTGCTCCGTCCCAGAGCCCGGCGAGCGCTCGCTCCCGGCATCGACCTCAAACATGCAGCCGTGATCGCTTTGTTAAGCCTTTCAACCCTTTCGTCGAGCTCTTTGGGGTTGCAAACCACGTCCGGTTCAGCCCCGGTGAGTGAAATTTCTCCCGCCAGGATCTCGTCGAACTTATCCCAGTCCGCTTTGAGGGAATTAAACTTCCTCGTGGCGGGGTTTGGGATTGCCTCCGGGGCCCTATCCAGTATGATGCTGTACTGGATCGGTCTGTGGTCCGAGAGATCCGAGATATCCGGATCAACTCGCCATCCTGTCACCATTGATGCCATGTCCGCTGATGTAAATGTGACATCGACAATGCTGACGTGGTCTCTTCCCTGTCTATGGGCAGAAAAGGTTGGGACACTGCCCCTGTTTTGGACGAACATCGACCTCTCCATGACCAGGTCCATAATATCTGCCCCTCTTGCGTCCTCAGCTTCGCAGCCCCACCACGGGCTCTTTGCGTTTATGTCCCCCGCCATCAGGACGTTCCGGGTCCTCAGAGCAGACAGCACTCTTCTAATCTCCGCCAGATCCGCCTCGAGGTCCGCGTCACCCTCCAGGTACAGCCCAACTACACCCATGGAGAAAGCCCCGAACGACACCTTGACTCCAACAATGTTCCTGCCCACCAGCTCCGCATCGACAGACACCGTAGCGGTTTCGTCAAGGATCACTATTGCAGATTTTGGTGGGGTGTCTCTTGCCGCGCACTGCACGACTCTTGTTCCTCTTAGGTCCAGTCTGTTCCTGCTCCCGACGTAAGGCTCCTGAAGAAGCACCAGAGAGGCGCCACGCTGAATAGCCGCTTCTACCACGTCTTTTGTTGCTGCGAAGCCCCTTCCGACGTTTGCCTGTATTATGATTATGTTTTTTCTAATTTGTTTTTCTGTTTCAGATGGAGGATGCAGAGCAGCAAGCGAGGGACCACCCAGGAGAAGTGAAGCGTCCGGTACACCATCACTGTAAGTATTAATATTTCCGCTTTCTGTTGCAGGTGCAGTTCTCCGGGTGAGCAGTGAGCCAGCAAGCCGATCGTCTGGATTTGAAGAGGAAGATCCCTGCGCATCCTGGCTTTGGTGAGTATACCTACCTGCTTTCATGACCCTGGAGCCCTCCGAATCTCTGGGAGCCGGGTTATTACCGTCGAGTTCCCTGGAGAGGACTTCAGCAATATCTCACCGTAGTTCTGGACAGCCTGTCATGCCGCTGCCATATGCTACACTCCTGTGAGTATGCTGGGTGGTGAGAGTCCCCAGGGGCTCCCTCCCTAGCGCAATTTGTACACGTAGGTGGTCCATTTCTGTTTTTGCAGGTCCTTGTGTCGTGCTCCTCGTTGCAGTAGCCGCAGCTGGCTTTCTCCGCTTGGCAGTTGGGCGCTAGGTGGCCAAATCCCAGACAACGGTAACACTGTGTTACCGGGGACTGGTCAACAGCTGGTACCATCTGGTATCCAATGCGCACCTTTTCTCCCTCTAGCGTCTTCCAGATCTGCGGACTTACCTCGATGATCACATTGCACACAGCGTTGTTGCGTCCCCTGGTTCTTCTCACAACCCTTGCATGCTTCTCCGTTTCAGGGATCGTCTTGAGGAGCCCGGCGTTTTGAGACAGGATGGCACTTTCTATTAGGGCATTGGTGACCTCCATGGTTACCCCCACTAGTCTCAAAAATGGGTCCCTCTGCTTGGACTGGGTCACCGAGAGGCCACACTGGGATCCCTTGATGGCCTCGGCCAGGGTCTCCCTCTCCTCCGCGCTCTCACAGCCCACAAAGACTCTCTGCTTCCTGATGCGCCTGAGTCTGTTGACCCCCACCCCCAGGGATACGACGTCCACCTTGGATTTCAGGGTGTTGATGACGTCATCCCCCGAGTGGCGGGGATCAACAGACTCTAGGATCATTCCATAACTGGTAGTGAGCGCCTGCTCCGTTCTGGCCCTGGGCCTCCGCAGCTGATTTTGGTCTCGAGTCCCCACTGATCCAGGCTCGGCCACCGCGCGGCGCAGACGGCTCACTCGCGCAGAACACTCGGTCTCGCTACTGTCCCCTCGGGCAGGCCTTGGAGATCTTCCAGCCACCTGAGCATAGGACTCTATGCAGGCCTTGGTCTCCGCTGCTTGGTTGGACAGTTTGTCTACCCCTGCGATGACCGGCTGCAAGAGCCCCTCAATTAAGTCCTTTGTATCGCTCAGGGCCATCTCCGCTCCTAGGCCCGCTGTGATGTTGAGCGGGGCGTTGTCCGTGAAGGCAATATCTCTCACTTCGGCTATCTCCTCCCGTAGCGTCCTGACCAAGCCCATGAGCGGCTCCGTAGCGCTCCTGACTTCGCGCCTCAAGTCCTCCGCCGTCACAGTTGGCGGCGTCTCCCTGTTGTCTGCAGCGCTGATACCCTGCCGCAATGCCTCGATACTACTCCTGATCTCCGCAAGGGGTTCGGTGATTTCATCACGCTGCGGTTGCCCTCTCTCCCAGTCGTCCCCGTGTCCACGCGCCCTGGCCGACGCCTCCTCCGCCTCGATCCGCCACTTCTCCATGTCTACCCTGATGGATCTAAGCTGATCCAGCATGTCCCTGGTACTATTGGCCAGCGTCTCGAGTTGGGGGGCGAAGTCCTGCACAGGGGCAGGAGCCCTTCTTCCGGCCCTTGGTGCGACCGCCTCCGTCTGTCCCATCCTGGTCACTAGTGAACGAACCTCGAGATGCACGGACTCTATTGTCTTAATAGGTCCGTCCATCTCGAAGCTCAGCCACTTCTTGATGCTCTCGACCGTCTCCCCTGTCCGTTTGAGCTGGTTCTGGGTGTCCTTAAGGCGAGACTCTAGTCTGTCCTGCAGGTTTAAGATCTGCTTGGTGTGCGCACGCTCGCATCGCACCAGCTCCTTGGCAGCTCTACCTCGCTCCTGTTCCAAACTCACTCGATGGCGGTGCCGGGAGTCCGAAAGGGAGAGTGCAAGTTCGTATAAGGCATTCATGGCATCATGAGCCTCGACCCTGCACTCCCTCTTCATGTTTCCTGCTCTTTCTAGGGCATCTTTTCCTGCCTGGAAGAGTTCGCCCGCTCTCTCTGTGGCCAAGTCTTTGGCCACTCCAGTCTTGCCTATCATGGGTGGGAGCATGCTAGCACG
This sequence comes from Conogethes punctiferalis, assembly GCA_031163375.1. Taxonomy (NCBI): domain Eukaryota; kingdom Metazoa; phylum Arthropoda; class Insecta; order Lepidoptera; family Crambidae; genus Conogethes; species Conogethes punctiferalis. The sequence goes on from CM062095.1 coordinate 993,644, forward strand.
CCCCGTTCCGAAGCTAAGTATGCTGCTCGCCGCTAGGCTCACACCGTCTGACCATTCCTCCTCGTTTTCCATAGCAGTGATGTCCGCCTGCAGTGCTACAATCTCCGCCTCCATATCGGTCTCGTTGGAGGCGACCCCTGAGACTGAGGGAGCACTCTCCCTCGAGGGTTGTTCACAGTCTCGCTGCGGCCCCGCGGCGGGGGGGGCAGGGCCCCCGGCCTGCTCCGGTATCGGCGCCGCACTGGTAGTTCCTATTTGCTCCTCCTCCATTCGGGGCGGCAGACTATGCTCGGCCAACTCCTCCTCAACCTGCGTCGCCATCCCTCTAGCCGCGTCCGTTGCATTCCGTCTGGCTGCAGTTTGGGCATTTTTAACGGTGGCTGTTTTTCGGAGGGTAGAGCTAGTGCTCTTCCCTGACCCCCCCGCACTCCTGCCCGACTTGCCACTCCTGACAGAATCTGCTTTACGACCCGAGTCCGACATGTTTGGATCGACTCTACCTAGTCTCTACAAGAGACGGCCACCAAAAAGCGTCCCGCCTGCACCACACACCCGCACCGGAATCGTCCGACACTTTCCGCAGCTCCCTAGCCCTTTTGAA